>JAGDYQ010000114.1:1271730-1646261 GCA_021962125.1 Bulinus truncatus | reverse complement strand
CTCATGGATTGTGTCTTTTGGTGGATGACATATGTGTCGTCGGAGACGGATTTTACGGCGGGCACACGGGGGGGGCGCACTGGGCCCCGACTTCTGAAAGGCCCCTCATTTCTTTTTTTGCTTTGTTTCAAATGACAGCAGGCTTGGTCTTATAAGTGAGATTTATAACACAAGTTTTCAATCGTCGGTAAAACATAAAAGCAAGATTTGTTTAGTTTACGTTTACGATTGCCACTCTTATTCTGGCCAGATATGTTATTACATTATCTTCTTTTAATGTATCAGTGTTAACGTCTGTATACATGTCTGTCTGTCTTTTCCCGTTCAAATTTCTTTACGGCTTATGGATTTTTTTTATATAATAAAAATATAGAATATGACTGTAGAATAATAAAAATTATTTTATTATTAACCCCCCAAAAAAAAACTTTACAAAAATACGGTCAAATAGAGGTAACCGTAGAATTATTTTGAAAGATTTTTCCTGTCGCAGTTAGCCTAGTCTCAAACCCAAATATTTGCAAACAAGGCATGGGACGTGCACTCGCTACAAAAAATAAATGTGGTCAAAGAAAGATAATCGTGGAATTATTTGGGAAGTTTTTTTTCCAGCCGCTGTTATCCTAAATTTTTGCAAACAACGCATGGAACGTGCACTCGCTACAAAAAAAATAAATAAGGTAAAGAGAGATAACCGTGGAATTATTTTGAAATATTTTTCCTGTCGCAGTTATCCTAGTCTCCAACCCAAATGTTTGCAAACAATACTTTAAGTTGAAAGTTTGCTGTAGGAAATGCTTGTTTCCGTTGTAAGGCTGACCAAAATTAATTCCAGTAACAAGTAAAAGTTAGTAGGGATTGTATTAGCGTTACAATCACAAATATAATAATGACTGCGGCTATTGAAACCATATTTATCTTAATTTTTTTGGTTATATTTTTCTGTTTTTCTATTTGTAATATCAAGTTCTATGCCATGACTAAGGCAACACTGATAATTAATTTCTTTGCTGTTATAGGCCTACTAGTAAAAGTAAAAAAGTAAAGTTCCCTTAACCCATCGGGGCAGATGAAGTGTAGAATTCATCTGTTTCTATAACCTCGGCATATGAAGGGGTTATGTGGTTAGCACAACGCCCAGCCGCCTTTACTCCCCCAACTTAAAGTCAGGTACCCATGTAAAGCTGGGTGGACTTGGGGGACTATCACCAGGACCTGAAAAAATCCCAAGGTTCTCATTGAGATTCGAACCCGGGACCCTCCGGTCGACAGTCGAGCGCTCTACACCACACGACCACCCGTCCCCTCCAACTATGGTAATAATACATTAAACATATCCAGTAAATTATTGTTGTTACATCTATTAGCAAGTATGTTCTCTCTAGACTATAATTAAAACTTCCAGCAGTTGTATATACATCGACTTTCCAGCTCATGCTAGACATTCTTTAAGCCAGTTATAAAATTTTGAAATATATTTTAAATCTATTTTTTCCCTTTGCATCCATTTTGATTACACTGACAAAGCTATTTTTTTTTAAATTTATGTACATGAATTGGGAACATGATGATATACAGAAATGGGTATGCCTACCGGCAGCTCCGTACGTAGCCAAGGTGGGGGCACTGGGGGGCTCTGCCCCCCCACTAGGTGTGGAGTGCTCCCCCCCACTCTTAAAAAGAAGAAAAAGACGACAAAATAAAGAAAAAGTAACTAAAATGAGAAAGTACCTCCTTGCTGGGTATTGGTGCCCCCCTGCTTACTTTGACCTGGCTATGGGCCTGCCTACCGGTCTGCCTACTAGGCGACTAGACCTCAATGGGGCCCCGTTCCAGTACAAGACCTATGCAGTCTGATGCTTTATGGGGCCCTGTCAAGAGTTATTTAATAAATTGTTGGACCGGTCGAAGCCTAGGGGTTTGGCTGTGCATCACGGGCTGTCGTTTTATATATTCCACTACTGATTAGTGTATCGACAATCAGGCACGCTGAGAGGGGGGGCAGGGGGGGTCATTGCCAGGGGGCCCGCATCTGTAAGGGGGCCCGCCCGCCCCGACCATGTCAATTTTTTCACGACTTATTGTTTATTAAGGGGCTCGCAATAATGTTCTGCCCAAGGGCCCGTGTTGGCTCTCGGCGCCACTGTCAACAATCAGGAAACCAACAAATAACGCTAGGGAAAAAAAACTTCGGTCTGCTACCTGAAAAAACATGTCAGTCTGAATAATGAATAATTCTGACACGCTGATTACAGTGGTGATGAGAGATAGATATCTTTTTTTTTCTTTTATAGATTTAAAAAAAAATTCAGGATTGGTTTTGGAGTTCACTCGAATGAGAATACATACAATTTAATAAAATTGATCAGGTTTTAGCAGCCATTATGAGTTTCAAACATAACGCTTCTTTCATTGTTTGAATATAGGCACTTCAGTGACGTGTACTCACTGGGAGTCCAGGTAACAAAGATTTTATTGATCGATACCAGAGCTGATTGACTGGATCAGTTTTGATTGTTTTTATTTTTTATGATCCATACTCCTCAAGACTAAGTGAGCAGTTTTCTATCCGTGGGTAAACTAAACATTATGTAAGAATCCTACTATTCGTCTTGAAATTTGTCGTTAACCAAGTGTATCTCAGGTGAGAAACATTCTCTCTCTATGTATATATATATATATATATATATATATATATATATATATATATATATATTTACAAATTTTATCCTTCATGCAATAACAAACAATACATAAATAATATATTTTATTGAATTATGAAAACAGTTGGACCCATTGTTTTTCATTGGTTAGATTTTAAATTGTCTCAACGTAAACAGTGACTTGCATTAACATTTTAGTGTGCTACCAGCATGAGGTGATCCATTTAATAGACTTAGTGTAGTACTAGTACAACATAGATTACCGAATCACGTTTGTTTTATTTCTCTTATGCTGTTTCACTATCTTTAGACCGAACCATCTGTATGCCAGTTATTGTTGGAAGGTTAATTCATGAGTGTCAGAACAAGTGCTGCACAGCTATGTCTCGCTATAGTCACTTTGATAGGTAAGTGATCCTAGAGTTGAGCCAGTAATGTGATAACAGATGTGTTGAACGTAATGTGGTGATGTGGTGAAGATGAGGCTGTGAACATGTAGGATGACTCATTTAGTAGACCCAATAACATTTCTATATCAGTCATGGTGGAATTATTGTGTGGTAACGAGAGAGGGGAGGGGGTAACGCGAGATAGCTCTTGATTTATAGGACCCCAGACCTGGGACCGAAACATGAGGCTGGGATCCTCTCAAATATTTGGCGTGAGGCCCTTTATCCACTACTGTATCCACAACATAACTGTCATTGTGGTGTATATTCGTCTCGTATCAATAGATGTCATGTCATATCTTGTCACTGCAAAGGATCTGTCATAAAATACTGAATGTCATTGAAAAAGGGCGAAATCCTGTTTTAATTATTAACTGGGCGATTGAAAAGAAAACAATTCAACGATAGATCAAAGTTGTAAATTTAAAACATCTAGCGACTACAGGTTGGACATTTTTTTTCTCAAGAGAAGGTTTTTACTTAGCCCCTCCCCCTCCCTCCCATCCCACGTGGCGCCCCGGGGTGGGGGCTACAAAAGCCGCACAACCTTTCTTTAGTTACGGTGTATGAATGTTTTAATTATGACAAGAGAACAAAAATACCCCATATATATGTGTGTGTGTGTGTGTGTGTTGCGTGTGTAGGTCTAGAAGATGGGTGTACGTGAGAAAAGTGAGTTTTGGAAACTTAGTTTACTTGTCAAAAATTTCCTTGGCCCTATTGGGGGAGATGAAGTGTAGAATTCGCCTGATTCTGAAACTGCGACATATGAAGGGATTGTTGGATTAGAACAACCCCCAGCCCCATTTACTTCTTCAATTTAAGTCAGGTGACCCATTTACAGCGGTGTGGACTTGTGGGACTTAACACCAACGTTCTACACGACTTGGACAAATTCCATTGTTTCTCACCGAAGATAGATCGAACAAAGGACTCTCAGGTCGACAGTCGAGCTGTCGACTTTTTTGAGCCACTAGACCCTGTCCAGGACTGGCGGTTTTGTAAATAAACTTTATTTTGTAGCATATTGATTGTTTACTTCAATGTTTTGTGGAACTCCTAACAATTAATCAGTGACTCATATACTCCAAGACAGAGAACCTCAGGGAATATCGCCAAATCCATGACAGTCTATTAATTTTAAAATAATCTGCGAGTCTTTCCATTAGAATAAAACAAATAATATGGGGATTATTTGTCCCACAAATTATTTTTTTTTATAAATCTCACGTCAAGTTCACGATAAAACAACAAAAACAACAAACAATTCTTATTTTGTAACAATCTTCGGAAGTTTAAATTTTATTGAATTATCTTTTTTCTTTTTGCTAACCTGTCAGTGAAAAATGCTCTTCAATTTGTCGACTGTTTAACCCTTATCGAACAATTTCAGGCCTTGGCGTTACCAGGGCAGCGGGCAGCACCGGTTGACACCAACCTTATTGAATCCACTGATTCCAGGCATATACAGTTGATTCCGTTAACCAAGTTTTGAAAAAATGTAATACAGTGTTTTTCAATTAAGAGGGCAATGACGTGTATCGATTATTATAATATAACGAAATAATGGAGCTTAAATTAATCAATAGGTCCTAGTCGCAGCTGAGAGATCGATGGGTGAACGAGAGGTGGAGGTGGGGGGAGGGGGAAGTCATGAGCTAAATATAGAAAATAAAAAGGGCGTGTGTCTTACGCTGGTGTGTTTACAAATATTGTTTTTGTCTTCATCAGCGCAACCTTGTGACCTCCTCCACTGCTACGAATGTTCTGATACTTTCCAGACTATCTGGCTACCACAGACTTGCCAGTTAAACGCAACTGGTGCACCTGTTAGAGAATGTAACAGCGGACAAAGTTTCTGCTTTGTAAGCTGGCTTTAAAGAAAAAATTAAAACATTTAATCTATAATGATATTAAAAAAGTATAGTCTATGATATCTAATGATATTAAAAAGTATAGTCTATGACATCACATTTGAGGCCAGATAAGACAAAACTCTGATTTTTTTAAATATCAAAATGAATTGTTTTTCAAGATCATATCAGACTTATCAAACCTACAATATGTGGTTTTCACTTTTTAAATCTTTAAACATATTTAACCAGTTTTAGATTGCTGAATGGAGCACTCTGCTGAAAGAATAGTTTGACAGAACACACAGACTGAATAGTTTGACAGAACACACAGACTGAATAGTTTGACAGAACACACAGACTGAATAGTTTAACAGAACACACAGACTGAATAGTTTGACAGAACACACAGACTGAATAGTTTGACAGAACACACAGACTGAATAGTTTGACAGAACACACAGACTGAATAGTTTGACAGAACACACAGACTGAATAGTTTGACAGAACACACAGACTGAATAGTTTGACAGAACACACAGACTGAATAGTTTGACAGAACACACAGACTGAATAGTTTGACAGAACACACAGACTGAATAGTTTGACAGAACACACAGACTGAATAGTTTGACAGAACACACAGACTGAATAGTTTGACAGAACACACAGACTGAATAGTTTGACAGAACACACAGACTGAATAGTTTGACAGAACACACAGACTGAATAGTTTGACAGAATACACAGACTGAATAGTTTGACAGAACACACAGACTGAATAGTTTGACAGAACACACAGACTGAATAGTTTGACAGAATACACAGACTGAATAGTTTGACAGAACACACAGACTGAATAGTTTGACAGAACACACAGACTGAATAGTTTGACAGAACACACAGACTGAATAGTTTGACAGAATACACAGACTGAATAGTTTGACAGAATACACAGACTGAATAGTTTGACAGAACACACAGACTGAATAGTTTGACAGAACACACAGACTGAATAGTTTGACAGAACACAGACTGAATAGTTTGACACACAGACTGAATAGTTTGACAGAAATAGTTGACAGAACACACAGACTGACAGACTGAATAGTTTGACAGAACACACAGACTGAATAGTTTGACAGAACACACAGACTGAATAGTTTGACAGAACACACAGACTGAATAGTTTGACAGAACACACAGACTGAATAGTTTGACAGAACACACAGACTGAATAGTTTGACAGAACACACAGACTGAATAGTTTGACAGAACACACAGACTGAATAGTTTGACAGAACACACAGACTGAATAGTTTGACAGAACACACAGACTGAATAGTTTGACAGAACACACAGACTGAATAGTTTGACAGAACACACAGACTGAATAGTTTGACAGAACACACAGACACACAGAATAATGACAGAACACACAGACTGAATAGTTTGGCCAGAAATACACAGGACTGAATAGTTTGACAGAATACACAGACTTAATAGTTTGACAGAACACACAGACTGAATAGTTTGACAGAACACACAGACTGAATAGTTTGACAGAACACACAGACTGAATAGTTTGACAGAACACACAGACTGAATAGTTTGACAGAACACACAGACTTAATAGTTTGACAGAACACACAGACTGAATAGTTTGACAGAACACACAGACTGAATAGTTTGACAGAACACACAGACTGAATAGTTTGACAGAACACACAGACTGAATAGTTTGACAGAACACACAGACTGAATAGTTTGACAGAACACACAGACTGAATAGTTTGACAGAACACACAGACTGAATAGTTTGACAGAACACACAGACTGAATAGTTTGACAGAACACACAGACTGACACAGATACTAGGCCCACGGCTCTCAACCTTTTTTCACCAGTATCCTTCACTCGTAAATTATTCAAACTCTTGGTTGTTTTGAACGAATATTATATGTCGCTGCCTACCCCTGCATAAGATTCCCAGTACCTTTTGGGTTGAGAGCTGCTGTTTTAGGCAATAGTTCTTTCAATTAAGCCGATACCTTTATATTCGCATCTGACGGTGGTGACTGGTGTGGTCGGCACTGATTCATGCTTGTCACACTCAAGGACACTCACGTAGCCCGCCATATTTGCTGAACAACCCTTTAACGTTGTTAGCCCCTGCTCAGTGGCGCATATAGCAAAAAATGCTGGGGGGGGGGGGGGCGGCTCACATTTTGAAAATAGACAACAGCCCGCCGCAGTCGAAAATATCTTTAAACTCTTCGAATCAAAACTAAAAATTATAGTTAATAAAGAATTAATGATACAACAGATTATTATTATTTTGAGTTTGACAGTCTTTTTTTGTAACTTGAATTATGTATTGATGAGACAAAAGAAAGCCTGCTGATTGTTTGTTTGGTTAATAGTTTATCTAACTAAATGACAATTCCAACTTATGTCTTTTAGGTTACGAAAGTGACTGTAGTGAACAGGGTGACCAGCATCACAAGAGACTGTACCGATACTTGCTCTTATGGCTGTCAAATGACCCAATTTGGAATAACGTCATTGACTTGTACTACTTGTTGTGTAGACGATCTCTGTAACACCAGTGATGAGGCCGGGCGGATTAATACAAATACCATTCTCCCTTTCCTGACATCTGTCTGTAGTTTCCTGTTGTTATGGATCAGAGCCTAATTGAATAATGAATTGTTAAACCTAATTAGTTAAGGTAGTTAATTGTCCTAGGCATGTAAAATCAAATAATAATATTTTTTTTGATAATGTTAATAAAACAATGAAGCATCTCAAAGATAATTTTTTCTTATTATTCTTTCTGCATTTTTAAGCAATATTTTATTTGGTCTATTTTTTGTAATAAATAAATTTAAGTAATTAATATTCTGTTGAAATGCGTTTTATTTTCTTACGTTAAATTACAGATGTAAAATTTTCTTCTGTAGAAATGTCTGGTAGCAATTATGTTATACACATAAATAATGGATGTTACATCGGTATGCGTAACACTTAATATTTATGCTTTTGAGAATTATTTTTTTTACTACAAATATAATATAATAATAGCGATTTTAGCTCTGCGTTAAATCGAAAGTAAAGAATTAATATAACAGTATTCCAGTTTAAAATACAATCATGAAAAAAAAATCGGATCTGCCCGAAACCAAAAAAAATAACCTCGCCTGCCGATCAAGCCTAAGGGGATATAACTCTATGCAAATGTTTTGCAGGGTACAGCTAGTACACATTTGAGTATGTAGTCGAATACTTATAATGTTATGGCGATGTGGGCATTAGGCAAGATACTTAAAATTTTACGATGAAATTTTCTTGAAAATTGAATACCACAAACTAAATTTGATGTGAAGTTTTGGTTGATAAGTTCTTGATAAGTACAAGGAATTAATTAATTTAAACTACTGCTTTGAATGGTGAAGTTTGATAATTTCTATTGACTGTTAGAACTGTAATACAAAATAACATACATACTAATATATAAAGTGTATCAGATATCTCACATTTGTTTTGAATTCAAATAAAGATTGTTCTAGTAAGACTAATATTTGTCTACATCTCCATGCAGACGACCGATTTCTCCCATTCTGGGCTTGTCAGAACTTTAATAATAAAACAACATTTTTGTGTTTTGTTTGATTCTATATATAATAGTGAGTGGAAACCTGTTGATCTAAAAAAAAAAGGGGAGCCCTGATCATCTCAAAACCGGCCCTGGCTCTATGAATCTGTTCATTGCCTTAGATAGTTGTCAATAAACAACATAACTGTTTCTTATTCAAATTTAGTCAGCATAGCTCCTTTGTTTTCTAGACAAAACTGGTTTGAAAATTTTCTTTATTAATTACTTCCCTTGGCTCAGTCACCAAGGCAATTTCCTCCCGGTGAGAAGAAATACAGAATGACTTCACTGAGCTAGGAAGTCAACAAAATACTTTGATCTTGCCATTAGAAAAAAAAGAAAGAATTCGAAATAAAAAAAAAAAAATGAATGTTAACGAAAAAGTAAAATACTTTACGACCAAGGGGAAATAATTATAGAAATTTAATGTCCTTGTCTGTGAATTATTGCTAGAACCTTAAGCCTTGATTTTTTTTTTAAACAAATTAATTAAAAAATTAGATTTTTGTTGTTCACTTAGTTTTATATTTTTTAAAGTTTTTCTTAAAAATCAACGCTGTCCAGCGTGTTTGAAAGGAGAAAAAAAAACATAAAGATATCGCTTCTCCTTCCAACTTGAAATATTGAGTTAAAAGTGCGAAAAAAAAATTGCAGACAATTTGTGCGTGTAACCAGTCAAAAGTAGGAGGGGGTACACCTGGTACATTACTCAGAGGCCATGGGGCTCAAACGGGTGACCCATTCATGTAATATGTTCAACATATCAAATGTAGGTCTGCCATCACTTTTGTCTTCAGCAGACTTTTCTACTAGTACTTCGTCATTTATATGTTTAGAGATTTTAAATTTATAAACACCCATCAAAGATTAAAACAGATAATCATATTGAACAATCACTCAATCATAAAACAAACAATCATATTGAGCAATCCCTCAATCATAAAACAGACAATCATATTGAACAATCACTCAATCATAAAACAGACAATCATATTGAACAATCACTCAATCATAAAACAGACAATCATACTGGACAATCACTCAATCATAAATATGAACACATTTTGGAAAAAAAGTTCTCAGTGTTTTGTGTATTACAGCGGCTTACATGAAATGTGTATTTCAGTAATCAACTATAAGAAATTTCAATAATTTATTTGAAAAGCGAATAAAACATGTTGTGCATTAAAAAACAAACAAATCCAACATGTTGACAAACATTAGTATTAAGACACTAGGCAAATGGAAATTCCAAAATAATAATAAATAAATAGAGATAAATAAGAATCACAAATATATTTTTATAATTGAAATTTAGAATGAAATCACGCTGAAAAAAGAGGAATAATTGAAAAAAAATTAGATTTCTTCCATTCCTAGAAAGTTTATATGGTGCAAAAAAAAAATCATGTCTTTTTAAATTCATACAATAAGCACAAATGTGCAAAATGACAATTCTAATCAAACTACAGAGTTTAAACAAACAGCTAAACAAATTTTTATTAACAAGCTTTTTCTTTTAAATTAAAATTTTTAATCATCGAAAAGTAAATTTAGGACGAAAATAGTTGCATGTGGATTTATGTAAATTATTCTTTACTGAAAACATTTATTTACTATGTAATAGTGCATGAATTATGTTAATTGAAATGAAAAAAAATATAATAATAGTTATTAATTTACAAGCATAACTTACAGAAAGAAGGGGAAAATGAAATGTATGTATGTATAAATGCAAAGAAAATGATTGGAGCATAAAAGTAAACACTGAGAGCAAATTCGTAGGTGGTTCTAAAACTTTTTTATTAAAGTGATGATCCCAGATTTCATTACCCACTAATGGCCTCAGTTTATCATAGTCTTGTGTGAGAACATTTTGATATCATCCTTCAAAATTTAACTTACAACTGTTTACCCGAGTCGCCACATGGATTGTTAACATTAACGTGGACTTAGTGAGTTAATACACTGTAGTAGTGATACACTGTGTTAGTAATACACTGTGGTAGTGATACACTGTGGTAGTGATGAACTGTGGTAGTGATACACTGTAGTAGTGATACACTGTACACTGTAGTAGTGATACACTGTAGTAGTGATACACTGTAGTAGTGATACACTGTAGTAGTGATACACTGTAGTAGTGATACACTGTATTACTAGCAGTGATACACTGTAGTAGTGATAAACTGTAGTAGTGATACACTGTAGTAGTGATACACTGTAGTACCAGTAGTGATACACTGTAGTTAGTGATACACTGTAGTACTAATAGTGATACACTGTAGTAGTGATACACTGTAGTAGTGATACACTGTAGTAGTGATACAATGTAGTAGTGATACACTGTAGTAGTGATAAACTTTAGTAGTGATACACTGTAGTACTAGTAGTGATACACTGTATTTTTCAATAGGAAGTAATGTCTTAATTTTTTTTAATCTGTAATGTAATGGTGTCATTGTATTAGACTATTAAGGCCTTACAGAGACGTCGCGGCCTTATAGTAGGGGTGGGGTGGCAACAGGGGCGACCACTATAGGCCTTGCACCTGATTGGGGTGGGAGGCTGCGCTGGGAGTTTTTGGTTAGCTAACTGTTATAGAGCTAAAAGTTCGTTCCTGGTCTCGTAAATGTCGCTTAGCCTAGGCCCCGCTAATGACACTCACCCTAGGCCCCGCTAATGACACTCACCCTAGGCCCCGCTAATGACACTCACCCTAGGCCCCGCTAATGACACTCACCCTAGGCCCCGCTAATGACACTCACCCTAGGCCCCGCTAATGACACTCACCCTAGGCCCCGCTAATGACACTCACCCTAGGCCCCGCTAATGACACTCATCCTTAGCCCCGCTAATGACACTCACCCTAGGCCCCGCTAATGACACTCACACTAGGCCCCGCTAATGACACTCACCCTAGGCCCCGCTAATGACACTCACCCTAGGCCCCGCTAATGGCACTCACTCTAGGCCCCGCTAGTGACACTTACCCTAGGCCCCGCTAATGACACTCACCCTAGGCCCCGCTAATGACACTCATCCTTAGCCCCGCTAATGACACTCACCCTAGACCCCGCTAATGACACTCACCCTAGGCCCCGCTAATGACACTCACCCTAGGCCCCGCTAATGACACTCACACTAGGCCCCGCTAATGACACTCACCCTAGGCCCCGCTAATGACACTCACACTAGATCCCACGCACTGGTGAGGCCGCCTCTGAGTACGTCAACCAACGTATGTCACAAAACTAGTTCAGTCCAAGTTGAAAAAGTAAACATACAGTCTAAAATAACTTTAAATTACCATGACTACAGAGGGAAAAAAAAACAACGCTTAAGAAATAACAAGCAAGAATAAATACGAATTTAATAAGTGGGCCGATCACAATTTACGTAACGCCCCCCCCCCCATAAGTCCGAGACCCATGATGTATATATCATTTTGTAGGTATTGGCCTGCCATGTGTGCAGCAAAAGTCCATTTCGCGATCTGACCTCTGAGGGCCGAAAAAGGGGGCTTATTAAGTACCGTTTTTTACTATATAAGCTATATTAACTAAGGAGCGCCCTAGATCTCAGCAACCATAAGTCCTAGACCCATGATGTATATATCATTGTGTAGGTCTTGGCCTGCCATGTGTACACCAAAAGTCCATTTCGCGATATGACCTCTCAGGACCGGGCTTCAGGGTTTCTTAGGGTACTATATATGGCTTATATATTATATATAGATTATAAGCTTAACAAAGGAGCGTAATAATTATTTATTTTTGTAACAGTTATTAAACATGACTTACTTCCCTCTCTATTTATACACGAAAATGCTCTAAAACGTCCTGTTTTTACAGGCTTAATTTTTGCTTGTTTTTTTAAACCATTCCTCACCACAGAGCCCCATCACCACCATCTAAGGCGTTACGTCATGAGTAAAAAAAAAACAGAAGGACGGCAACAATAATCCTTTTTTTCCCTTTTTCAAACAAACGTTTGTAGCAGACGATAGTTTTATACCAACAAAAGAAAAGGCGCCAATAAACAAGGGGCAGTTTTTAGTTTTGTTTAATGAGCTCTGAAAGACACATTAGAACAAAGTATTAGTTGCGTCTTGAACTGTCTCATTGACAATCAGTGGATCAGTCTCATGTCTCCTAACAGAATAAACAATTTAATAAACAACGTTAAAAAAATGTCAATTCGTTGAATCCAGTTGATATTGAAATGAGAGTTTATTGAGTTAACTGACAAGCAATAGGGCATGATATTAATCGAGAATATTGGGTCAAATGATATTGAAATTTATTGTTATGTAATGTGGTCTTGTAATAGTCTATGGTCATTTGTAAATAGACAATCAGCATCTTTTTAAATCTATGGAATCTGGCTGTCAAAATTGCATTTCAAATAGGTAATATTGGATTTTTATAGAATGTATTTCAAATAGGTAATGCTGGATTTTATAGCATGTTTGTAACGAATCTGACTAGAACTCAGTACAAATTCTTTTTTTAATTCAATTTTTTTTTTTCAAGTAGAGAAGTCTCTGTTTACAGGTTTGTTAAAGTTAGTTACGGGAACATAAGAAGTCTCTGTTTGCAGGTTTGTTAAAGTAAGTTACGGGAACATAAGAAGTCTCTGTTTACAGGATTGTTAAAGTTAGTTACGGGAACATAAGAAGTCTCTGTTTACAGATTTGTTAAAGTTAGTTACGGGAACATAAGAAGTCTCTGTTTACAGGTTTGTTAAAGTTAGTTACGGGAACATAAGAAGTCTCTGTTTACATGTTTGTTAAAGTTAGTTACGGGAACATAAGAAGTCTCTGTTTACAGGTTTGTTAAAGTTAGTTACGGGAACATTAGAAACAAGAAAGCCAAAAAGTCAGGATTGTGGGGTATAGCACAGAAAAATATCTTTTTTTTTTCTCCCCTTTATTCCGCGCCGAGTGTTATTCATTGTTTTATATGTCATGTTAAGAGAATAAAGAATGGCAAATATTGGGAATATAAAAATTACGTGGTACAACAAGCTCGTGATCTCTTTAAAACAACTCAAAAGCAGAAGTTTGTGTACATACAATTACAATGTTTGTAAGTCATGGTGTTAGTGTTTGTTATTTTCTAACAGACAGCACAAAATAAGGCTGCCAACTAGGATGATTTATATCCAGATATATTTTTTGAGCCATCGAGATTATAAAACAAATGCTACGTATATATTAGATATAGATAACATTTTGTTATATCTTGGTAGATAGCTACAGATATTATTTTCTTTCAATTCTTTTTGCCACTTTTTTTTTTTAGATAAATCGGATATTTTTAATCTGGGGAAAAGTTGGCAGCTGGGGTCAGCACGTGTGTCTTGAGTCTTCAAGCCAAATGTAGGAATTCTGGTATTTAGAATAAGTTCAAAGGTTATAATATAGTTATTATACACTCTACACTCACGTAATACTTAATTAGTAACATAGGCCTGGCCTACCTATGTAGGATATGCAAGACGATGGGGTATATCAGTTACACTTAATAACTTTTATTTGATCTAAGCCAGTCAGGCTTAGTATTAATATATGTTCAAAATTGACATGATTGAGTTCATGAAAAGAGAATAATATAAAGTCATCTTCTAAAATGGTGAAAAGTTTAAAAAAAAATCTACAATGACCCTAAGAGAATTTGTGAATGTAAACATTCTCTCTACTATACACGATGAATAGTAATGATTGCCTGACAAAATGTAAGAATTTTTTTTTCTAGATAACCTAAAAAAATCAATGCATATTGCAATTCTAGTCAGTCAGTGACAGGTAAAGATAATTCTCAACAAGGACTTTTTAAAAAAAAAGATTTCCAATTCATGAAACAGTACTTTTTTCTGTTAATTAGTGTTTCATGTGTAACATTTAAACATTATGTCTAGAAATACCACGAGGAAATGATTTTCAGTATCAACATTAACACGGCCCTCACATGTCCACAGCTTGAGTCTCCCATTGTATCCAGACAAAATGTTTCCCCAGTCAGACACACGCATATAGTGAAAACATTTATATGGGGACGAGACACTATGAGCTCTAGAAAGAACATGTAAATATAATATATTCAAGTCTAGGACAAAGCTATCCATCATGTGCTAATAAGGCAAGGAAAGTAACTCAATGAAATCGTGCAAATGCTACGTAAAGTTGAGTGCTAGGGAGGGGGGGTGGAGACGAGTTACTTCCCCTGTAAAGTTGTCTCCCCTGTCCCCAGTAAGTTAGCGGCTTATTTTCTGCACATGTTGATTAGCGACCTCTGACCTTTTTCAGACATCGCATGTCATCTGCCAATTTTCTTTAACCGGGGCAGGGAAGCACACAACACACACACACACACACACATAACACACACATACACACATAACACACACAACACACACACAACACACACACACAAACACACACAACCATCCTTGTACAAAATCACAGAAATATTATCCATCAGTATATTTTTTTATCACAGACAAACCGAGTTTAATTTAATTCGATTAGCATTTCAGCGTACGCATTACTGAAGGTTTCTATATAACAAGATGGGTTTATTTATTTTCATATCGTCTAACACCATTAACTGAGAACAGAAAGAAATAGTTCCTGGAAATGAGATCTACTTGCCACTAATATAAATGACAAGGCTCTGACCTGCACAAATCACACTAAGTGTATCAAGTATAAACGATTGGCCAAGAAAGTGTATCAAGTATAAACGATTGGCCAAGAAATCAGTTGTACTACACTTGCTTCTGATACTGACCTAATGTTTACATATTTTTTTCCCCAAGTCTTTTATCTTGATGATAAGCTTAGCTTTTAACTTTACATAACTGTATTTTTTGACTGCTATGACTGAAGTATAGAAATCTATCAACATGTTTACTGGCACTGAGACCGAGTAGGGCCAATTCTGATACACAATTTCTATGTTTATTTACATTAGTCTACAATCATATGGCGTATATTTACAAAGCAATGTGCGCATAGATATCTATGAAAAGGAACTTTAGTTTAGGAAAGAACAAAGCAAGTCAAAAATGTCCATAACTGATGATTTTAAGTGTAGCCAAAAAAAATGCATCCGATTGAATTTTGTACACATCTTGATTTTTCAAATCTTTTTAAAAAGATGATGACATTATAGAAGGTTCACAAGTGTCAATAACTGCACGCCCTTGACACGACCTATGACGTCATAGTCCTCCACAAGTTCCGCCACGTGAATATCAACACGGCGGAGGATGCCAGAAGTGTTATTAGGGGCGGGGTTGGCGCTTGTGCACTGGCACCGTTGCACCCGTCATGTGCACAGGCTTCTAGGCAGCCGTAGACCATCTGTTCCTGGTCTCCGGTGAAGTAACGGATCCCTCCACAGTGGCTCCCCCAGTCCTTATCACTACAGTCCCTGACTGTGATCTTAGTTCCGTCCTCTGTGGATGGAGATATACAGTGTGTTGTTGTTCATCAAATGGAATGAATTCAAATATAAACTTTATCAAATGTAATTAATTCAAATATAAACCTTATCGAATGTAATTAATTCAAATATAAACCTTATCGAATGTAATTAATTCAAATATAAACCTTATCGAATGTAATTAATTCAAATATAAACCTTATCGAATGGAATTAATTCAAATATAAACCTTATCGAATGTAATTAATTCAAATATAAACCTTATCGAATGGAATTAATTTAAATATAAACTTTATCAAATGTAATTAATTCAAATATAAACCTTATCGAATGTAATTAATTCAAATATAAACCTTATCAAATGTAATTAATTCAAATATAAACCTTATCGAATGTAATTAATTCAAATATAAACCTTATCAAATGTAATTAATTCAAATATAAACCTTATCGAATGTAATTAATTCAAATATAAACCTTATCAAATGTAATTAATTCAAATATAAACCTTATCAAATAGAATTAATTCAAATATAAACCTTATCAAATGTAATTAATTCAAATATAAACCTTATTGAATGTAATTAATTCAAATATAAACCTTATCAAATGGAATTAATTCAAATATAAACCTTATCGAATGTAATTAATTCAAATATAAACCTTATCGAATGTAATTAATTCAAATATAAACCTTATCAAATGGAATTAATTCAAATATAAACCTTATCGAATGGAATTAATTCAAATATAAACCTTATCAAATGGAAGTAATTCAAATATAAACCTTATCGAATGTAATTAATTCAAATATAAACCTTATCGAATGGAATTAATTTAAATATAAACCTTATCAAATGGAATTAATTCAAATATAAACCTTATCGAATGTAATTAATTCAAATATAAACTTTGACACATGTAATAACTAAACAATGTAAAATTAAGAAAAAAATGTGATAATATAATATTAGTTTTATCATTTGTAGTTAAATGAATTATAACCTTTATCACCTGTGCTTAAAATTAAATACATGTATAAACTTTATGTGATGTAATACGAACTTTAAAAAAACTTTTAACTTTATCAAAAGGGATGAAGCTAAATTACAAACGAGGAAAAAAAAAGAACAGCTTTTGGGGTCCCAGCTGGAAACATCTCAAATATGCCCCAATCCACACACTTTAGTCATTTATTACTTTACTCCACCATCAACTAAAAAATGATAATTGTTTTGAATGTAAAATATTCTATCTCTTCTTTAAAAAATTAATTTCGTTCTAGATTATGATATGGTGCCAACTGTTATATTAATAAAAATTTGTCATCAAATGGGTTGTATATGGAACTTAAGCATATAGATTGAAAGTGATTGAGCTTGTTGTACACCAAAGTAAGGTTAACCAGCTCAAGGAATACACATGTGAGTCTAATCAGACTGAAGTAAACCAACTTAAAGGTACACCAGCTTGAAATACCTTTGTGCCACATTGTGCTGATGACCTTTTGTGATCCACTTTTAGTAAAAAAAATAAGAATGCATAATTTTGTGAGAAAGTAGCACTAAACGGCTTTTGGTGCCACCATATTGTGACACTTTTTTAAAATAAATGATCATCACAGCTCCTGACATGGCGGGTACACCACAAAAGTACATCAACCACAAATACATTATCAATTGAAAAATCAAAATAATAAATATGTATCAGCGGGACGTTACACCAAGTTGCGTTTTTTGCGTATCATTTCCCTTTGGTGTTGTGAGAATTAGCGCACCAACGAATGCAACAAAACTAAAGATAGAACAGCAGGTAATATTATCTATGTGAAAGTTCACCTTTGTTTGGACCCAACCATTTACAATTAGCTAAGTGAAACAGAGCAAGTAATGGGTCATGGGTCAATGCGTCAAATGGGTCTCAAAATTGGATGGGTCACATGGGTCATGGGTCAATGTTCCCTGACCCACGACCCATCCTTAGTCTCCGCCCGACCCTAAAAAAACCTGTCTTCGCGCGATTTTTTTAAATTTCAAAATGGTTTCTATGGCGACGGCCGCCATCTTGAAAATAACAACATTCAATGGGTCATGATGGGTCTGGGTCAAGAACTTGATGGATCATATGGGTCATGGGTCAAGCTCAAAGACCCATTACTTGCTCTGAAGTGAAAGTTCACCTTTCTTTGGACCCAACCATTTACAATTAGCTAGTGAAAGTCCACCTTTCTTTGGACCCAACCATTTACAATTAGCTAAGTGAAAGTCCACCTTTCTTTGGACCCAACCATTTACAATTAGCTAGTGAAAGTTCACCTTTCTTTGGACCCAACCATTTACTATTAGCTAGTGAAAGTCCACCTTTCTTGGGACCCAACCATTTACTATTAGCTAGTGAAAGTCCACCTTTCTTGGGACCCAACCATTTACAATTAGCTAAGTGAAAATCCACCTTTCTTGGGACCCAACCATTTACAATTAGCTAAGTGAAAGTCCACCTTTCTTGGGACCCAACCATTTTGAATTAGCTAAGTGAAAGTCCACCTTTCTTGGGACCCAACCATTTACAATTAGCTAGTGAAAGTCCACCTTTCTTGGGACCCAACCATTTACAATTAGCTAAGTGAAAGTCCACCTTTCTTGGGACCCAACCATTTACAATTAGCTAAGTGAAAGTCCACCTTTCTTGGGACCCAACCATTTACAATTAGCTAAGTGAAAGTCCACCTTTCCTGGGACCCAACCATTTACAATTAACTAGTGAAAGTCCACCTTTCTTGGGACCCAACCATTTACAATTAGCTAAGTGAAAGTTCACCTTTCTTTGGACTTCTTTTTACGGATCATGTCGTCTCCTTTACTGTTTCATATGCACACATCTTTATTAAACAACTACCATAACTTCGACATGTGGTGGAGTTTCTATCTATCTATCTATCTATCTATCTATCTATCTATCTATCTATCTATCTATCTATCTATCTATCTATCTATCTATCTATCTATCTATCTATCTATCTATCTATCTATCTATCTATCTATCTATCTATCTATCTATCCATCCATCCATCCATCCATCCATCCATCCATCCATCCATCCATCCATCCATCCATCCATCTATCTATCTATCTATCTATCTATCTATCTATCTATCTATCTATCTATCTATCTATCTATCTATCTATCTATCTATCTATCTATCTATCTATCTATCTATCTATCTATCTATCTATCTATCTCTCTCTCTCTCTCTCTATATATATATATATATAGAAAACAATCAAGAGTTTAAAGAAGGTCGCCAGTTGGATGCGTGATTTATCACAAAACCACGTGACCCTAGCATCGCATTAGAAAGGTAAGTATGAAAATCATTATGAAAATCTGCACATTTGATGGCGAACTTAATTGGGAGGGGTACGACGCGCGGACATACGTTCTCACCTATGGGGTACAGTCGCGGGAAAAAAGGTTGAGAAGCGCCGAACTTGATAAATCAGTACTCCACGGCCCACGCTATCCAATCGTCTTGTACTGTACGCCATGAACATCCCGGGGCAGTTCATTTCGTAGGGAGACAAGAGTTTCACTGCTGGGCTAATAACAAAACAAATAGGTTCATTCCGTACCGAGTGGGCGGTGGCTGGGGATATAACATTAATCTTCAATATTTTCCTCGTCACGTAAAACATTCTCATTGGATGGATATCGTAATTAGTTCAAAGGTCATCACGATGGGCTGAACCGTTCGCAATTATCCCTTTTAAAATGGGAAAAAAAAAGTAGGTCAGAGATGCAGATACGGCGAAAATGAGAAAAGAAAGAGCGAAAGATGGAGAAAAGAAGAAAACAAATAATGATTGTTTTCTCTTCGTCTTAGTGGCAAGAGAAATAGAATGGAATGGAATTGATAAAAAAAAAAAAATATTTTTTAACTCACAACACAGTGTGTGTTTATGTGTGTCGCTATACGCCAGATAATCAATACAGCAGCATGAAGTAATAACACATAACTTGCATCACCAATGGAACATTTAGTGATGGCAAAGATTGTATATATTTTTCCAGTAGTAAGTTTCTACAGATAATTTGTTGTTGTTGTTGTTGCTCGAAATGTTTTATTACTGGTGAATATTATAACAGGGCAGTAGACACTTGTTGCAGGCAGCAGACACTTGTTGCAGGCAGTAGACACTTGTTGCAAGAAAATTTCATTCAGGGTAATCATAACTCAAAGATTCTCAACCTAATGGAACATTTACATTTTATTCTTTTGAGTGGTTTTTAACGCTGCACCGGTGAGCTGGTTGGCCTGAGGGTTGGGGCAGGGCGGGGTGAGCTGGTTGACCTGAGGGTTGGGGCAGGGTGGGGTGACCTGGTTGGCCTGAGGGTTGGGGCAGGGTGGTGTGAGCTGGTTGGCCTGAGGATTGGGGCAGGGCGGGGTGAACTGGTTGGCCTGAGGGTTGGGGCAGGCTGGGGTGAGCTGGTTGGCCTGAGGGTTGGGGCAGGGTGGGGTGAACTGGTCGGCCTGAGGGTTGGGGCAGGGTGGGGTGAGCTGGTTGGCCTGAGGGTTGGGGCAGGGCGGGGTGAGCTGTTGGCCTGAGGGTTGGGGCAGGCTGGGGTGAGCTGGTCGGCCTGAGGGTTGGGGCAGGGTGGGGTGAGCTGGTTGGCCTGAGGGTTGGGGCAGGCTGGGGTGAACTGGTCGGCCTGAGGGTTGGGGCAGGGTGGGGTGAGCTGGTTGGCCTGAGGGTTGGGACAGGGTGGGGTGAGCTGGTCGGCCTGAGGGTTGGGGCAGGGCGGGGTGAGCTGGTTGGCCTGAGGGTTGGGGCAGGGTGGGGTGAGCTGGTTGGCCTGAGGGTTGGGGCAGGGTGGGGTGAACTGGTCGGCCTGAGGGTTGGGGCAGGGCGGGGTGAGCTGGTTGGCCTGAGGGTTGGGGCAGGGCGGGTGAACTGGTTGGCCTGAGGGTTGGGGAAGGGTGAAGGTGAATTTTAATTTGATGTGAAATAGAAGCCATCACATCCTCTCACTTTCTATTTGAACAAAAAACCAGCCTAAGTACTGCTCAGTGATGGTGCAATGTCGGTCTTTAAGCCACACGTGGCTATTTGTTTACTTCTCTGTGCTGCTGCCAAAAGAGCCAGTTTCTGAATCATTTGATGTTTTTTTAATTTATTTAATTAAATACTTTTTTCATTTACTATGTACAAAAAACAACACAAACCCAGCAATGCATCGACCTTAAGCGTGACTACCCTTGCTATAGCTGGGGACATTAAATTTAAGATCAAACTGAAGCTAAAAAAAACTACAAAGCAGCTACCTAAATTGCTCCATAGATCAAATGAAACTCACTATCAAAACGGAACAATAAATTATTTGGTCTGGAAATCAAAACTGGCCAAAAATATCTAACTACCAACCATTCTTATTTTAAACAACAACAAAACATCAACAAAAACATCAACACTTTTATTTTGTTTTTGCCAGTTTTAATCCCATCCGTTGACCGACCAGGAAATTTTGTGAAAAGACGGTCTGTGAATGGATCGGGAGAAAAGAAAAATCATTTATTTAGCTGGCCACAAGATTATATCCCCCTGTTAAATCGATGGCCAGGGAAATAATAGGTAAATGGCCTCAAATAGTTGCTGCGTCGTGTCCTATAAGATTGACCTTCTGGGAGGGTGCCATTTTTTAATGTGTTGGCCGCCTCTTAAATATTTGTTTAAGCGTAAATATCAAGAGATGAGACGGGTCACCCAAAAAGCATTGCACGTAATAAAGTTCAGCTGGATTTATTCTTATCCACAGCCAGTCAAATACATTGAGCCGTGTAACAAAAACGGGGAAAGTTTCAGTGAAAACAATTTGATGATTGAATATTATTCCCCGCAATTTTTAATAATCTAATAAAATAATAGCGACTTGGGTTCTGCGTTAAATCGAAAGTAAAGAATTAATACTACAGTATACCAGTTTAAAATACAATCATGAAAAATCGGATCTGCCCGAAACCAAAAATAACCTATCCCACCGATCAAGCCTAAGGGGATATAACTCTATGCAAAGGTTTTTGCAGGGTACAGATAGTCACAGAAATGGAACGCCTCATCAATTTCCGTGTCTTTGTGAGTGTGTCTATGTGAGTGTCCGTATGTGAGTGTGTCTATGTGAGTGTCTGTATGTGAGTGTTTGTGTGTAAGTGTGTGTGGCCTGTTTAAGTGTATTTGTATCAGTCTGTGTGAGTGTGTGTATCTGAGTGTGTGTGTGTACGGTATGTGTCTGAGTGTGAATGTGCACTATAATTTTGATTACTGCAACTCGAAGAGCGTAACCCAAACCACCAGATTATTTTTCATGGTATAAAATATTTTTTCAGAGGTTTTATCACAAAATTCTTATAACTTTATAAACAAATATTAAAAGTTACATACATGTTGTTACACATAATCCTGTTATTACATACAAGTGAATTAAGTGCACGAATTAAAAATCAAAATTAAAAAATTTTCAACCTACTTATTCTGCTCAATTAATGTTACAAGAATACATGAACTTTGATTGGAGCATACATGGACTGTGATTGGAGCATGCTTGAACTTTGAATGGAGAATGCTGTGATAGTGGTATTTTTTTATTATGGCTTCATTTAGTTTTGCACGATAGGCCTGTTTTAAAGTTGCCACCAGTGGATACGTGTGTTACTAGAATTCAGTATTCTATTAAACTAATTACCAGTACTTTATTTACTAGCTTTAAAACAATAAATAAATTCAGAGCTCGTATTATCTTTAATAAATTTCACATTTGCTATTTTTTCCTCATTCTGTATCTTCCATTCCAAAAAAAAAGGATGCACGTGAAATTTATCAGATGAAAAATACACAACACACAGCTGGTCGGTGTTTTTTAAAATTAACATTAACATACTTTACAATTTTGAACATCAATTAAGTTACAATTGATCGCCATTCTGTTGAATCCATTTCAAACCTGACTATTTCTATAACTGTCTATTACCAAACTCTTGCTGTTATTGAACATCAAGGTATTGATGTTATTAATTCCCCAACAATTGATTGCTTAAAGCAGTGGTCCCCAAAATTGTGGGTCTAAAGCCATAAGTGGATCTCGGGAGAAAAATAATCTTCCTTTTAGGTCGCGACAATATTTAACTTCGTAAACAATAGGGACGGATGGCCGAGTGGTGTAGATACTCGACTGTCGACCTCAGTGTCCTGGGTTCGATCCTCGGTGAGAACCATGGGAATATTTCCAGGTGAAATTTGTTTCAAAGTCGTCCCACAAGTCCACCCAGCTTTAAATGGGTACCTGACCTTAAGTTGGGGAAGTAAGTACGACTGGGCGTTGTGCTAACCACACAATCCCTTCAAAAGCCGAGGTTATAGAAACAGATGAGTTCTACACTTCATCTGCCCCGATGGCCCTCTAGGTCTAAGGGAACTTTACTTTTTTTAAACAACAGGCAGCTAAGCTATTAACAATAGCCAAGATTGTTACTATTGTTTATCACCAGACTATTGCTTTAGGTAATCAACAAACCTTTGCTATTATTGGTTTACCAAAATATGACTTTTTAAAAAATCACTAACATATTGCTGAAATTATTCAGTCACCAAACTATTGCTATTATTGATACAAAAAAAAACTTAAGCTATGATTGATCAACAAATTAGTGTCATTATTAATCATCAAACTATTGCTGTGATTGATCAACAAAATATTACAATTATTAATCATCAAACTATTGCTATGATTCATCAACTAACTATTGTAATTATTAATTACCAATCTATTGCCATTATCGATTAAAAAAACTATTGCATTTATCTCTATATTTATAAGACGCATTTTTTGTCTGTCTGTCTGTCTGTCTGTCTGTTCCCTTATAACTCAAGATCCAGAAAAACAGATAACGTGAAATTTGTTACACATACACATAATTACAGGGGGAAGGTTATAGGACAGGTTTCGTTTCATCTCGATGGGTAGTTTAATTGTAATTAATTTTTTTTTATTTTAGTATTTTACTATATTAAAGTAATCTCGACGGCGCCATAAATAAAATTCCTCTGTGACGTCATTTTCCGATTCGAATAGAACTTGCGCGCTGGTGCTGTATTGTGCCTTTGTGATGCAAAGAATTGTTGTTGTTTTTTCATGCTCCCTGATTTGTACAGTTTGAGGAAGATAAAGGAATGAAGAAGGATTTTAGAAGAAGTGTGAAGCCATAATAATAAGTATATATATATATATATATATATATATATAGAGAGAGAGAGAGAGAGAGAGAGAGAGAGAGAGAAAGAGAGAGAGGGAGGGAGAGAGATAAAGAGAGAGAGAGAGGGGGCAGGAGGAGAGAGAGGAAAGGAGGGTAGGGGGAGGGAGGGAGGGGGAGAGAGGAGGGAGGGGGAGAGGGAGATGGGAGAGGGAGTAGGGGGAGATGGAGAGAGAGGTGGAAAGGGGAGGGAGGGAGAAAGGAGGGAGAGAGGGGTTAGGGAGGGAGAGGGGAGGAAAGGAGAGAGGGGGATGGGAGAGAGATGGGAGAGAGGGAGGGAGGGAGAGAGAGAGGAAGGGAGAGAGGGGGTAGGGAGAAAACAGAAGGTAAACAGAAAACCTTATTTTAAACCCGGGCAAAGCCGGGTACTTGCAACTAGTTAAATAATAAACTATCGTTGAATGTTGTAATATGTTTACAACCAGTGGAGTAAACAGTGGAGTAAATAGTGGAGTAACTAGCAGTAGTGGCGCCCATAAGGCTAAAACGCCGCCCCTGTGTTGGTGGCAAAGTAAGTGCCCCTGGGGCGAGCCACACCTCCCTAGTTAGGTCACTGTTTATATCTCCACTGACTCGCATTGCCATTGGTGTGTAGTAATACAATAAAAAAATAAATTAATGGACAGCTCCTGAACCTTACCCTTTTCACCTTTGAACTTGATACAGTAGATGCCCTTGAAGTGACCGTACACACAGCTGCGTTCTATAAAGTGGACAGTGGACATATTCACTTCAAACTTGTCCTCACATAGTTGGTTGCTTTGGTTAATAGAGGAACACTTGAAACAGTCGATGGCATCAGCTGTAATGAAGGTCAACATTACTAAATAAAAATAAACATAGATATTGCCAACATGGTACAGGCTGATTTTTTCCCCATGTTTTTTTTTTCATTACTAAAACGTTCTTATATTTCTTTCCTACCATTCCTTCGGATAGACAAAAAGGAGGCCTCCACTGCCCCAGGGGCGCGACATTCATGTATGAATGCTATCAGGGCCCTGACACAGAGGCGTGGGCAAGGGGGACATCATGCCGCGGGCGCTACTCACAAAGGGGCGCCAAATGGTATATTTTATATATAATATTATATGGTTTTCGAATGGGGGGGCGCTAAAAAGGTATTAAAAGGTATTGTGCCCCAGGCGCGGGTTAAGCTCGCTACGGCACTGGCCCTGACCAGTGGCGTAGCGAAGGGGTGACAAGGGAGGCATCATGCCCCGGGCGCTACTCACAAAGAGGCGCCAAACGGTATAATTTACATATAATATATGGTTTTCGAATGGGGGGGGGGCGCTAAAACGGCATTGTGCTCCGGACTCAACTGTAGATGTTCTGCTACACGACTAGGACATTGTACACGACTGTAAATGTTCTGCTACACGACTAGGACATTGTACTCAACTGTAGATGTTCTGCTACACGACTAGGACATTGTACTCAACTGTAAATGTTCTGCTACACGACTAGGACATTGTACTCAACTGTAAATGTTCTGCTACACGACTAGGACATTGTACTCAACTGTAAATGTTCTGCTACACGACTAGGACATTGTACTCAACTGTAAATGTTCTGCTACACGACTAGGACATTGTACTCAACTGTAGATGTTCTGCTACACGACTAGGACATTGAACTCAACTGTAAATGTTCTGCTACACGACTAGGACATTGTACACTACTGTTAATATTCTGCTACACGACTAGGACATTGTACACTACTGTAAATGTTCTGCTACACGACTAGGACATTGTACTCAACTGTAGATGGTCTGCTACACGACTAGGACATTGTACTCAACTGTAGATGTTCTGCTACACGACTAGGACATTGTACTCAACTGTAAATGTTCTGCTACACGACTAGGGCATTGTACTCAACTGTAGATGTTCTGCTACACGACTAGGACATTGTACACAACTGTAAATGTTCTGCTACACGACTAGGACATTGTACTCAACTGTAAATGTTCTGCTACACGACTAGGACATTGTACTCAACTGTAAATGTTCTGCTACACGACTAGGACATTGTACACTACTGTAAATGTTCTGCTACACGACTAGGACATTGTACTCAACTGTAGATGTTCTGCTACACTACTAGGACATTGTACTCAACTGTAAATGTTCTGCTACACGACTAGGACATTGTACTCAACTGTAGATGTTCTGCTACACGACTAGGACATTGTACTCAACTGTAAATGTTCTGCTACACGACTAGAACATTGTACACAACTGTAAATGTTCTGCTACACGGCTAGGACATTGTACTCAACTGTAGATGTTCTGCTACACGACTAGGACATTGTACTCAACTGTAGATGTTCTGCTACACGACTAGGACATTGTACACTACTGTAAATGTTCTGCTACACGACTAGGACATTGTACTCAACTGTAGATGTTCTGCTACACTACTAGGACATTGTACTCAACTGTAAATGTTCTGCTACACGACTAGGACATTGTACTCAACTGTAGATGTTCTGCTACACGACTAGGACATTGTACTCAACTGTAAATGTTCTGCTACACGACTAGGACATTGTACACAACTGTAAATGTTCTGCTACACGACTAGGACATTGTACTCAATTGTAAATGTTCTGCTACACGACTAGGACATTGTACTCAATTGTAGAAGTTCTGCCTCACGACTAGGACATTGTACACAACTGTAAATGTTCTGCTACACGACTAGGACATTGTACTCAACTGTAAATGTTCTGCTACACGACTAGGACATTGTACTCAACTGTAAATGTTCTGCTACACGACTAGGACATTGTACTCAACTGTAAATGTTCTGCTACACGACTAGGACATTTCTGTGGCGCGCTGGCAGAGTGGGCTAATCGTTTGGCCGTGACCCATTTAGGGCTAACTATATGCGGGACCCATTTAGGGCTAACTATATGCGGGTTCGATTCCTCTCAGAGACATATATTTTTTTTTCAGATTTTTTTTTTCAGAATTAGGGTTAGGGGTAGGGTTAGGGTGTGGAGCAATATCTATTAATGGTCCCCGAAAAAAAATATATCTCCCATTATTAACAGTAAATGACGTCATCAACGTCTGCAGTAAATAAGAGTTCTTATTCATTCTGTTTACTGACGTCATCAAAGTTTGCTAGACGTATCCCGAAAAAAAATACGTCGTACGTCTTAGACGTATCCGGAGCCAGTGCGTTATTTTAATGAAATTATTGGTATACTTACACTGACCTATAGATATCAATTATCGCTAAAATCCTGACCCCGGAAACGGAAAAAAAATAATAAAGTCACGCATGCGCACATATATACGGTGTCTGAAAAAAATATGGAGACCGGGGTGTCATGAGAGGGGGTGACACCCTGAGTTACCGCACCGGGTGACACCAACCCTAGTGACGCCACTGATTATACATTCTCAAAAATACGCCCTGGGCACCATTAATGCTAGTGGCGCCAGTGGCTATGAAGCTTAAAAACAAAAGAGTGGAGGGGGCTACATTTGCACCGGAGGCCATAGCAATACGCGGGGCCCATAGCAATACGCGGGGCCCATAGCAATACGCGGCCCATAGCAATACGCGGGGCCCATAGCCATACGCGGGGCCCATAGCAATACGCGGGACTCATAGCAATACGCGGGGCCCATAGCAATACGCGGGGCCCATAGCAACACGCGTGGTCGTTGGGAACAGTTTCATTAACGGGATCTAGAGCCGTAATTGTACATACCGTACCGTACACTGATGCTAAAGGCTCGATTGGCTCGTACGCAGTACACCTTATTATTATTATTTTTACAGAATGGGTACCCAGTGTAGATTTACTGTTGCCGGTTTGATTTTATAGGTACCTAGTGTAGATTTACTGTTGCCGGTTTGATTTTATAGGTACCTAGTGTAGATTTACTGTTGCCGGTTTGATTTTATATGTACCCAGTGTAGATTTACTGTTGCCGGTTTGATTTTATAGGTACCTAGTGTAGATTTACTGTTGCCGGTTTGATTTTATAGGTACCCAGTGTAGATTTATTGTGGCTGGTTTGATTTTATAGGTACCCAGTGTAGATTTACTGTTGCCGGTTTGATTTTATAGGTACCCAGTGTAGATTTACTGTTGCCGTTTTGATTTTATATGTACCCAGTGTAGATTTACTGTTGCCGGTTTGATTTTATAGGTACCTAGTGTAGATTTACTGTTGCCGGTTTGATTTTACAGGTACCCAGTGTAGATTTATTGTAACTAGTTTGATTATATTCCTCTGTGGAATTTTTTCTTATTTTCATTTACAGACTATTAAAATAATCAAAACAATAGTTTTTATATGATTTACATGCAAGTAAAATTAACTAGATGAACTAGGTGGAAAAAGAATCTCCTATGGGTAGCGGGGCCTATGATGGTTGCCATAGTCGTCAACTCTCAATGGATGCATCTGTCATCTGTATATGGGCGCAGTATCTGAAGGCGCCTGCATGAGGTTCCAATAAGCCATCGCGATATATATTATGTCCTAAGGATAACGGCGAAAAAAAAAAACTGGCATTGCCTCAGGGTGCAGACTAGCTGCGAACGCCCACAGATTATATATATTATAATATCTATTGTGTGGGTAAGCCTCTGAAGATTTAATAGCCTCTAAAGATTTAATAGTCTCTCACAATCAGTGCTATGTCACTGTGACGCCACAAATACGATCTATTGTGTGGGGTTTGGTACGCCCAGAATTGATGTGCGGAATATTTATTTATGATGGCCACAGAAATTATTTAGCCGGGTATTTTTTTTTTAAATCATTTCTTTTTGTTCTAACTGGCTGACGTCCATCCCGCTAACATTGTAAACAAATCCAACTCCCAAAACTAACCCCCGCGGTATATTGGCTAGTGACGTCACTTTTATTTAGCTAGAGGGAGATAATTAAGCTTTCAGTTCACGTATAACCAGTGACTCACTCTTGAATAAGCTTGGAGAAATAACAGGGGCAATAATTCTTGCAATAAAACAAATCTCAACAATTCTACTTGGCACTTATGTCATATCACAACAATTCTAATTGGCACTTATGTCATATCTCAATAATTCTACTTGGCACTTATGTCATATCTCAATAATTCTACTTGGCACTTATGTCATATCTCAATAATTCTACTTGACACTTATATCATATCTCAATAATTCTACTTGGCACTTATGTCATATCTCAATAATTCTACTTGGCACTTATGTCATATCTCAATAATTCTACTTGGCACTTATGTCATATCTCAATAATTCTACTTGGCACTTATGTCATATCTCAATAATTCTACTTGGCACTTATGTCATATCTCAATAATTCTACTTGGCACTTATGTCATATCTCAATAATTCTACTTGGCACTTAAATCATATCACAATAATTCTAGTTGGTTTATCACTAAGCTTTAAACAATCTACAGAATAATCCGTTTTTTTAAATTTCCTAACCCATACGACGAAAAAATGTCAATGAGAATTAGAAAGAAAGCAATATATCTAAAAATTTCTACATGAATCGGACATTTTGTGGAATATTTGCTTCAATTAAAACACGTACGCTTTCTATTATACTAAAAGTTAACTGCATAGTTAACTATTAACTGCGTTTTTAAATTCAACATATCTGGTATATCTCTTTAATTATAATTATCAACGTTCATTAATATCTTCAAAAAAGGATTTCACCACATTAAGTTTTGTGATTTTTTTGGCTTCAACGATGTTGATTTCTATGCTGGACAACCGAAATATCCATATATGCATCGCAGATTTCATTTCTATATACAGTCGATTCCGCTTAATTGGGACACATCGGGACCGAGGCTTTTTGTCCCAATTAAGCGGCTGTCCCAATTAAACATACAAATTTACTATTGGCTTCTTGGTTTGGTTTCTTTGAGATTTTGTCCCAAATAAGCGGCTGTCCCAATTATGCGGTGTCCCAATTAAGCTGAATCCACTGTATTTAAATTACTGCATTCAGTTACTCCCGTGTAGCTAGCTATACATTAGCTGAAAAAAATTTTGACATGTCTAAACAATAATAAAATATTATTTGCGAAAGTTTGCCTACCAAACAACAACAAATATTAGGAGTTTGTTGTGACAAAATGAAGGAAACATGTCTTGAAGAAAACTAAAACCCAAATAATAGAAAAAAAAACCGTTTTACTTTGCACAGTGGAAAAAAAACCCAACAAAAACTCATCTACAATAAAATGTTGAGTTACACATTAAGGGAATGGGTGTGTGTGAGGGGGGGGGGCAACGGGGGGGGGGGAAGGGGTTGACCTGCTTGGAAAGAAAAATCAATGTTTTCGTAACAAGTTTAGATACATTATTTTGTTTTAATTTAAATTCATATTTAAGATAGACATTACACGTTGTTTTTTTTTTTATTTTACCTTTACCTTCATTGTTCATCAATTAATAAACATTGTACCGTTAGAGAGATGGACATACTTGAGTTGACATCACCCCCTTGATGTGGCCCCAACATCGCCACATGGCCATCTCTCACACTTCACGTCACATCGGATATTTAATGGAGGGGCGAGCCCGGAGATTGGAGAGACGGATGAGATAGAAAGTGGGAGGGGAAAAAGGGAAAGTACTCGGTATAAATGAATTACTCAATGGTGGTGTTAGTCTCCCCTACATATCGCGGTGATAAAACCGATAACGACCTTCCGTTTTCTATTTCTTTGATAACAACAGCTTCGTAAATTCATATGTGTCCATGAACTTCAGTAGATAACTAATACTGGATGTCCATGAAATAGAAATTAAATGTGAATATGACAAAGTAAATTATTTCAACACATTTTAAAAATGCAATCCTAAAACAAATACATGTTAGTGCACTTGTGTACTTTTCTTTAGTTTGAAGTTTCTTTATGTCAAACAGTCGGTGTAAAAACAATGTTATAACATATTAAGTGTGTTATTTTTATAATTGCGATATTGCGCTAATGCAGAAATGAATAAGGAATCGAAAATTTTGTTACATGATTAAATATCTTAAGTTTAACATAATGTTAGTTAATTTGAATCAGCTGTTAGACTTTACTCGAATTATTCCCCTACATTTAGAGTTTACTTGATTCATTCCGCTGAATTTAGAGTTTACTTGATTTATTCCGCTGAATTTAGAGTTTACTTGATTTATTCCGCTGAATTTAGAATTTACTTGATTTATTCCGCTGAATTTAGAGTTTACTTGATTTATTCCGCTGAATTTAGAGTTTACTTGATTTATTCCGCCGAATTTAGAGTTTACTTGATTTATACAGCTGAATTGTCATGTATCACGTGTTTCTTAATATAATTAGTTATTTTTTTTAAATGAGTTATTAAACTATGTTTAATGATCAATATGTAGCCTACATTTGTATTTATATCATTGTCTTATATTTCACACTATGATCGATGACTACAATTGAAGAATTTTAACTTTGAAAAACGAATAATATTTTCACCCTGACCCAATTACATGTAGCTAGAACTAACTCGTATCTTCAAATCATTATATTTTGGTTAATGAGAACTAACTCTTATCTTCAAATCATTATATTTTGGTTAATGAGCACTAACTCTTATCTTCAAATCATTATATTTTGGTTAATGAGAACTAAGTCTTATCTTCAAATCATTATATTTTCCTAGTTAAATATGCAAGCGAGGATGATGATTAAAAAAAACAAAATGTGTCAGAGACTTTCTTTCGTTTCCTGGGGACCCTAGCCCAAGGTATTTTTTGAGACCCATAGGCAAACCCACACTTTGGGACCATAGGAAAAAAAAACAATTACCAAAGCCGTTGCTTGCAACTTTTAGGACCCTTTTAATCTTTGGCAACAGATAACCCTCTTCTTACCCTCTCCCTCCCCCAGTGGCGTAGCGAGCTTAACTCGCGCCCGGGGCACAATACTTTTTTTTAGCGCCCTCCCCCATTCGAAAAACAAAAAAATTTATAAATAAAATATACCATTTGGCGCCCCTTTGTGAGTAGCGCCCGGGGCATGATGCCCCTTGCCCGCCTCATACGCCACTGCGCTCCCCATTGTTAAGTAACATTTGTCATTTTAGGTAAAAGCAAAATACAATCTCAACAGGGTCCCCTCCCTCCCCGTAGCCGCAGGGCCGTAGCATTCCTAGATTCCCTTTCTATAGTGACGACCCTGCAGTTGTTTGTTTTAGAAAATAGAAGTTTGTTTATGACCACGCCTTTTCTTTTCAAAAAAAATATTTTTTTTTTGAACAGGATAATGTCACGTGTTGGATAGAACTGACTGAGATGTTGAGAGTAAACACGAGTTATGTGCCGTAGTTACCAACAATTTCCCGATATGATATACTTAGGGTTCGAAGTCGCGTAACGTTACGCGTAAGTTACCGTAAATTACGCGTAATTTACGGTAACGTAATTTTGGAAAATTACGCGTAAATTACGGTAATTTAAAAAATGCATATTTGACGGCCATTTTAAATTGTTTCTGTCGCAAATTGGTGTGTTAACAGTGGTGATTAATTAATTTCAGTGATTAGGAGTACCATCTACATCCGGCCTCAAGTATTCGTTTGGTAAAACAGCGTAAACCGCACAGTATATTGTTTGTTTTAATCGTTTTAAAATAATAATATAACATAATAAAATAAATATTTTCAATAAGGAAGCTAAAGTCTGGTTAAAAATAAGACAAAATCATAAAAATTTTCTACACAATGCCGCCATGAGCTGTATGGCAAGCGGCCGCAAGCCAAACGGGGAGGTTATAAAAGGTTATAAAACCCAAAAATCCAAAAAAAAAAAAAAATAATAATTTTTAAACATTATCTATATATGTTCCAAATGTCATGAAACGTATAGAAAACATTTTACTGTGAATAGTGCTTCCATCGATCGCGTCGGCCGTATTACGCTGCGTATTGCACTAGCGTCGATCGCATGTGCCGTCTTTAGCTGAGTTCGGCAACCGCGGCGGCCGTATTTCGCGCTGCATTGCACCCGTCCCGCGTCGACCGTATTAGACGGTATTACTCAGCCAAAGATGGCCGCCGCTGATGCGTGGACGACGGGGCAAATTAGTATGACCGGTAAATTACAAGTAAAAACATTTGAAAACATTACTAAAAATAAACCTGCTAGCAATCAGTGAGCGTGAGCAACAAAAGGAACATACATTTTCAAGTAATGACACGCGTAATTTTGGCGTAAATTACGCGCGCAAATATTACGCGTAATTTTCGAACCCTAACCAGCGTCGATCGCGTGTCTTTTGCTGAGTTCGGCAACCGCGGCGGCCGTATTTCGAGGCGCATTGCACCCGTCCCGCGTCGACCGTATTAGACGGTATTACTCAGCCAAAGATGGCCGCCGCTGATGCAGTCAGTACACGACGAAATATGTGACCGATGCGGACGAAGGGCAAATTAGTATGACCGGTAAATTACAAGTACAAACCTTTGAAAACATTATTAAAAATACATCTACTAGCAATCAGTGAGCGTGAGCAACAAAAGGAATATAAACTTTCAAGTAATTGGGAATTAATGGTACGCGTAATTTAGGCGTATCTTACGCGTAACTTACGCGTAAATTACGCGCGCCAATCTTACGCGTAATTTTCGAACCCTAGATATACTACAGCAAATGTGCTGTACATTAAAACAAACAAAAAAGATAGAACACAAAATCACCCACATATGTTTGTGTTGCAAGTGTACATAAAATATCTTTTTGAGAACATCTTGAATAACTAGCATATAAAAACTTTGGAAAATAACAATTATAAAATTATCTACTCACCCATTTCAAATAGCATATAAAAACTTTGGAAAAATAACAATTATAAAATTATCTACTCACCCATTTCAAATAACAATTATAAAATTATCTACTCACCCATTTCAAATAACAATTATAAAATTATCTACTCACCCATTTCAAATAACAATTATAAAATTATCTACTCACCCATTTCAAATAACAATTATAAAATTATCTACTCACCCATTTCAAATGCATAAAGTAATCCCCCCAAGATGAATGTGATGACTAAACTGAAGGTATCCATGCTCACGTGTAGCTCATGTTAAGGTCCAGAGATGACCAGACAAAATATGGCAAAGGCAGTAGGGAGTGAGGTCATTGGGAGGGGCAGGGATAGATGTCCAGAATATAAGAGAGACAACTTCTTGCACACTCCCACACCGGTGGATGTTTATACTTCAGCCATTACAATCAACGTTTGGTCTTATGCCATCACATTCAGGAGATGAGTTTGCGTTGTTCAATCATAGTCGGCGTTTAGTGTTGTGCAGCCAGAAACAGGCCTTTTGATTATTCTATAGGGTTTATCTCCGTCACCACAATCAGGGTTTATCTCCGTCACCACAATCAGGGTTTATCTCCGTCGCCAAAATCAGGGTTTATATCCGTCACCACAATCAGGGTTTATCTCTATGTCCACATTCAGGGTTTATCTTTATGTCCACAATCAAGGTTTATCTCTGTCACCACATTCAGGGTTTATCTTTATGTCCACAATCAGGGTTTATCTCTGTCACCACAATCAGGGTTTATCTCTGTCACCACAATCAGGGTTTATCTCCGTCACCACAATCAGGGTTTATCTCTATGTCCACAATCAGGGTTTATCTCTATGTCCACAATTAGGATATATTCTAATAACTTTGTGTCCACAATCAGGCTTTATCACTGCGTCCACAATCATCTATAGTCCAGTATCTCTGTCACCGACATCTGGCAGTATAGCTGTTCCACTATCAATCCATAATTCGAGCTAGGGCCAACACGAAAACCTTAGTAAAATTAGTCACAACCGTCCTTAATGTATACCTGTAGACAAAAGAAAGTAACAATATCAAATTATTGATTTAAATTCACATTGCACTATCACAGTCAAGCTATTTGCTGGCTATGTCCATAATATATTAGGCTATACATTATAGGTAGAGCGCTCGACTGTCGACCAGAGAGTCCAGGGTTCGATCCTCGATAAGAACCAAGAAAATCATTACAGGTGAAATTTTTTGTTAAATTCCCAAAGCCCACCCATCATACAATGGCTACCTTACATCAATAAGTTAAGTTAAGTCGGCTGGGCGTTGTGGTAGCCACACAATAATTTCATATGCCGTGACTGCAGAGAAATAGAATTCACCGACTGTTTAGGCTAAGGGAACTTTACTTCTCGCAATCTCTTTGTGTACTCTTTGCAACCCACAAGTGAAGACTATTTTGTTTTTGTTACCCATCTGTTGAGAAGACAACGATTAAATAAAGAGATTAAAATCTACACGAATTTTATATACAGATTTTCAACTATTACAGAACAACACACTTTTAGATTTGTAACATAAAGGAAAAAAACAACAAAACTAAGTCGCCATTTTGCATAAATGGATCCACGAACCATTAATACTAAATTAAACTTATGTTGCGACCCATCTGAAATTCTTGAGCAACCCACTAGCCGACCGCGACCAACACTTTGAGAATCACTGCAGGATAACATATATAAAAGCGATTTGGGCTCTGCGTTAAATCGAAAGTAGAGAATTAATACAACAGTATTCCAGTTTAAAATACAATCATGAAAAAAATCGGATCTGCCTGAAACCAAAAAATAACCAAGCCTACCGATCAAGCCTAAAGGGGATATAACTCTATGCAAAGGTTTTGCAGGGTACAGCTAGGGTACAGTTGATAGATTTTTAATAATTTTTAATCACAAAATAAAAATTAATAATAATGTGCAGTACATTACAAAATACTGTTGTGGTCAAAGTGGTTGAAATGCTGAACTTATCTGTCGCTCCATCGGGAAAGACAGCTAACTAAAGTAATGACTACTTTATATAACAGACCAGTCGCCTCTGTGTATTGATACGTGTGTGATTCATCCACATCAATAATTCACTCAGTTTAAAGTTTTAGCCGGTTTGCCGAAATTCAAACAAACATTGTTTGTTAGCTCAAAGTTAGCTGAATTGTTTTTGGAGTCATCAACGTGTGTGTGTGTGTGTGTTTGGTGTGTGTGTGTGTGTGTATAAAATGTGTGTATAATGTGTGTGTATGGTGTGTGTATGTATGGTATGCAGGTATATGGTGGTGGTGCAAATGTATATTGTGTGTATATATTGTGTGTGTATATATGGTCTGTGTTTATATGGTGTGTGTATGGTATGTGTATATATGGTATGTTTATAAGGTGGGTGTATGTGTGTGTATATGGTGTGTATATAGCAAGTGTGTATGGTGTGTGTAGGGTATGTGTGTAGGGTATGTGTGTGTGTTGTGTATATGGTGTGTGTATGTTGTGTATAGCAAGTGTGTATAGCAAATGTGTAAGGTGTGTGTAGGGTATGTGTGTGTATGTTGTATACATGGTGTGTGTATGGTGTGTATATGGTGTGTGTATGGTGTGTATATAGCAAGTATGTCTGATGTATGTGTATGGTGTGTGTGTAGGGTATGTGTGTATGGTGTGTGTGTAGGGCATGTGTGTATGGTGTGTGTGTGTGTATGGTGTTGGTGTATGTGTGTGTATGTTGTGTGCATATATATAGTGTGTGCTAGAATGGTATTTGTGTATATATGGCATGCATCTACTGTGTGTCTGCATAATGTGTGAATGATGTTGTGTGTGTGTGTATGGTGTGTGTTTGAATGGCGTGGGTGTACGTATGCGGGGGTGTGTGTGTACGTTTCTGTGTTTAATGTGTGTTTGCATGTGTGTGTACGTGTGTCTGTTTGTGTGTTTGCACGTGTGTTCGTGTGTGTGTTTGTGTGTTTAATTGTGTTTGCATGTGTGTGTGTGTGCGTTTGTGTGTTTGCATATGTATGTGTACGTGTGTGTGTGCGTGCGTTTGTGTGTTTGCTTGTTTGTGTGTGTGTGTGTGAGTGTTAACATGTGTGTGTGTACGTGTGTGTGAGAGTGTTACCATGTGTGTGTGTACGTGTGTGTGTGTTTAATGTGTGTTTGCATGGCATGTGTGTGTGTACTTGTGTGCGTGTTTGTGTGTGTTTGTGTCTTATAGTGTGCGATAGTTGTTGTCTTATAGTTTATTTAATTTAACGTTATTTTGTTAATTTTCAACGTAAATGTAAACTCGTGTAAATCCCGGCCGGGAGTGGGGTGCGGGAGAGAGAGAGAGAGAGAGAGAGAGAGAGAGAGAGAGAGAGAGAGAGAGAGAGAGAGAGAGAGAGAGAAGCAAGCAATTGATTGTTTGTACATTATCATTAACCTAGATAGTTTTCGGATAACTTTTGGCTTAAATAAATTCACTGTCATAGTGTATTAACAATATTATAGCTATTATTGACATTTTATTACGGAAATCTATTACGTTCTTCTCGATAAAAATGGTCTAGTCACTCTTAATGTCTAGAGATTTTAATTTAGCCAACAATGTGCTAGAGAGTTTATGATTAACACATTCGCTTAAAAGATAATCCTTTATTGTGATGTCACTGAATGAATATTGTCTCATTATCATGTATCAACATTCAAACCCATCGACGTGCTGGCTCACAAAGTCCCATGACGGGCTGTAAGAAAGGGCCCCGGGGGTGGCAGTTGTCATGCCAGTTTGGTCAATTTCATCTGGACTGGGGCTACTTTTACATTTGTATATAAGTTAAAGGTTAAGCAATAAATAATTTAAATAATGTTTACATTTCACATATAAATTAAGTTAATGAGATCAATATTTTTTTAAAACTTTTTTAAGTTATTAAATTTTATTTTTCATCATTGCGATTTATCCCTGAAGCATACCAAATGCTTGTCGCATCGTCCTAGATCAGCATGTCCCTGATCAAACCCAAATTTTGAAACAGTTTTATAGCGCCCTCTCGTTTTATCCCAACCATTGTCAAAAAACTGTAATGTCGGACTGCGAGATCCCCATCAGTAATTAGTGTCGGTCGGTGGGTTTGAACCAGTACCCTGCATCACAGTTACAGACCTTCATACAGTAGCTCACGACGATTGCATGAATGGTGTAGCAGGGATGCCCTCAGAAAATCAAGCCCCACCATCTCCCCCGACCAAGCAGACAACTTGGAACTCCCCCCCCCCCCGTCTTAAATGTCGAGCTTTGTTGTAACAAAAATATATTTAGGCTTCCACCTTCTCGCCCAAACCTTGGGGCTCAAGCTTTAACCCCCCCCCTTCTTGATTAGGCCCTGTTGGTAGTCGTCCTTCTAGAATAATGTTGGAGAATCGCATGCCTGACTTTAATATATCTTGGAACAACAATAAATATCTACTCGTCGCTTATTGATTCCTAAGTCCTGCCTCTAAACAACCTGTTCTCTGACAGCCACTATCTCATAACAAATGTTTCAGTCTGAGTTGGATCTACAACAGAATCCTAACTTTCTATTGGTTGTCTCTGGTTGCCTGGGATTTGTCTTAGACTTACATAAAGCCGAGCAAATAACTCGGTTATCTGTCAGGGGAGGTAAAAGCCACTTGTTCCCAATGTATTCATTTTGATTTTTTGTTTTTTCAAATGGTACATGTATTTCTCTAGAGTTATCTCCCCATGCCAAACAAATATATAGACCAGGGTTTGCGAACGGTTTGAACCGCGAGCCTCACTGGGTCTCTAAGTGCAATTGGGTTTGTTTTTTTTAATGAACTAAAATAAATTTACAAATTTACAGTAAAAATCTTCAATAAACGTTTTGGAACTTTTGTAATGTACTGCACATTATTATAAATTTTTATTTTGTGATTGTTTAAATGCAGAATTCAAAGACGGCTATTAAAAAATCTATCAACTAGATGAAAGCCAAGAACTTGGTATTTTAATAAGGCATACAATAAAACAAAACAGATGCATATTTGTTGTCACGTAAACAAAAGGCACTTCAAAAAAATGTAATTTCCTGTGCAACATCCATTGTGTGAAATGATGTGATACACCCGTTGTGTTAGATTATTTGAAACATTCATTGTGGAAAAATGATCAACCGAATGATGAAATATAAGTGTAATGGAGAATTACAGATCACCCGATAACGTTTTTACCATCAGTGTTGAGATGAATTGTTGTTTGTTTCTACATCAATACCATTAGCTGTCCGTATTGATTTAGTAAGGTGGGGTACAGTTTTAATTACTTTAAGTGGGGAACAGTTTTGATTACTTTTAGTGGGGTACAGTTTTGATTACTTTAAGTGGGGAACAGTTTTGATTACTTTTAGTGGGGTACAGTTTTGATTACTTTAAGTGGGGAACAGTTTTGATTACTTTTAGTGGGGTACAGTTTTGATTACTTTAAGTGGGGAACAGTTTTGATTACTTTTAGTGGGGTACAGTTTTGATTACTTTAAGTGGGTTACAGTTTTAATTACTTTAAGTGGGGTACAGTTTTAATTACTTTAAGTGGGGTACAGTTTTGATTACTTTAAGTAGGGTACAGTTTTAATTACTTTAAGTGGGGTACAGTTTTGATTACTTTAAGTAGGGTACAGTTTTAATTACATTAAGTGGGGTACAGTTTTAATTACTTTAAGTAGGGTACAGTTTTGATTACTTTAAGTAGGGTACAGTTTTAATTACATTAAGTGGGGTACAGTTTTAATTACTTTAAGTGGGTTACAGTTTTGATTACTTTAAGTAGGGTACAGTTTTAATTACATTAAGTGGGGTACAGTTTTAATTACTTTAAGTAGGGTACAGTTTTGATTACTTTAAGTAGGGTACAGTTTTAATTACATTAAGTGGGGTACAGTTTTAATTACTTTAGGTGGGGTACAGTTTTAATTACATTAAGTAGGGTACAGTTTTAATTACTTTAAGTAGGGTACAGTTTTGATTACTTTAAGTAGGGTACAGTTTTGATTACTTTAAGTGGAGTACAGTTTTGATTACTTTAGGTGGGGAACTCTTTCGCTAGATCATAGAATTGAAAGAAAAGTTATACATTTTTATTTATTTATCTTGCTCATTTTCTTTCGATCTGTCGTCGGTCTGTCCGTCTAAGTATCTATTACTAAAGTGTTTGTGTACAAATAAATATCATTTATACATCAAATTTTCATTTTACCTTATATTGTTATATATGCATCGACCAATATATCTATTTGTCTGTCTTTGTCTGTCTTAATCCTAAGTCTGCCTCTATGTCTGACTGTACGTTTTGCCTGTCTGTCAATCTGTTTTTATTGTTTTACACACACCGCGTAAAGAAACAGAGTAGCGAAGCAAATAAAAATCACATAAACTAAAAAAAGTTGGTAGTACAAAAGGTCACATGCATAACGACTTAAAATATAATCTGAACATTGGTGAAGAAATCTACCAAAGAAACAAACGCTTAATGTATTCATATTCATTGAGTTTGGCACTTAGATCATACGTTGACCATTCAACTTCACATAGTCCTATAGAATACGGAAGATCATGATCAAAGATTGAATATTTCAATGTCCCCTAAGATTTCAATAATCATTTATTTATCTTATGTAGAAGGGGATGGGTGGTCTTGCGATGTAGAGCGCTCGACTGTTGACCAAAGGGGGCGCGGGCTCAAACCTCAATGATTACATTGGGATTAATTTTTTGTAGGTCCTGGTGAAAGTCCGCAAGTCGTCCAATTTTGAAATGGGTTCCTGACTTAAAGTTGGGGGAGTAAAGGCAAGGCGTTGTGCTAACCCCTTTATATGCCGAGGTTAGTGAAGCAGATTATTCCTACACTTCATCTGCCCCGATGAGACCTTATGGGAACTTAAACTTTATTTTTATCTTATGTAGCTCACGTCACATGACTGTACAGTGCCGCCCTTCGGTTTTGGAGGAGAAAGGGAGGGGGGGGGAGCTAGGCAGAGAGTTTTCAATATATTTGGGAGGCACTCAAGTTTGATCGAGATTTTTGACGAGGAGGATCTTAGCAGTCACCTAGTTTGACTATCCCTAAGAATGGCTCTGCCCGTGTAGGCATACATTCAAATTAGTATTTACATAAGGATATTGTATCGAGCTCATTGAAACCATTTCATCCAAATAAACACCATTACACATAATAATCATCCCACCTCTCAAGTAATGTATTCAGACAGTCTCATCACATGTATTCAGGCAGTCTCATCACATGTATTCAGACAGTCTCATCACATGTATTCAGACAGTTTCATCACATGTATTCAGACAGTCTCATCACATGTAATCAGACAGACTCATGTCATGTATTCAGACAGTCTCATCACATGTATTCAGACAGTCTCATCACATGTATTCAGACAGTCTCATGTCATGTATTCAGACAGTCTCATCACGTGTATTCAGACAGTCTCATCACGTGTATTCAGACAGTCTCATCACATGTATTCAGACAGTCTCATCACATGTATTCAGACAGTCTCATCACATGTATTCAGACAGTCTCATCACATGTATTCAGACAGTCTCATCACATGTATTCAGACAGTCTCATCACATGTATTCAGACAGTCTCATGTCATGTATTCAGACAGTCTCATCACGTGTATTCAGACAGCCTCATCACATGTAATCAGACAGTCTCATCACATGTATTCAGGCAGTCTCATCACATGTATTCAGGCAGTCTCATCACATGTAATCAGACAGTTTCATCACATGTATTCAGACAGTCTCATCACATGTATTCAGGCAGTCTCATCACATGTAATCAGACAGTCTCATCACATGTATTCAGGCAGTCTCATCACATGTAATCAGACAGTCTCATCACATGTATTCAGACAGTCTCATGTCATGTATTCAGACAGTCTCATCACGTGTATTCAGGCAGTCTCATGTCATGTATTCAGACAGTCTCATCTCATGTATTCAGACAGTCTCATCACATGTATTCAGACAGTCTCATCACGTGTATTCAGACAGTCTCATCACATGTATTCAGACAGTCTCATCACATGTATTCAGACAGTCTCATCACATGTAATCAGTCTCGTCACATGTATTCAGACAGTCTCATGTCATGTATTCAGACAGTCTCATCACGTGTATTCAGACAGTCTCATCACATGTATTCAGACAGTTTCATCACATGTATTCAGACAGTCTCATCACATGTAATCAGACAGACTCATGTCATGTATTCAGACAGTCTCATCACATGTATTCAGACAGTCTCATCACATGTATTCAGACAGTCTCATGTCATGTATTCAGACAGTCTCATCACGTGTATTCAGACAGTCTCATCACGTGTATTCAGACAGTCTCATCACATGTAATCAGACAGTCTCATCACATGTATTCAGACAGTCTCATCACATGTATTCAGACAGTCTCATCACATGTATTCAGACAGTCTCATCACATGTATTCAGACAGTCTCATCACATGTATTCAGACAGTCTCATGTCATGTATTCAGACAGTCTCATCACGTGTATTCAGACAGCCTCATCACATGTAATCAGACAGTCTCATCACATGTATTCAGGCAGTCTCATCACATGTATTCAGGCAGTCTCATCACATGTAATCAGACAGTTTCATCACATGTATTCAGACAGTCTCATCACATGTATTCAGGCAGTCTCATCACATGTAATCAGACAGTCTCATCACATGTATTCAGGCAGTCTCATCACATGTAATCAGACAGTCTCATCACATGTATTCAGACAGTCTCATGTCATGTATTCAGACAGTCTCATCACGTGTATTCAGGCAGTCTCATGTCATGTATTCAGACAGTCTCATCACATGTATTCAGACAGTCTCATCACATGTATTCAGACAGTCTCATCTCATGTATTCAGACAGTCTCATCACATGTATTCAGACAGTCTCATCACGTGTATTCAGACAGTCTCATCACATGTATTCAGACAGTCTCATCACATGTATTCAGACAGTCTCATCACATGTAATCAGTCTCGTCACATGTATTCAGACAGTCTCATGTCATGTATTCAGACAGTCTCATCACGTGTATTCAGACAGTCTCATCACATGTATTCAGACAGTCTCATCACATGTATTCAGACAGTCTCATCACATGTATTCAGACAGTCTCATCACATGTATTCAGAGTCTCATCACATGTAACCAGACAGTTTCATCACATGTATTCAGACAGTCTCATCACGTGTATTCAGACAGTCTCATCACATGTAATCAGACAGTCTCATCACATGTATTCACGCAGTCTCATCACATGTATTCAGGCAGTCTCATCACATGTATTCAGACAGTTTCATCTCATGTATTCAGACAGTCTCATCACGTGTATTCAGACAGTCTCATCACATGTAATCAGACAGTCTCATGTCATGTATTCAGACAGTCTCATCACATGTATTCAGACAGTCTCATCACATGTAATCATACAGTCTCATCACATATATGATGTCAACTAACAATGTTTACATCATGTTTGTTTTTATCATTTGTTTTTGTTTCGTTGATTGGTTGTCGCAGTTTTTTTAACTTCAAGTTTTATCTCAAGGTAAATAAACATTTACAGATCAACTGTATATTCGGGATATTTTTTAAGGGAAATCTAGATAGTTTAGGAAAATCTAGATAGTTTAGGAAAATCTAGATGGTTTGGGAAAATCTAGATAGTTTGGGAAAATCTAGATAGATTAGGAAAATCTAGATAGTTTGGGAAAATCTAGATATAATAAACGGATCTAATAAAATAATAGATCTGGATACTTTTAGTTTTATCCTTGTTATAAACTTTTTAATAATTATTTGTTATATAATTAGTATATTCTAGATATGTTTACAGTTTTTTTTTCTGGATACTTGTTATGAAAATAATTTTCAGCCGTGAGCTGATTCTGTCTGATGTTTGTTGTTTAAACAATTCATTAATTTTGAAAGATCTTCACTCAAAAATAATTACCAAATGCTATACAGATTTATTTCCACGCTTCCATTATTTTGGATAGTGGACAGATGCACGTCCGCCAATCATTTCATCCCATCTGGGTCGTTTGTGGCCAGCACATAGTTCGTGAAATTGAATGCTGGGGAGGGATCTCTGGACACAGTTCTCCGGTGACCAGGATGAATGACCTTTAATGATGGTACAGGCAGAAGCAGACGTAGATGTCGTGTCATTTTATCGATTATTTTTTTTCCGTTCTTTATTTTGTGCCATTTAATAGCCAAGTTTTTTTTTTAAATATACATTTCACTGGAGCCAGACATATCCGAGGAGAGGGGGGGGAATGATGATGTTAGCTTATTGATTTATTGGCATAATATTGATTAGCTTATTGTGTGGGTAAATTGATTGAATTTGTAGCCACGAGATGCATTAAAGAATTAAACAAAAAATCAATCCAGGTGTTGAGATCGAAAATTAGATTGTTGAATTAGAGATATTAGATTGTTGAATTAGAGATCAGGTTGCACAGTTGCAAAGCAAAAATATAAAACACAGCTACTTAATTCAATCAAATTGTGATCTCATTATGTTTTAAACAAGTTTTTCTTTTTGTTTTAACATTTTGAAATTTTTTTTTACTTTCTTTTCAATGTTTTGTTTTTGAAAAAAAGGCCTTGAGCCACACCATAAACTTTAGTTTTGTGCCACAACAATCATGATGAAGTCTAGTTTTGTGCCCACACAATCAAGCTGAAGTTTAGTTTTGTGACACAACAATCAAGCTGAAGTTTAGTTTTGTGACACAACAATCAAGCTGAAGTCTAGTTTTGTGCTACAACAATCAAACTGAAGTCTAGTTTTGTGCCACCACAATCAAGCTGAAGTCTAGTATTGTGCCACAACAATCAAGCTGAAGTCTAGTATTGTGCCACAACAATCAAGCTGAAGTCTAGTATTGTGCCACAACAATCAAGCTGAAGTCTAGTATTGTGCCACAACAATCAAACTGAAGTCTAGTATTGTGCCACAACAATCAAGCTGAAGTCTAGTTTTGTGCCACCACAATCAAACTGAAGTTTAGTACCGTGCCCCCGCTACAGTAAACAATATGTTGATTTATGAACCGACTCAACCAGTCTATAGTCTAGTCTCATTTATATCCATACAGAAAAACCTTTCATGGTAATTAGACTAAGACGCCGATTCGTTTTTGTTTTACTTAACTGGACGTTTCACAATCTTCTTAAGACTTCTTGGGGCTGCAACAATATCACACTGTTCTTATAAGAAAAAGAATAAATGAACCGGGGAGGGGGACTTGGGCGGGGGCCGGAGGGGGGTGGGGGTCTATTTAGCAAATAATTCCTTGTTCTCTGGCTGGGATCTACATGACATAGAGTTCTCGTTTGCACAAATCCACAAATTTGAGCAACTGGCGGACAGCAGTTATGAAACCTTTAGTCCTGGTCACGTACACGGTGTCCAGTAGGAGTTCTGCTTCATGCTCATTAGATGGCCATTGGCCAAATCAACTGAACCGCTTGATGTGAGGGACCGTATGGATGTCACCAGCTGAATTGATATCATGTTCTGCCAGTCGATATCATGTTCTGCCAATTGATATCATTATCTGCCAATCGATATCACGTTCTGCCAATTTATATTATGTTTTGACAATTGATATCATGATGTTCTGCCAATTGATATGGTGATGTTCTGCCAATTGATATCATGTTCTGCCAATTGATATCATGATGTTCTGCCAATGGGTATCTTATTCGGCCAATTGATATCGTGTTCTGCCAATTGATATCATGTTCTGCCAATTGATATCATGTTCTGCCATTTGATATCATGTTCTGCCAATTGGTATCATGTTCTGCCAATTGATATCATGTTCTGCCATTTAATATCATGTTCTGCCATTTGATATCATGTTCTGCCAATTGATATCGTGTTCTGCCAATTGATATCATGCTCTGCCAATTGATATCATGATGTTCTGCCAATTGGTATCATATTCTGCCAATTGGTATCATGTTCTGCCAATTGATATTATGCTCTGCCAATTGATATCATGATGTTCTGCCAATTGCTACCATATTCTGCCAATCGATATCATGTTCTGCCAATTGATATCATGATGTTCTCCCCAGAGAATGGTAAACTGAATTCTGTGACATGGTGTATCCTGTTAATTGATTGCAGATTGAACATTGTTTAAGATGTATGATCAACGATCAGTGTATTGAAGATCAATATGACTGTTTTGTCTGTAAATATTATTTACATTTAGACTTGAATACATTATTGACTAATGACTTGGCACTCAAGCAGACATGTACAGACATTAGTCAGTTAAACGGTATTTCGATATAATGCGAGTTCTAATTAATCGTTATTTTACCCGGGCCCATATTATTTAAACTAAACTATCTTACAGTATGTTGTAAAAACATAATTCAACTTATATAGGCTTTCAAATGTCTTTTACTTATGTTTAAGATGACATCCAATTAGTGTTGCTGGGTTTGAGGTTATTTTTACTTGGACCGTAATACATTGCATTGAACGAGGTGTTACTGTATCGTGAAAAAATCCTTGACTTTGTTCAACGGAAGAGATTAGAGACACTGATGCAGGTGTGCCACTAATTGAATATATATTTTTATCACTGCCTTTGAGCGTTTCCAGCATCTATGTATGTGCAGGAAGTTAATGACATCGGATAGATTACGTCATAGACCATGTTTCATTTACTGTCATATGGCAACACTACAGACATGCTAAATACATTGAGCATTGTGTTCAATCATTGGTAAGTCTCCATGGACAACCACCGAGTTGAGCAGTGTCGTCTTATCGTCTCTAATGGCTCTGAGGACCAATAATTTAAGAATAGACATCTTCCTTTTACAGTTTGTACAATTAAAGATAAGGTATCAAGAGACATCCACTTATCACAGTTGATCAAGTAAAAAGTATAAAGAGACGTCCACCTGTCACAGTTAATCAAGTAAGAAGTATAAAAAGACGTCCACCTGTCACAGCTGATCAAGTAAAAAGTATAAAGAGACGTCCACCTGTCACAGTTGATCAAGTAAAAAGTATAAAGAGACGTCCACCTGTCACAGTTGATCAAGTAAAAAGTATAAAAAGACGTCCACCTGTCACAGCTGATCAAGTAAAAAGTATAAAGAGAAATTATAGACCCCCTGACAGATTATAGCTATGGAGCAGTTCTGACCTTCTTCCAACTCCCCTCCCCCCCCCCCCACCCACCCCTAAAAAAACGTGTATCAAAATAAATAAATAAAAAGTAGATTGTCCAAAGGCTCGATGTCCTCTGTTCTGGTTGCCCCCCTCCCTCCTCTTCCCTCGCCCCCCCCCCCACTCGGGGCGGCCGTGCTTCACTGATGACATAGATATTCAACTGGACTCTTACAGATTTAAAATACCTTCAGGCAGCTTAACTTTTTAAAAAACAAACAAACTTATAGATGCATGGATATCACGGGAGCCATCTCAAGACGACCACGCCCAAAACAGTATCCACGGGCGAGATAATGTTAAAATCATGCGCTCCTCCATGCAAGCTACGAATGAAAAAATTTCCCTTGATAAAAATAATTGATGCAACGGCATAAATGTAGGAAAACTGCAATTCTTTCTGAACCCCCCCCCCCCCGGGTGTGTTGCTAACCTTAGCGTGTGGTCCATACTATAGTGATCATCTAGCATTGATGTAAGCCAGTTGGTAAATACATTCAGTCTAAACAATCGCAGATGAGATGACATATCATTGTCCTCTTCTAGTGCACACTAAGTCACTTTATTTTACCTCTGAGAAGTGACCGGCCAGCATGAGAAGAATTATCTTTAAGCAACTTATGGACAGAAAATTTGGGGTTTTTTTTGGGTACGGCCGATCGCATTACGTGTACTCTGGGGATTTCCAATCGGTTTCTATTTCCATTGTTGTATTAGTCCGGGGGAAAAGAAAAAAGATTATGCGAATATAGAATGTCAGTTGTCTTTTATTATTAATATTTTGTCCATGGCTGATGATAAATATTTGACATAGGGCTAAATGTAATACAAAAAAATTTAGCTATTGCGAGTCACATCTAATGTAAATTGACCAGTAGCACATCTAATTTTATTGATACGTGTTACGTCTAACTGTTGTGACACGTGCCACATTTATTTCAGTGACGAAAGCCACATCTGATGTGTAGTGAGCACATCTAATTGTAGTGACCACATCTAATTGTAGTGACCACATCTAATTGTAGTAACCACATCTAATTGTAGTGATCAGTGCCACAATTCAAGTGTAGTAACCATTGCTACATCTAATGTGTAGTGACCACATCTAAATATAGTGACCAGTGCCACATCTCAAGTGTAGTGACCACATCTAATGTGTAGTGACCGCATCTAAATGTAGTGACCAGTGCCACATCTCAAGTGTAGTGACCACATCTAATGTGTAGTGACCGCATCTAAATGTAGTGACCAGTGCCACATCTCAAGTGTAGTGACCACATCTAATGTGTAGTGACCGCATCTAATTGTAGTAACCAGTGCCACATCTCAATGTAGTGATCAGAACCACATCTAATTGTAGTGACCTGACCAGTGCCACATCTCAATGTAGTGATCAGAACCACATCTAATTGTAGTGACCAGTGCCACATCTCAAGTGTAGCGATCAGAACCACATCTAATTGTAGTGACCAGTGCCACATCTCAAGGGTAGTGATCAGAGCCACCTCTAATTGTAGTGACCAGTGATACATCTAATTGTAGAGGTGTTTCATATCTAATGAATAGTAACAGAGGCGTACCTAGGGTGGAAGGGAGGGGGGATTCCAAACTCAAAAGTCCCCCCGGGCCCCATCTTGACGGGGGCCCCAAAACAATTTTTTACATTAAATATTAAGTACATTATCTCATGTCATGGTGTCGAATGTCAAAATGCAGAGGCCCTCAAAGAGGTCAAGCCCCCAGGGACCCCCAAATCCCTAGGTTCGGCCCTGAATAGTAACCAGTTTCCCCATCTAAGGTCTATTGACCAGTACCACACCCTTCCTGACAGATTTCCCTCCCAGATGGTAATGAGGACAAAGTGATAGGATGCTGGAATAGAAGATTCAAATGAGAATCCCATCAGTGGTTATTCCCCCCTTCCCCTTTCCCTACTCAGCCATCCTGTTGTTTATAAAAATTTCATTCCGTCTTTTCTCCCCTTCTGATGGATATGCAAACTAGACGATCCCCTAGTCCAGTGGTCCCCAACCTTTTTTCTCACCACGGACCGGTCAGCGTTTTATAATTTTACCTCCGCCCACTGGAAGGCGGGTAGGGGTGTTGATTATTTCTCGTCCATGAGAAGTTGCACAACCTCGAGATAATAAATAAAATGGAAAAAAAAAATTAATGTTTCTTTGGCGGCGCAGTAACATTTGTTCCACGATCCGATACCGGTTCGCGGTCCGGGGGGTTGGGGACCACTGCCCTAGTGCCCCCATTACATGACGGCCTCTATCCAGAACAAAGCCAGATCAAATATGATACTACATAGGCGCCTCTAAAGACACTAACTTCGTCGAATTTATGAGGGTGCATCCACCTATGATTTATAATAGGTTATTTTCTCCGCCAGCGCAAAGTCCGCCAGAAACCTGTTACAGGTCAAATGAGGTCAGTGTATTAATGTAATGGTCTTGTCAAACATGACCAATGTACTCGCTCCTAGAAATTCAGCTGATCCTTAAACAATGGCCCCCACTAACTTCACAGGCTTCAATATTTGGCTCAACTGGAGTACATATTGTTTCTACTCTTTTGTTGTAATTTCCCAACATTCACACAAGTTAAAGAAATGATAGGCTATAATTTTGAAGTTTTACAGTAAAGGAGGGGGGGGGGAAATCAATTAGCTCTGTTGACAGAGAAACTTCCTCGTCATTGACATCATTACTTATAGAGATCGTATATTTTTTTTTCCTTCTTCAATACCGAGTGAGTCAAGTGACTCAGGAAACTTAACCACTCACCCCGACATGCAACATAACGACATAGACGCATCTTTTGACGCATAGACTTGACATACACAAGTGTGTTCTCACATCGATGGTTTATTCCCAGGTATGAAGCTAGTCCTTGACTATCTTTTTCAAGAATACAAAACATCATTTTGACATTACTGGTACAGGCATTGGTCGATTATAAATATATATTAGTTGTAAGTACATGGATAGGTCTCATGGTGTGTCTAGTCTTATAGTAGTCCCTCCTACTTCGTCATACTGAATTACTTTGATATGTTTCTTTTTATACAACGGTTTTTCTATGTTAACTTTTTACGTGTAATCTAATTGTTAACAAACGTGGTCAATTCGGCGAGTTTTCCGCCATCTAATGTTAACTGTGTAAGTGTACATTTAGATTGCAAGATTAGCGGGTTTCCCGCTATTTTGTGCGATGTTTTTTTTTTCGGGCATGTGTGAGAGGAGTTTGAGCTCACTACCAGTTTGTGTGTTTTTGGCGGCTTTGATATTTTAAATTACGTAAATGGAAATAAGATGATGCATAAAATATAAAATTTGAAGAAAATTTGACTTTTTTTTTCACCTGCGCTTTTTTAAAGGGTTTACAGTGGTTTTCTTTTAAAAAAAAAACACACGATAAACGCTGCTGTGTATAGTAAGATTCATAGATTGTTCTTCTTTAGTTGTTTGTCTTATAAAGACATGTCCTGCTGGAATGCTGTTCTGTGAAGTACATGTACTTTGATTTGATTCGTTTATTTTCATTAACGTTATTTCTATGTAACCACATGCGTGTACAAAGTTTATCAACAGGTTTCCTAAAGTGGTTTTTCTTAGAGGAGTTCCTGCTTTGTTCCTGCTAGAGTACTGTCCTGATAAGTACTTTGATTTGATTTGTTTCTCCCTACCAAAGTTATTTCTATGCGAACTGTATAGAGTGGCTTATGTCAACAGAATAAAGCTATCCGACATACAAACATGTCTAGACTAAAGTTGATCGCTGGATCGCAATGGAGCAACGGGATGAGGTGGGCGGGGAAATGGGAAGGAATACATGGAAGATGTAGAATATAGATGATGGAAGAGGGAGGAATGAAGGTCAGGATCTCCTCTTTACAGCCACACATGCGCTAGCCACACACACACACAAACACACATAGAGAGAGAGAGAGCTCTACCAACAAACACATATATACAAACACTAACTCAGCCTTAAGATGAAGGTCAAAGGTTTACTAGGTATGTCAATGTAGCACCGTGTGTCTTTAGTTACAATACAAAGTACTCTCTCAATGTTGTCAATACAAACCATTCACCAGAGTGATAAAATAGCTCAGTGCTGTTGGTCCAAAACATTATGCTGTCTCTCGTATTATGTTTAATTACTGGATCAGTGCTGTTGGTCCAAAACATCATGCTGTCTCTCGTATTATGTTTAATTACTGGATCAGTGCTGTTGGTCCAAAACATTATGCTGTCTCTCGTATTATGCTTAATTACTGGATCAGAGATGTTGGTCCAAAACATTATGCTGTCTCTCGTATTATGTTTAATTACTGGATCAGTGCTGTTGGTCCAAAACATCATGCTGTCTCTCGTATTATGTTTAATTACTGGATCAGTGCTGTTGGTCCAAAACATTATGCTGTCTCTCGTATTATGTTTAATTACTGGATCAGAGCTGTTGGTCCAAAACATCATGCTGTCTCTCGTATTATGTTTAATTACTGGATCAGTGCTGTTGGTCCAAAACATTATGCTGTCTCTCGTATTATGTTTTATTACTGGATCAGAGCTGTTGGTCCAAAACATTATGCTGTCTCTCGTATTATGTTTAATTACTGGATCAGTGCTGTTGGTCCAAAACATCATGCTGTCTCTCGTATTATGTTTAATTACTGGATCAGTGCTGTTGGTCCAAAACATTATGCTGTCTCTCGTATTATGTTTAATTACTGGATCAGTGCTGTTGGTTCAAAACATTATGCTGTCTCTCGTATTATGTTTAATTACTGGATCAGTGCTGTTGGTCCAAAACATGTTGTCTCTCGTATTATGTTTGATTACTGGATCAGTGCTGTTGGTCCATCTTCTATAGAGTCATAATCTCATAATCTCATAAATACAAACCACAAGTAGATCATCATATAATTTAGTCAGTGCCATAGGCTTCAAATGTACTCATTCTATACAACGTCTTATTTCTAACATAATATGCTTATAAAAAAAAGTTCCGAATCACATTCACACATGTTCAATTCATTACTTATGTCCATAAACACATCAATGCATGCATGCTGCCATACATATGCATAAAGTCACATAATACTACTCACATACGTCATAACATAAAACTCCCCAGGTTTATCAATGAATATAGAATATTAAAGTAACGATCAAACTCATCTGACCCTAGTTAAAAAAATATATTTTAAGACCAGCTTACAACATATACACAAAGAAATGATTTAACTCGTAAAATAACAACAACAAAAAAAACTAAACCTGTATTACTTTCTCTTTAATGTCGTTATGTATTGACGTAATCATCCAGATAGAGGGTCCGGGTTAAAACAAAACACGTACACACAAACTCTCGGACTCAAATTTCTACACAACACGAGATCCAACATTCAGATAATTACTTCAGCACGACGTAACCACGTCCACCACAGAAGAGTTCCAGTTTTATCAAACATTGTAGGAGGTTTGAATTCATTGATTCCAGGCCAAAATTGTTAGCAGGCAAACAAGCGTTTCGTTACTTTATTTGAAATTAGGTTTACAAGTTAAACAAAGAAAACAAAAAAAGCGAAAGAAAAATTGGTGATGTGATAGGGAAAAGTAAGATTATATTCTATGCACTAAATTTTTATAAAATAAAAGGAAATAGGGTAAATATTTGTAAGATCATTTTGTTTCACAAATACATGAATATTGAAATATGTGAGACGATTATTATAATACATCATATGTGTATTCATACTAGATTTGTAATATAAAAGAAGTAAATGGTTTTTAAGAATGTTAAGAGTTAATTGTTTACATATTTCAGCTCATAGTTTCTAATTTTTTAGAACCAGAACAAAGGTGATATATATATATATATATATATATATATATATATATATATATATATATATATAATGTCAACGTTAGAAACAGTGTGTATCACGTGGTGTGCACTATGAATCTACAAAAGTGGTCTCAAACGGTGGTGAGCGTGAAGGAATCGTTCAGTTTCAACTTTTGGTCTATTCCTTATCGAGTCAAACCTGAGTTGTCTTTTTTTTCCCCCTTAATAGTCCGCCAGCCATCTAAAGAGTATTACTTAAGAAACGCGTTAATTGTTTGAGAATCACTGAGATACATTGATAAAAGTTTCACGACATGGACAACCAGAGATAGAGCGGTGCTCTGGACTGAAGCAACGTTGGAAGAGATAACAATCGTTACACAATATTTGTTAAATGATATTTCATTGGCTGTTTGTTTTGTTCGTTTCATTGTCCGTTGCCCAACAGAACTCTGGGACACTAATTTCCTTGGAACCACGCCACGCATGACTCAATCTATCCACCATTAGACCTGAAGTCCCAACAGTAGATTGGAGTCTTGACATCACAGGAGGCACATTTTTATCTGTGACGGGCTGTTAGGTAAATCTTTCATTGTGGAGATACAAATCAACTGCTGCGCGGAATCTCTGTTTCGTTTTTTTTATGCTGATTTGTTTTTATCTCTTCAGGTTTACAAAGTCTTGACTTAGAGGTGTAATATTTTAATGTACTACGTACAAATTATTCTTTTATACTCCTGGTGACAGTGTAATTACCACTACAAGCATACCTGGAGTAATCAATGTCTAACAATCCTGTTACACTGTAATAACTCATATCTAACAATCCTGTTACACTGTAACAACTCATATCTAACAATCACGTTTACTCCATAACAACCTATATTTACAATCCTGCTTACTCTGTAACAACTAGTATATAACAATCATGCGTTCCATACAACAACTAGTTTTATACCAATCATGCATACTCTGTAACAGTAATGTATAACCATGGACATTATACTCTTCCATTCAATACGCCCCCCCCCCAACCACCCACCAACTGAGTGCTGTGTAACAACGCGTCTCTAGGGACGCTACTTTCATATAAAATGTAGTACAATCCATCACATTTGGATCATGAATTATCAGATTGATGATCATGTCCCAGAAGTATTCACACTCGATGGATCAATACCAGGTCACTCTGGGAAAATTCATTTATGGTCTTTTTTTTTTATTAACGTCGCTTTCACTGTTGGCAACTAAGTAATGCCATCTATCTTTGAACTTATGGAGTTTTATATTGGCAACACTTTTTTAATGTCGCTTTCACTGTTGGCAACTAAGTAATGCCATCTATCTTTGAACTTATGGAGTTTTATATTGGCAACACTTTTTTTCCTTATGTTTTGATACTGTTCCATCATCCAATGTATATCAGAACCGCAATGAGGTTTTTTTGGGGGGGCCCGTGATAGAGATTTAGAGATTTTTTTTTGGAGACACAAGGCAAGAGTTCATGTTCAGGTTCCCTAAAGCATCAGATTCAATGAGAATTCTTACAAGACTTGGCCTAGGTGGCATATATATGATTTTCCCAAGAAAGACAATATTAATATAATGTATAACATGCAATCTGCAAGAAAGTATTGCTCTTATTTTATATATATATATATATATATATATATATATATATATATATGTGTGTGTGTGTGTGTGTATGTATGTATCGCCACTAGAAGGTTAGGTTGAAGTGATATAATGGTGGTTGTTTGCTGTGTTACGGCCGCCCATGCTAGAGCTAGAGTTCAGTCTCGAGAACACAGCCGATCAATGAATGTATGAAAGTCTAACAAGACTAATAGACAACGAATTTTGCCGGAATAAGTTTAGAATGTATATTGAGTTCATTATAAAGAAATAGCATTTTTTATATCATTTCTCAGCAATTATTATTGAGTTAGTTATGAAGAATTTATACTATTTTATTTTATAATAAATTTGTTATGGTCATCATAAAGACGTATCGGTATTACCACCAGTCGGTCAAAATAACCACAAGTAACCCAGTTACGCCGCCATTAGGTCGATTTTACCATTTTACTATTGGTTATAGTAAATCAAGTATCACCATCAATGTCATATATCATTACCAATAGCTCAATTGCACCGTCACTAATCCAGTAACACAATCAGTAAGCTAGTATTTCCATCAGTAATTCAATAATACTATCAATAAGTTAGTAGTATTATTAGTAAGTCAGTGTAGCCATCCTATTTTTAAAATAAAAGTCGAGGCAGTGCAATGTTTAATTTATATCTTTTTTTGAAAATTTTGTATCATCTTTTAGTGGAACAATAAAATAAAAAGACTAACATAAAAAGACCAACGTAAAAAGACCAACGTAAAAAGACCAACATAAAAAAGACCAACATAAAAAAGACCTACACAAAAAGACCAAAATAAAAAGATCAAGAAGAAAGTGGCATTAAATAAGACTGGTGTTGTACATTGTATCTCCTTGTCAAAAGTTTGACAAGTTTCTCATAGCAGCAGATAATCAATAATGATGGCAAATTCCCCCTCACACCTTTCCATTTAAAAATAAAATCCATTACTGTTTGTATGTCCACCTGTATGATGTCACGTGGACAGGAGACGGTACCATAGAGAGAGAGAGGGGTGGGTGGAGGTGATGGGGTTGCCTATGATAACATTTGATTACTATATACATGCATTATATTTCAAATATAGAAATCATATACATATATTCAGTTCTATGTATTAGAATATTTTGAACTTTTCTTGAATTATCGCATCAGTTTCCATTATTTCTTATTGACACCTTCTGCTTTGATATACGAGTGTTAAGGATTACGAGCTACCCTTTAAAACGAATTATTGTCGTAAACCGAGGTTTTGCTGTAACTATTTCCTGAAAAAAATCTACAAATCATATACTTTTCATGATCATTGAGGAATTATACAGTTGTAATTATGACGTTATAGACGTTCGGATTTCGAAAAAGGGGTGGGGGTGCGGAATTGTCAGAGTCTGCCCGGGGGGCAGAAAAGCTATTTACGCCGCTGACGGGAGATGATACGATGCAACCTGACAGGGGCGAAGGTGAGAAGGGTCTCACTAAACAATATGCAATGGAGATCTGCAGTATAGTATAAGGACCTTCACTTAGCAAGCTGTTCAAGGAACTAAGCATAAGGACTTTCACTTAGTAAGCTGTTCAAGGAACTAAGCATAAGGACTTTCACTTAGTAAGCTGTTCAAGGAACTAAGCATAAGGACTTTCACTTAGTAAGCTGTTCAAGGAACTAAGCATAAGGACCTTCACTTAGCAAGCTGTTCAAGGAACTTAGCATAAGGACCTTCACTTAGTAAGCTGTTCAAGGAACTAAGCATAAGGCCCTTCACTTAGCAAGCTGTTCAAGGAACTTAGCATAAGGACCTTCACTTAGCAAGCTGTTCAAGGAACTTAGCATAAGGACAAGCTGTTCAAGGAACTAAGCAAGTTGTTGTTATTAAAGAACCTCCATTGGCTGTTGTTGTTTATTTATGTTATCTTTACAACTTTAAAGTTGCAATCAATGGAAACATTTTAGTTTTGACTTTACAGACCTTGAAATCGATATTCGTTTGAGTACTCTCGCATGCTTTTTCTCAATTTTCTAATAATGCTGGTGATGTGTAGTAAAAATAATGTGGTGCCAAGTCCCTCAAATCCACCTGGCACCTTAGTTTGGTAAGTAAAGGCGGCTGGGTGGTGTGCTAATCACACAATCCCTAAATACGCCGAGGTTATAGAAACAGATCTGCCCCGATGGCCCGTTATGGCTAAGGAAACAACTTTACTATGACGTGAGCTAATATCTACAGTAAATGGTACAGTTTCCTTCTTTTAGTTACAAAAGTTGTTCTTTTTGTTTTCATTATCATTAATTTTGCACCATTTTTTATATAGCTAGTTCATTAAAGATTCTTTGTTATAATTAGAACTATTTCATAACAGTATATCTGTTTCTCAGAGTATAGTTTAACATAATAATGGGCGGCATTCGTGCCGCTTACTTAGGAATGTATGTCACTTACTTAGGAAAGTATGTCACTCACTTAGGAATGTATGTCACTCACTTAATAATGTATGTCACTTACTTAGGAAAGTATGTCACTCACTTAGGAATGTATGTCACTTACTTAGGAAAGTATGTCACTCACTTAGGAATGTATGTCACTTACTTAGGAAAGTATGTCACCTTGTATGTTCGAAATTCAGACTTTGGACTACAATTTCAGCTCATTAATTAATGTCTATGTTTTGCTCTGATAAAATATCAGCTCATTTTTGGAACAAAAACTTCCATTTAAGTGCTGTGTCTGCATCACTAATAAATAACAAGTGTATCTGTAACGAACAATGTATACACAATTTAGTTACTTATTAACAATTTACAGGGATGGCCATTAAAAGTTAGTCTTTTATTCTCAGCATCATGCTAGAGTCCATAAGACTAGGGTAACCAAACTTTTGGTATTCATGACTCACACTGATGGAACCAGTTGCATAAGTGTACGGAAACAACAACAACAAAAACAATAACAACAAACATTTGACGTTAAACAATACATCAACATAACGACAACACATCCAATTTATAAGAATCCATTTTTTTTTTAAAGTATGACTTTTTCTTTCTTAAAAGCATGACATCTGTATGTTTTGATCCGACATCAAGATCACCATTACAAGGCACGACAAACTGTCCCTCGGCATCCATTACAGGAATCGGTCAGGCCAATCGCGCTAGTGGCATTTAAACAACCTAGCGATGCCATATTTGTTCAAATGAATGCATCATTAAAGTGCAGAAGGAAGTGCCCCGAGACACCGACGTTCTCTCTAATGGCGTCTGTAATAACTACCAACACTGACGGCTAGTGACGTGAAAAATATTGGATTGCCATTTACATTAAAAACTTCGTCCTCCCCCCCCCCCCCACAATTGTTTACATGGGTTGCTATTGGCAATGTATGTTTTACGACTGCTATGCTTACCACTCATTCTCTTAGGTTATATGTTGCATCTACTTAAAAGCTAATGTGCTGAAGATTTAAAAACTTAAGCCAAGTGTCAATGAAAAGGGAACATTGCTAAAAAAAAGGACTTGTTAGGAACCGTTGATATATTATATAACTCACAAGGCAGGGAGGTAGGTGTGTTAACTGAAGGCCATATTATATAACTCACAAGGCAGGGAGGTAGGAGTGTTGACTGAAGGCCATATTATATAACTCACAAGGCAGGGAGGTAGGAGTGTTGACTGAAGGACATATTATATAACTCACAAGGCAGGGAGGTAGGAGTGTTGACTGAAGGACATATTATATAACTCACAAGGCAGGGAGGTAGGAGTGTTGACTGAAGGACATATTATATAACTCACAAGGCAGGGAGGTAGGTGTGTTGACTGAAGGACATATTATATAACTCACAAGGCAGGGAGGTAGGAGTGTTGACTGAAGAACATATTATATAACTCACAAGGCAGGGAGGTAGGTGTGTTAACTGAAGGACATATTATATGACTCACAAGGCAGGGTGGTAGGTGTGTTGACCGAAGGACATATTATTTAACTCACAAGGCAGGGAAGTATGTGTGTTAACTGAAGGACATATTATATAACTCACAAGGCAGGGTGGTAGGTGTGTTGACTGAAGAACATATTATATAACTCACAAGGCAGGGAGGTAGGTGTGTTGACTGAAGGACATATTATATAACTCACAAGGCAGGGTGGTAGGTGTGTTGACCGAAGGACATATTATGTAACTCACAAGGCAGGGAGGTATGTGTGTTAACTGAAGGACATATTATATAACTCACAAGGCAGGGTGGTAGGTGTGTTAACTGAAGGACATATTATATAACTCACAAGGCAGGGTGGTAGGTGTGTTAACTGAAGGACATATTATATAACTCACAAGGCAGGGTGGTAGGTGTGTTGACTGAAGAACATATTATATAACTCACAAGGCAGGGAGGTAGGCAGCTCCGTAGCGTGAAAATTCTACAGGAGGGGCCAGGCATTCTACAGCAGGGGCCAGGCAATAGCAGGGGGGCAGGTAATACATTTTACTAAGTTTAACAAGTAAGCAGAGGGGGCCAGACAAAACGCAGGGGGGCCCGGCCCCCATGCCCCCCCCCCGCACGCTACGGGCCTGGTGGTAGGTGTGTTGACTGAAGGTCATATTATATAATTAAAGGGCGGAGGAATATGAATCGTGTTTTGTGATATTACAACTGATGTATATTTTTCATAATTTTTACGTTAAATAGTACGTAAATGATTAGTCATTTGTCATAATTATTCCATTGAAACAAGTTTTTTTTTTATTTTATAAAATAAATTGTAAGCTACGTACACTTAATATTGCTTCAATGAACACTCGCATTCATCTAGTGGTGTTCAGCAAAACACTCGCATTCATCTAGTGGTGTTCAGCATAACACTCGCATTCATTCATCAAGTGGTGTTCAGCATAAAACTCGCATTCATTCATCAAGTGGTGTTCAACATAACACTCGCATTCATTCATCTAGTGGTGTTCAGCATAACACTCGCATTCATTCATCAAGTGGTGTTTAGCATAACACTCGCATTCATTCATCTAGTGGTGTTCAGCATAACACTCGCATTCATTCATCAAGTGGTGTTCAGCATAACACTCGCATTGATCTAGTGGTGTTCAGCATAACACTCGCATTCATCTAGTGGTGTTCAGCATAACACTCGCATTCATCTAGTGGTGTTCGGCATAACACTCGTTGAGACCCACTATCCCGGGGACATGTTTTAGAACTTTTTTAAAAATATTATTTCTACTCTTGAAGTTCTCTCCAATTCACCTCACCATTTTTTTCCAACCTCACAAATTACCTACGGCATAAATTTAACCTTTACTCAATGACTTTTCCTTAATTACATGGTTATGTTTATAGGTCATTTTCAACTTATTTTGTTTCTTTTACCTGAAAACAAACAAAAGTACCGTCAAAACTCACTAACCTAAAAAGAAAAAAAAAACAGAATGTGGAATGTAATCAAATCAACATGCTAGAATTGTCTACTTTTGTTTTCTTGTTGTTAGGGTGTGTCCGTAACATTAGGGCGTTATTATGGTAAATATTAGAGAAAGAATGTATCAACTTTAAACAAATACTTGCTTAGATATTTAGAAAAAGCGGAAAAATCAAAGATTTTTTAAATTTTATTTTTAATAAAACCAATTTGAATATTTGGTAATGACGGTTTTTGTATATTACGACAATATTTACTTAAAAAAACACGTATTTTTTTTTACCGAATCGACTAGAAGAGAGAGAGAGAGAGAGAGAGAGAGAGAGAGAGAGAGAGGGAGGGAGGAGAGAGAGAGAGAGAGAGAGAGAGAGAGAGAGAAAGAGAGAGAAAGAAAGAGAGAGAGAGAGAGAGAGAGAGAAATTAAAGAATATAGAATGGTGATAAAGAGGATACTGAACAATCTTCCAGTTATAAACATATACAACAATCTCCCAGTGTTTATTGCAGATCCAGAATAATGCATGTTGTTGAAATTATCAATTATAATAGGATGGGGGTTGGGGGTTGGGGGGGGCAGAAGTTACTCTACAGAAAAAAAACAACAAAGAAATCAATGCACAGACGTAGCTGTAAAAGTGAAAACCTCAGAAGCCGGAGACCCTGGTGATGCCAGTATATAGATTGTTGCCGTACCAGACTTCACCTGACTTGTTATCTCGTATCTCGTAAGACATTGTAAGCTCTACCTGTAATCAGGTCATTGATCACTACCATTCTCATCTTCCCCTTTGTTGTCTTTTGTTTTGTAACTGCTGAGACTGAATGAAAGAATCCACCAAACTTTTAACTGCCGTGTTGTATCATATATAATAATACTCATTTCCAGTGTGCGTTAAATCGAAAGTAAAGAATTAATACAACAGTATTCCAGTTTAAAATACAACCATGACAAAAATCGGATCTGCCCGAAACCAAAAAAAACATAGCCTACCGATCAAGCCTAAGGGGATATAACTCTATGCAAATGTTTTGCAGGGTACAGCTAGTATTTATATAATCATAGTTTATAGTAAAAGAAAGCCACTTTCGATATATATATATATATATATATATATATAATGCTCAATCTGTATATTCCTTTGTTTTACTGTTTGTGTATGATATTATGAATCATGAGAATATTTGCCAATAATAAATCTGAAAGCATTAAATTTATTGATAAATATATATCGAATTTGTTATCAATTTATCTAAACTCTAGAAGATATGTGTAGTGTTAGGCTTACATTTTAACATCAATACAATACAAAATAAAGTGGGACTTTCAATATGAAATGTCCCAGCTATACAACAACATGACCCTTCCATAAATGAATTTATTTCTTAACCTCTCTCTCTCTCTCTCTCTCTCTCTCTCTCTCTCTCTCTCTCTCTCTCTCTCTCTCTCTCTCACTCTCTCTCTCTCTCTCTCTCTCTCTCTCTCTTTTTTTTTTCTTTCTTTTATAAAAAGTTTTATAATTTTTTTTTCTGAGCCCTAAATTCGCTGTTGTGTCTATATTTTTATATTTGTAAAAAAGATCTGTCAATAGATAATTTTACACTTTAACAGTAAAGGTAATTAAAATTAAAAAACTTAAGCTAAAAAAAAACAATATGGTTGAAATATATTCTATTAATACGGCTACGGTAATGTCATCATCAGCTTGAAACATGTTCTATTAATACGGCTACAGTAATGTCATTATCCGCTTGAAACATATTCTGTTAATACGGCTACAGTAATGCCATCTGGACCAGGAAAGGCTCAAAAGTAAAATTCTACAATGCATTATTTTGTTATCATCAAACCATCAGCAACGTATCTTCCCGAGCACCACCGGGTACACTGCTGGTTAATTTTTTTTTGTTTACTCTCTATCACTCAGCTAACAGGTTTCCAATTGAACTCAGCAGTCTAAACCAATGTGTTAATTACTGGTATCAGTAAACGTGTGGGTCACCAGACCAAATCATTCCACTTGTAACATGGTGTTAATGATGAACGTATCCCCTTATTTCCTGGTCTAAGTATACGCCTTAACACGCCTCACACAATCTATGAGCGTGAACTAAGAGGGTCACGGTTGGCTGAACATACTATTCGATTACCAGGGTAGCAGACACCTCAATGTAGGACATTATGTACAGGTACAGGACATTATCTGAATTATAACAACTATCTACAGGACATTATGTACAGGATATTATCTGAATTATAACAACTATCTACAGGACGTTATGTACAGGACATTATCTGAATTATACTAACTATCTACAGGATATTTTGTACAGGACATTATTCACAGGACATTACGCTATCTACAGGACAGTATCCACACGATATTATGTACAGGGTATTATACACAGGACATTATATGCATTTCACTATCTACAGGACAATATCCACACGATATTATGTGCAGGATATTACACACAGGACATTATATGCATTTCACTATCTACAGGACAATATCCACACGATATTATGTACAGGATATTACACACAGGACATTATATACATTTCACTATCTCTCTTCTCCAAACCATTATGACATAATTAATACGCGTACGCTCCTGGCCTAATTTGCCTGCCCTAAGGTCGTTAGAGGAATTATGTTCCTACACAAGTCTCTCGTGTCATAAATATGGAAATGATTGTGTACAATATCTTCACACAGTAACCTAGTATCTTCCAATAACCACTATTATCGATGTTTATGTTGTCTAAACACATTTCTAACTTCGATACGTTTTGCCTGGCTCCCATTAAACCAATCTTTATTTTTATTATTGAATTACTTTTTGCTTATTTCACTCTGGTGCGCGGCTATTTCAAGTAATTTTACTTTCTAAAAAAAAATCAAAAAGCATCCTAAGGCGCGGCCATCACATGTATAGTTCTCATATCACAGCTGAAGTAGTTTTTTTTTTTTAAAAATGTCCTCCGAGGGATTTCTTTCTTTCACTTTATTATTATTTTTTTTTTCAATGTTCATTTTGTGTCTGTAGACATTTGGCCTGTAGTGCACGATCAATAGAACGATTTGTTGAACAGCAATCAGTGAGATCACGGATTGGCGATTGCGACTGTAGGACTTCCTCACTTGTTTATGTCAGTGAAGTAGAAGTGCAATATAATGTTGTATTGTATCATCTCACATATCGGCCTGCTTGTGTTGTTTGGCCTGCGATAGTATAGGCCAGGCATGGCCAACATACGGCCCGCGGGCCACATCCGGCCCGCGTAACGAATTTATGCGGCCCGCGAGTAATTTTTCAATATTTACGTTTGCCTGACACTTACATAGTATTAATCAAGTAAATTCAAGATATTTCTGGTTTTTCATATGAATTAAACTTTTCGTGCTTATTTGTTATCTATAATCACACTACAAACTCTATAATCTATGTATTTGAAGTGGAACAGTACGCCAGTTCATTCAATGCTTTCCGTAAGTAGCAAACCTGTTAGTAACAACTTGGTCGCTTGGAAGTTAATTTGCAATATTAATTCGTTTATTGGATGTTTATTATCATCGCATTAAAAAAGCAATTGCTTTCTTAATTTAAAAATAGAATTAATTTTGTTACTTGCTGCTAATATCACTTCGGCCGCCATTTTTTTTCAATTTGAAAAGTGTTTTTTAAAATACCATATTGACTGAAAAAAATTGGTGAGTGTTACAACTGACAGAGCACCAAACATGACAGGAAAAAAATATTGGAGTAATTAAACACATTGAAGATAAAATTTTCGAAATCGATCCCAATGATAAAATTATACCAATACACTACCTTATTCATCAACATGTCCTATGTAAAAATGTTTTTAAAATCTATCGTTACCAAAATAGTTGTAAAATTAGTAAATTTCTTAAGAGCCAAAGGATTAAATCATAGGCAATTCATTGATTTCTTTGAAGAACAATACCACATATTCCGATGTAATATACTACAATAAAATCCGTTGGTTGAGCTTGGGAAAGGTATTAAAGCGTGTGTGGGAGCTTCAAGAGGAAATACGAATTATTTTAGTGCTCAAAGAAAATGAGGAGTTTCCTAAATTAACGGATCCAAATTGGCTTTGTGATTTGGCTTTCTCTCTAGACATCCTCACATATTTAAACGAATTCAACACAAGTTTACAAGGAAAAAAAATATTTGCTTATGATTTAATGCAGAAATTAAAAGCCTTTAAAATGAAACTTCAACTTTTTTCCACAAATCTTGCTGAATGCAAATTTGATCATTTCCCATCCTTAAAGACCATTTCCGCAATAATTTTAAAAGAAAAAGTTCAAATGTATACTGAAAATATTCTGGCATTACAACTTGATTTTGAAAACAGATTCGAATGTTTTAACAGAATAGATACAATATTGTCGATTGTTAGAAATCCATTTACTGCAAATATTGAAGAAGCTTCTCAAGACATTCAATTAGAATTAATTGAATTACAGTGTGATCAATTATTGCATGATAAATATCGAGAAGAGGAAGATAATTTGTGTAATTTTTATAAGCAATAGGATAGTAAAAAATATGTAAATCTAACAAATCTTGCCAAAAAAATATTTAGTAATATTTAGTTCAACTTATATTTGTGAACAGACATTTTCTTTAATGAATCACAATAAAAGTCCTACAAGGTCGAGATTAAATGATTTACATTTGGAGGCTGTATTAAGATTAGCCACAATAGAAATTGAACCTGACATTAAAAAGAGTATAAACGAGGTAAACCGCCTCAATATTTCTCATTAATTATTATAATATATTTGTTATTATTATTAAAATGTTTATTTTGTATTATTCTGTATAGATATTTGCTGTAAGTTACCTTTGATTTATAATTATTCATATATGTATATATATATATACTTCTATGTATTTGTTATATCATTTATAGTCTCATAATAAAAATGTGTTCATTTTTTGTTTAAAATTTTTGTATTCTTTATTACAATGTTAATTTTATAATTAGTATATATTATATATAGGTATTTGTTACATTATTTATATTTTCATAATAAAATTTTGCTCATTTTTTGTTTAAAATTTTGGTATTTTTTACGCCTGGCCCGCGAAATTTTTTTTTTTTCAATCCGGCCCGTGACAAAAAACTGTTGGCCATGCCTGGTATAGGCCTATGCAGGTTTCAGAAAAGCAGTTATCCCTGGTACACAAAGGGCCGTAGAGAGAAAAAAAATCAAAGACCTTAGTAATAGAGACTTGAGGGTCATTGTACAAAATCCCAGTGATATGCATGTGTGAACATGTATCTTAGATTGTATTGCAGGGAAGGGTTAAGTGTGAGATTGGTGAGAACAGCAAATCTTAGATTGTATTTCAGGGAGGGATTAAGTGTGAGATTGATGAGAGCAACATTCCGTTATTTGTTGAATATAGTAGAAACACTCTGAAAAGCCAAACAACAGTCCATTTAGCAAGATTTGTGTAAAAATGTTACGTCATAATTTATTTAAAAAAAACCTGGCTCATTAGGAACAACACACAATATAAAGATGAGTCACAGTGGGCCTCCATTACTAAATTGATTCGTTCAGGTAATAAGTTCCGTGTAAATTGATTCGTTTAGATAATAAGTTTCGTGTAAATTGATTCGTTTAGATAATAAGTTCCGTGTAAATTGATTCGTTCAGATAATAAGTTCCGTGTAAATTGATTCGTTTAGATAATAAGTTCCGTGTAAATTTATTCGTTTAGATAATAAGTTCCGTGTAAATTGATTCGTTTAGATAATAAGTTCCGTGTAAATTGATTCGTTTAGATAATAAGTTCCGTGTAAATTGATTCGTTCAGATAATAAGTTCCGTGTAAAAAAATTAAAAATGGAGTTAAATTATTAACATAGTACAAAGTAGGGGATGCTTTGGACTTAAGGTCAACTTTTAGATGTAAGGGCACTGAGTCGTATGACTGGAACCGTACACAGCCTCTCAGACTTGAACCGTACACAGCCTCTCAGGCTTGAACCGCACACAGCCTCTCAGGCTTGAACCGTACACAGCCTCTCAGACTTGAACCGTACACAGCCTCTCAAGCTTGAACCGTACACAGCCTCTCAGGCTTGAACCGTACACAGCCTCTCAGAGGAACGATTGTTTATTTCTTCATATGAGTTTTTCACTTGTTGTTAAAACCATACATTTTCTTAAGTGACGGTTGAATTGTGCTGTTTTATGGTTCCCTTGACGCAGGTGATTGTTATCGTATTAGATTGGTATTGTTATATTATTAGGTGGCGACTACGTGATGACAAGATCTGAAAATTTCCTCTCAGCAGCACGTGAAATTGATAAAATGAGGTCTTGTTTCGCATGTGTAAACATTGAAATTCTTTCTCCATCAACATTGGCTCTGCCATGTTTATATAGGCGATCACCTGCATTCCGCGTGCGCTTAAACCTTTTTCATCTGGTGAAGGTGTATGAATAGAATTTTGATTTAATCATTGTGTACTGATAGTCCACAGATATTGATGTACGTATATTTTCTACTCTCCTGTGCAGGGCCGCTTTATCATATAGGCACAGTAGGCACTGTGCCTATGGCCTACGGACTTTTCAAGGGCCTACGAAAGCCAGAATGGCAAATAAGTGCCGACCGATGCATTATTGAAAAATATAAAAAAAATGAAATCGGGGAGGGCTTACGACTTTGAAAGTGCCTAGGGCCTACGATGACCTTAAAACGGCCCTGCTCCCGGTGGACATAGGTGGGTATGGTGTAGAGTGTAGACAATAGATACTGAAATGATTGAGTACCTTAGGGTTGAGTGTGTACTGTGTAGGGAGGTATAACATCGAAAACACCATTTAATAGATACAAGATATACATTTATATTCGATATACAGGTACATAAATAAAGATAAATACTAGTCACGTGATAAAAATCACCGGGAATCGGAGAAATGTTACACAATTTCATATTTTTCACCCAATTCAATGGAAACAATAAAAACTATTTTCCAACATTCCATAAAGTCTGTAAGATTTATAAATCAGAATCGAGAATCGAATCAGAAACTGGAGTATAGAAAGAAGTCGGTATTTGTATCGGTTCGGAATCAGTAAAAATTTTGACATCCTCCCATCACTGATGGATATAAAGTTAGACACATAGACAGATAGATAGAAAGATAGACACATGGACAGATAGATATAAAGATATACACATAGATAGATAGATAGAAAGACACATAGATAGTTAGATATAAAGATATACACATAGATAGATAGATAGAAAGACACATAGATATATAGATAGAAAGATAGACACATAGACAGATATATAGAAAGATAGACACATGGAAAGATAGATAGAAAGATAGACACATAGATAGATAGATAGAAAGACACATAGAGATAGATAGATAGAAAGACACATAGATAGATAGATATAAAGATAGACACATAGATATATAGATAGAAAGATAGACACATAGACAGATTGATAGAAAGATAGACACATGGACAGATAGATATAAAGATATACACATAGATAGATAGATAGAAAGACACATAGATAGATAGATATAAAGATAGACACATAGATATATAGATAGAAAGATAGACACATAGACAGATTGATAGAAACATAGACACATTGACAGATAGATATAAGATATACACATAGATAGATAGATAGAAAGACATAGATAGATATAAAGATATACGCATAGATAGATAGATAGATAGACACATAGATATATAGATAGAAAGATAGACACATAGACAGATATATATAGAAAGATAGACACATTGAAAGATAGATAGAAAGATAGACACATGGACAGATAGATATAAAGATAGACACATGGACAGATAGATATAACGATAGACACAAATGGATACATCGAACGACTTATAGATAAGATCAAATGAGATGTCATAAAGCTATATTATTCATTTTCTTTTAGTTGTACCCTGTCTGATAGCGAGGGATTAATTCAAATATATATATATATATATATATATATATATATATATATATATATATATATATATATATATATGTGTGTGTGTGTGTACCATTTTTTATAATATTTTTTTCAGTTGTTTATTAAACATTGTTCAATTTCCTACTTGGGAATGTGATTTTGTGATTACTATTGGCTGTTGATATTTTTTTCTATTTTATGATGTTTTTTTCCGACATCACTAGCATAACAAATTTGTATGTGAGTATATGGGGGGGGGGGGGTAAGGTTTCAGGCCAATGCATGTTTCTTTACAATTTTCATTAAAATGTTCTTAACTGATGCATAAATGAACACAGTTTTTAAAAAAAATGTTTTAATTTTTATTTTTAATGGTAAACCCACCAAATTCACCTTACCCTACCGTACTATAATGTTAATTTTCCTATGATGTTTCTTCTAATTTTACATTGACTAGAATTTTTGTTACTCAGAAATAACAGCATCATTTATAATGTCAATTTGTACAGTTTGGTTTTAGTAATTCCTATTTGTGATACAGGAAATCTACAGCGTTCAAAAATGTCTTACTTCTTGTAAAATATCACGCAGCGACATCCATCATACTAGGTGGGTGTTAACAGTACTTGGCCTAGGCAGTTCGAAGCCATAGGTGGGTGTTAACAGTACTTGGCCTAGGCAGTTCGAAGCATAGGTGGGTGTTAATAGTACTTGGCCTAGGCAGTTCGAAGCCATAGGTGGGTGTTAATAGTACTTGGCCTAGGCAGTTCGAAGCCATAGGTGGGTGTTAACAGTACTTGGCCTAGGCAGTTCGAAGCCATAGGTGGGTGTTAACAGTACTTGGCCTAGGCAGTTCGAAGCATAGGTGGGTGTTAACAGTACTTTGCCTAGGCAGTTCGAGGCCATAGGTGGGTGTTAACAGTACTTGGCCTAGGCAGTTCAAAGCCATAGGTGTGTGTTAACAGTACTTGGCCTAGGCAGTTCGAAGCCATAGGTGGGTGTTAGCAGTATTTGGTCTAGGCAGTTCGATGTCATGTGACTGGCTATGGTTTCAAAAACTTATTTGTTTTCTTTTCAAAGACCTTATTATACAAACAAGTCCAGCAAAATGACTTGTATTTACAGAGGAAATAAATCCAAAGCAATGAATAATTCAAAATTTTTATGAGTCGATTCCCCTGTAGTTCCTCCATACTTCATTTCTCCATTTGTTGTTGATCTTTTTTCATTCCGATCAGTAGTTTTTTAATACATGTCAAGTGTTTGTCTAGTGGTATCTATATGTCATTGTTTACCTATGAATGTCAAGTGTATGTCTAGTGGTATCCATATGTTATTATTTAGCTATCAATGTCAAGTGCATGTCTAGTAGTATCCATATGTCATTGTTTAGCTATCAATGTCAAGTGTATGTCTAATGGTATCCATATGTCATTGTTTAGCTATCAATGTCAAGTGTATGTCTAGTGGTATCCATATACTATTATTTAGCTATCAATGTCAAGTGCATGTCTAGTGGTATCCATATGTCATTGTTTACCTATGAATGTCGTTTGTCTAGTGGTATCCATATGTCATTGTTTAGCTATCAATGTCAAGTGCATGTCTAGTGGTATCCATATGTCACTGTTTACCTATCAATGTCGTTTGTCTAGTGGTATCCATATATCATTGTTTACCTATCAATGTCTAGTGCATGTCTAGTGGTATCCATATGTCACTGTTTACCTATCAATGTCGTTTGTCTAGTGGTATCCATATGTCATTGTTTACCTATCAATGTCTAGTGCATGTCTAGTGGTATCCATATGTCATTATTTATCTATCAATGTCTAGTGCATGTCTAGTGGTATCCATATGTCATTATTTATCTATCAATGTCTAGTGCATGTCTAGTGGTATCCATATGTCATTGTAACCTAGTATCTTCCAATAACCACTATTATCGATGTTTATGTTGTCTAAACACATTTCTAACTTCGATACGTTTCGCCTGGCTCCCATTAAACCAATCTTTATTTTTATTATTGAATTACTTTTTGCTTATTTCACTCTGGTGCGCGGCTATTTCAAGTAATTTTACTTTCTAAAAAAAAAATCAAAATGCATCCTAAGGCGCGGCTATCACATGTATAGTCTCATATCACAGCTGAAGTAGTTTTTTTTAAAAAATGTCCTCCGAGGGATTTCTTTCTTTCACTTTATTATTATTATTTTTTTTTTCAATGTTCGTTTTGTGTCTGTAGACATGTCTAGTGCATGTCTAGTGGTATCTATATGTCATTGTTTACCTATCAATATCAAGTGTACCTGCACACCTACTCAAAGAAGTTCCAGCGTTGTTGTTTTTTTTTTTTTGGAAGGGGGTAGCGCGCGGGGGGGGGGGTGTCGGAAACTTTCAGACTATTCGAGACCTTAATAGCACCCGATTTAAAGGAATTTTTATAGAATTTTTTTGTATAGGTGGGTAGATGGGACTGATGTCGTGGCCTAGTTTTTCTATTTATAGAAACCGTCACGTTTTGTTTGTGCCCCCCCCCCCACACACCCCCCGGGTCCGACAGTCTCTCGCTCCATACTGCTGACCAATATGGTTGGATGAATGGGCTCATTTAATGGTAAATCTTTTTATTTTTTCCATTTAGTTTTTTTTTAACATTATTTTAAAGATACAATTTTCCTCGCTCTTACTCCCATTGTCTGCGACTTAAACTAGTCAGAAATTGAACATAGTTCATATTTCTAAACTAGTCAGATATTGAACATAATCCATATTTCTAAACTAGTCAGATATTGAACATAGTCCATTATTTCTAAACTAGTCAGATATTGAACATAATCCATATTTCTAAACTAGTCAGATATTGAACATAGTCCATTATTTCTAAACTAGTCAGATATTGAACATAGTCCATATTTCTAAACTAGTCAGATATTGAACATAGTCCATATTTCTAAACTAGTCAGATATTGAACATAGTCCATGTTTCTAAACTAGTCAGATATTGAACATAGTCCATTATTTCTAAACTAGTCAGATATTGAACATAATCCATATTTCTAAACTAGTCAGATATTGAACATAGTCCATTATTTCTAAACTAGTCAGATATTGAACATAATCCATATTTCTCAACATCGCAAACGTCAGGTTATTTGGTTAACTGTTCTTTCGTACAAACACTAAAAAAAAAAAGATCTTAAATGAATGTGCATATCTGATTATTACCACTTTTTAAATATAGGCCTAATCTATTCTGTTCGAGAAAAAGTAAAGTTTCCCTTATAAAGCCTTTACACACCATCTGTGGTTCAGACAGGTTAATCTATTGCTGTGTGTGTGAAGTCCCTGAAAGGATGAGATATTTAACTCCTAGATCTTATACACTAGTGGTACCTCGAACCGGTACCGGTCCGTTGATTAAATTATTTCCTTTTTATTTACTGTTGTGCGTTTCTCTCGGGATTTTGTTTACTTTCCATGGATGAGAGGTTAACCGGTAGCTGAGCGGCAGCGGCACTGAGGGGGTATGGTGTAGTGGGATTGGGGGGGGGGGCGTATGGTGTAGTGGCATTTTAAATCAAAACAATCTAAAATATAAATAATCAAGCCCCAATGGGGACTACTGCTATAGACCAGGCACGCCGAGAGGGGGCAGGGGGTCATTGCCTAGTGGTATCTATATACCATAAAATTTTTTCATGACTCATTGTTTATTAACGGGCCCACAATGATGTCCTGCCCTGGGGCCCTTGTTGACTCTGCTATAGACCAGTGCTCGATTTACCGCCGGGGATGCCGGGGATATCCCCGGCACTGAGGACTGTCATGCCCGGATCTGCTTTAATTAATTTCATCCCTGCCGGGGATGACATTTATCCCCGGCTCTGCAAAAAAATTTTTTCCTCCCCGGCACTAGTTTTTTCTTAAATCGAGCACTGCTATAGACCACTAAGTGAGACAGTTTTATGAGGCCCTTCTTTCATCCCCACCATATCTGATGGTGCAATGACCAAGGAGGCATCACGGGAGACATAGGTAGGTGTCTGGACACACTGGGAGTCTTTAAAAACATCAACCATAACCCACAGCTTGCAGATCCGGCTCACTACCAAAGCTCCACCCAGCCATTTTATCTATGGGATAGTGTGAATAGTTCAATGCCCAGCTGACATAATCTATGGGATAGTGTGAATAGTTCAATGCCCAGCTGACTTAATCTATGGGATAGTGTGAATAGTTCAATGTCCAGTCGGTACTGGGTTGCAATTAAAAAGACACCGATCGGTTTTGAGAAAAGTCCCAGCATTCACCTAGTTGAGAACTCGTCACCTTTCGTTTAGCAGTCGAGCGCTCTATAACACTGCCACCGAGCTCCTGATTGTATTAAAGCTTTACAGAATTGATGGCGAAAACAAAATTCCATTCCTTTCTTTACTCTGTAAAAAGAAAGGAATCAACACAGAGAACATAAGGAAAAACGAGTGGCTACGTTTCGGTCCAACCGAACCCATATTTTTTTTTACTTCGGGTACCAGCCATAGATAATGTTGCTCCACACTCTATCCCTAACCCTATCCCTAACCCTATCCCTAACCCTATCCCTAACCCTAACCCTATCCCTATCCCTATCCCTAACCCTAACTCTAACCCTAACCCTATCCCTAACCCTAACTCTAACCCTAACCCTAACGCTATCCCTATCCCTATCCCTATCCCTAACTCTAACCCTAACCCTAACCCTATCCCTATCCCTAACTCTAACCCTAACCCTATCCCTATCCCTAACCCTATCCCTAACCATATCCCTAACCCTAACCCTAACCCTATCCCTAACCTTATCCCTAACCCTAACTCTAACCCTAACCCTATCCCTTTCCCTAACCCTAAGCCTAATCCTGAAAAAAAAATTCTGAAAAAAAAAAATTTATATATGCCATGTTCCTTATTCCCTAATATAATGGTTTTGGCTGGTGCCGGAGCCACTGCGTTAGGAAAAACGATTAATTGCATTTCGATATAAAAAGTAAAATGTTCCCAATGCCATTAGGATCTGTTTAAAATATTGATTGTTCATGTGTACACTTGATGCATAATGGAAATGTTCAACACTGGAGTCTCCTTCTATTTGATTAACTCAACACGTATCACAATTTCATTCATACAAATATACTCACAAACACAATCTCATTCATGCAATCACACTCACAAGCACAATATCGTTCATACAAACACACTTACAAACACAATCTCTTTTATACAAACACACTCACAAACACAATCTCTTTTATACAAACACACTCACAAACACAATCTCATTCATACAAACACTCTCACAAACACAATCTCATTCATGCAAACACACTCACAAGCACAGTCTCATTCATACAAACACACTCAAAAACACAATCTCATTCATACAAACACACTCACAAGCACAATCTCATTCATACAAACACACTCACAAATAGATGCAACATACTGACATACATACATAGAGAGATTCAGTTACCTAGCGTTGACTCGGTCATAAATTCAACGCAGATATGATTTTTTTTTACTGCAAATAAACTTCACCTCAACAAAAAGTCATAATTAGGGCACAACATTCACAATAAAAAGATTTGAATTTTACCTAACGGTTTGAATTTAATTCTATGAGTTTTTTTTAAAAGTTTTGAACAGTTACAACTTCTTAAATTAAAACAAACACATAAGACAGAAATCTTTCTTCAAAAATTAACCAACTATGCCGAGTTTTTAGATTTATTCATAAGTCAATGAATAGTATACGCAGTAGAAGAAATATTGAAATAAAGAGAAGATAGTACAATCAGGCGTAAACTTTTAATATAAAATAATAAAATGATGGCTGTTTTTGTTTGTTTACGATAAAATATATGTATGTTGTGAAATATATGTATGTTGTGAAATATATGTATGTTGTGAAATATATGTATGCTGTGAAATATATTTATGTTGTGAAATATATGTATGTTGTGAAATATATGTATGTTGTGAAATATATGTATGTTGTGAAATATATGTATGTTGTGAAATATATGTATGTTGTGAAATATATGTATGTTGTGAAATATATTTATGTTGTGAAATATATGTATGTTGTGGATGTTCGTAAACTATTTATGTCTTTATAACAAAAAGTGTCTTTAAATAAATAGATTATGTCTGCTTATTAATAATAATTATATGTAAGCCTCCATTCATATGTGTGTATACTAAGAATGTATATTTACTAAAAATGTCTATTTACTAAATATATCTATTTACTAAAATGTCTATTTACTAAGAATGTCTATTTGCTAAATATGTCTATTTACTAAGAATGTCTATTTACTAAGAATGTCCATTTACTAAGAATGTCTATTTGCTAAATATGTCTATTTACTAAGAATGTCTATTTACTAAGAATGTCTATTTACTAAGAATGTCTATTTGCTAAATATGTCTATTTACTAAGAATGTCTATTTACTAAGAATGTCCATTTACTAAGAATGTCTATTTGCTAAATATGTCTATTTACTAAGAATGTCTATTTACTAAGAATGTCCATTTACTAAGAATGTCTATTTACTAAGGATGTCTATTTACTAAGAATGTCTATTTACTAAGGATGTCTATTTACTAAGAATGTCTTTAAACTTAGAATGTCTTTATATAGAAAAATGTCAGTGAACAAGTCAATAGACCAATATCTAAATCAATAGTAGACAGCAGATCAAAATATCATTAAGGAAGTAATCGAACTTCACCACTCCATACATAACAGAACATGAGATCAATACTAATTAAGAATTCGGTAATTTACAATTCTAATCAACAAAATGTGTATCGGTTCACCATAGTGAATGGTAGAATCGGAATTACAAATACTTCGGTAAAATACATAAAGAGGATAGACAAGTGCTCACTCAACACATGGGTTCACACCACAAGGGGGAAAAGGTGTGAAATAAATTATACAATGGTGAAAGTGAGTGTGTGTGTGGGGGGGGGGGACACTTTAAAAATGAGGTGACTCAGTGGATATGGTTGATATTCAGATCGGTCTTGTGTAATGTGTGGGTTCAAATCTAGCTGGGAGGTGGTAATCAGATAGGTGTGGTGTTAATTTACCAACAAGAGCCATCCTTAAGTTGCATATACCAGCAAGAGCCATCCTTAGGTTGCATATACCAGTAATAGCCGTCCTTGGGTTGCATATACCAGTAAGAGCCATCCTTGGGTTGCATTTACCAGCAAGATCCATACTTAGGTTGCATTTACCAGCAAGATCCATACTTAGGCTGCATATACCAGCAAGATCCATACTTAGGTTGCATATACCAGCAAGATCCATACTTAGGTTGCATAATGCATTTAAGGGCACTAGGCAACGGTAAACGTCAGAACCTTTAGCTCCAAATGTGCAAGGTGTTATCTGGAAGGGCGCCGTTTTTCACTGGGGTCCTTGACAATGGAATAGCACACTGTGCTATAAGAACAGCTCTGTATGCAAAAGGTGCTGCTGACTTTGACACCGCCACCACCTCACCCCCCCCCCCTTTCAAATGCCAAATGGACACTCTGTTAGTACCAAGCTAATAATATAGGTGCTTACTAAAGTATAATGCACTTTTGCCAATGGCCCCCAGTAGCCTAACCACGACTCTGTGCATTGGGATGTTGAGATATATATATATTACACAATCAAGCACGCATAATGAAACATGACACTCACACAGCCACACAGCGCGGAATAGAAAATAATCTGTCGTCTGAAATGTTTTCGGTATAGATGTCCTGAATGAAAATATATTCATGTAAATACAAATATTGATCAATGAGTGGTACAGTGAATACTGGTAGAATGACAAGAGTACATCACAGAGTACATACTGATATATCTGGAGTATACTCAATTTACATAGTCCTCGAATCACTTTATTTCCCCTATTAATATAACGGGATGGTGTTATTGATTATATACCATCTTAATAAACAAGAAAGCTAACAAACAAACAAACAAACAAAAAATATCAAGTTTGAAGAAACTAGACAAATGGACCTAGGGACGTACCAGGGCATTGGAAGCAAGCACTTAACCACTTGAAACAAACCACCTTACCAGGAAGGTTCTCAGAACATAACAGTAGGATCACTGCTAGGAAGTGACGCAAGAATGCGTCACTCCTTACATCAAGTCTGTAAGTCCGAAGATGGGGAAAAGGGGGAGGGGGGGAGTAGCATTCATTCCGTCCACTGGAAAGCTTTATTTCATTTGACCAATTGTTTGTACTCGGGAATGTCTGGAGGATAAGATAGATTTAACCCATGTGATGCCGAACTCATCAATATTCAGGTGGTTAACTTTGTTTTTTTTTACATCAAAAGCCACTTACATACTGGACAACCCATTATTTAAAGAAAAACATTTTATGGTAAAAACAAAGGACCGTTCACTTCCATCTTTTCTTCACTTGTTTTCCATAAGGTGGAAGTTGATCCAATTTTAAGGGGAAGTAAGAATGAACGGCTTGACTCATGGGGGGAAAAAAAGAAAAACAAATCACGTGGGACAAAAAAAACTTAACCCGAAAAAAATCGTTTAAGGTTTTATAGTTAAATTTTAGTTTTATAGTTTAAGAACGGGTTCTTCATTAAATAATGCTTGTAGTAGCAATAAGAATTCCAGTCAACACTAATAATGAAGTCGACTCAAGTTGAAGTAACAAAACTATAATATTTAATTCTTGAACAATTAATGACATGACGATAAATTCAGGAGGAGTACAATATAAAGCTATGAACATGCATCCGCATATCTCGGTGCCCAAAGCTAGACTCTACTAACATGCATCCGCATCCTATGATGCCCAGAGCTCTACTGATCATAAAACATAGCATGTGCTCCCAACTGTCGGTTTAGTATTCGTCATTTCTACCAAAATGACGTATACACTAGAGCTCTCAATAATCTACAACTCAAGATGGCGGAATGACGCCATAGATACTGTGGTGGGCGGGGCCTACCGAATTGCGTCATCAAGCTTAGACTATACTATTTCTACACAGGGGGCGATACGAAATACGTGCATTCAAAAACTAGCTACTGTTGTTTTGGAACCTACAGAATGATTTAGGTGCAGTAAATAAACATGCATTTTTTTTTAACGCCGCCATTGCCAGCATGGTAGGGTGTAGTGTGCCTACCACACCAGCACTGTTGGCGGCGCTGATGTACGTCTGCCATGCCTACAGAGCGGCGGGGTGAGTGTACCCGCTATCATCTGCAGGGACGGCAGAAAGATGGGTTTTAATCCTTGCCAGGCCAGCAGGGTGTGTGTACTGCCGATCGGCCAGAATGGCAAGGAACGGGGTTTTTCCTGCCACTCGGACAGAGGGGAGGGTGTAGTGTGCCTGTACCCTCAGCCCGAAATGGCAGGCTGCGCAGGTGTGCTTGTGTGCCGACCACATCCGTCACCTCCGCCAGCTGTGAATACTGCGGTCTCGGATAGTCCTCATTGACCACAATACCACCACCCATGCAAGTAATGTTTTTTTTTTTCCTGACTAGAGAACCCCTATGATCCATCCCCCGTGGATCATGGTATGTCTCTCAGACCAGGAAGGAGAGATCACAAAACATGCCAAGATATTTTGTGATGCTCTCCGAAACATGCATCCAATGTGAAACACTACAATTAGGGAAGTTAGAAAAAATTAGGATCAGACTAGAAAAAAAATATTGTAACTGTTAAATGGGAATAAATTTTTACATATAAACACAGAGTTCTTTTAAAATGTAAAAAAAACAACAACATAAAACGTCAAAGAACAATGATAAAAATATTTGTGTTTATTTTATATACGTTTATAGTCATATGGATACATTTCTCTGAAGATATATACAGAAGATCTGAACACTAAACTGTTTACAGCAGGTATAAACAGAATATCTGAACACTAAACTGTTTACATTAGATATATACAGAAGATCTGAACACTAAACTGTTTACAGTAGATATATACAGAAGATCTGAACATTAAACTGTTTACAGTAGATATATACAGAAGATCTGAACATTAAACTGTTTACATTAGATGTATGCAGAAGATCTGAACACTAACTGTTTGCAGCAGATACATACAGAATATCTGAACACTAAACTGTTTACAGCAGGTATATACAGAAGATCTGAACACTAAACTGTTTACAGCAGATATACAGAAGATCTGAACACTAAACTGTTTACAGTAGATATATACAGAAGATCTGAACATTAAACTGTTTACAGTAGATATATACAGAAGATCTGAACATTAAACTGTTTACATTAGATGTATGCAGAAGATCTGAACACTAACTGTTTGCAGCAGATACATACAGAATATCTGAACACTAAACTGTTTACAGCAGGTATATACAGAAGATCTGAACACTAAACTGTTTACAGCAGATATACAGAAGATCTGAACACTAAACTGTTTACAGCAGGTATATACAGAAGATCTGAACACTAAACTGTTTACAGCAGATATACAGAAGATCTGAACACTAAACTGTTTACAGCAGATATACAGAAGATCTGAACACTAAACTGTTTACAGCAGGTATATACAGAAGATCTGAACACTAAACTGTTACAGTAGATATATACAGAAGATCTGAACACTAAACTGTTTACAGTAGATATATACAGAAGATAAGTTACGAAATTGAAATTTTATGTAAAAAAAAATAAAATTCCTAGAAATATAAAAATATTTTTAATTCCATTGAAAAAAAATAAAGTTTACTTTTGACTTTTAAGAATAGTTCAAAGTGGCTTTCAGAAAGACGATATGTGAACTGTGATCCACCAGATACTTTAAAAATTAACGAATGAGAATTTTTTTTTAATGGATGAAATGAAATCGCTGCATTCACCGTCATATTCTGATGCTACAACTATTTTGCTCAAAACTACATTCATGCATGGTTTGTGATTCATGCATAGTTTGTGTACTATCTTCATTTCGAGCCAAATCCCACATATTCTAGAATGCTTACGAAATAAATAAATATGGCAACATTTCCAAATTATATAACCTGCTCACGCCCATAAATCTGGCCATAGTTTTGCCGAGGGCTCTTCTTGAATTGATTTGTGAGAAAGTCAACATGAAAACATTAGAATGTTAACAATGAAAAGGTCTCTAATTAAGAATCGATCTGGTATTCGTTGTATAAATGGGTGAGAAATATGATTCAATGGGGGTGGGGGTGCGGAATTTATTACCATCTCAAAGAGGTGTAAAGAAATTGTGTTCAAATATGTGCTCAACAAACACACATTCTCCCTCTCAGAGTAACTCTCTGTCTCATACACATACACACACTAATACTAACACACACATTAACTCACACAAACATGGATTACTTTACACAGATGCACTCACACACAAACACAGAATAATAGACACTTTCACACACGTTCACTAATAAACTGACCCAATCGCATCACACTCTCACAACATCCAATTACACACAACACCCAAACACACAACACCCAAAAACACAACATCCAAACACACAAAACACCCAAACACACACAACACCCAAACACACACAACACTCATACACACACAACACCCAAACACACACAATACTCATACACACACAACACCCAAACACACACAACACTTATACACATCCTCAAACACATCCTCACTAACACATTTTCATATCGATCCTACACACATCCTCACAAACATCTTCATACACATCCTCACACACTTCATCCCACATATCCTCATAACCTTCTCACACAGTTCTCACACACATTTTCACACACATCCTCACACGTACAAATAAATAAACTCACAATCTCACACATTCATGCAGAAACACATGGACACTGGCACACATACAGATGCAAATGACAAATACCGATTCAAATGACACATACAGATGCAAATGACAAATACAGGTTAAACTGACACAAATATACACATGACAAAGAAAGCTACAAATGGCACATTCAGCTAAACATCAAGATACAAAATTACACATGCAGATATAAATGTCACATGCAGATACAAATGACACAAAGTGCAGGATTTACGTAAAAGCTAAACAAGCTATAGCTTAAGGTACCCACTTTCTTTGGGGCTCCCAAAAATTTGTCCAAGTAAGCAATTGTCATATATACTTAAATATTTGGTACTGACATATAATATCTTGACTTATCTCAAACAGCTTAGAGCCCTGATGACACATTCATATACAAATGACATATTCAGATACAGTTGAAACAAACAGATACAAATGACACATACAGAAGAAATACACATAATGAAGGATGACTATTACATAGTAGCATTTGTTTCCAATGACTGAAATAACTACATTTCATAGTTCGGCAACCTACGGCTCGCGTGCCGCATGCGGCTCTTTCGATGTCAAGTTGCGGCTCTTTCGATGTCAAATTGTGGCCTTTCAGTTCCATGCGCAAAATAAGAATAATTATATTATTTTATATACCTAATCAAATACCATAATATTGAAACAACAATTTTAATGGCTCTTTAAAAACTGAGAAAATTGTAAAGTATAACTTTTGGTTCTTCCGTCTCAAAAGGTTGCCATCCCTGTCATAGTAGATTGATTAGCATTGAATGCAACAATTATTGACTTGGTTAATTTTATTACGTCAGAATTACTTTATTACTCAGTGGTGAATATTTGTTCTGTCCTTTATCTATGTATACATGTACATATTTGAGATATCTATAGACAGAGATAAGAATTAAAAAGATGAATATATACATTCACATAGATTAGAAATTTTTAGATAGATAGATAGATAGATTAGATAGATAGATAGATAGATAGATAGATAGATAGATAGATAGATAGATAGATAGATAGATAGATAGATAGATAGATAGATAGATAGATAGATAGATAGATAGATCTTGGTATTTCCCACTTTTTTTAAAGGAACAAAGAGAAAGAAAAAAAAACAAGCAGTACTCAGATTAAGTTTGTTCACTAGTTACTGATACTGTTAATCTGAATACGATTTCCAATGTAAGCAGTTGGTATCACACAACAACATCCTGTCAGGCGATCTGTTTGTAATACCTTGAAGGTAATTTTCCCATTAAAAGATTACTTGGCCTATTATCACAGTATTTATTGGCAACAAGGGGGAAGAAATCCTGGCACCAAATGGAAAGCTAATCTTTAAACTTTGACATACAACCCAAGGGGGGAGAAATCTGTGAGTCTGATTGTGTTTCTGTAGAAATAACAACCATTCAATAATAACATTGGCTGTGGAAATAAAAGACCGATATACTGCTGTGTCTAAGGGAAGCTTTTGTTTGACTGAAATTGTGAATATGTGGTAAGAACATTGGATGAAGATTGCACCGGAATAGGGTTTGGTACCCGGAAATTAGGAAATAGGAGAAATAGATTTTTGTTTTCAAACGTTCTCAGAAATCACGGCACACCAGGGAAATATGTGGCTAGCAGTAGCACTATGTCTAACTGAATAGGAGGAAATGATGTGAAGTTGGGTTGTCTCTGTGCTCGAGGTGTTACGCCAGTTCCTTATAGCATACTTAGTCACATTAGTGTAAAAGGAGTGTGTAATATTTTACACACTTAACACACATCCACTTTTAGTGTCACCATGGTAAATAGAATGTGCAATATTTAACATTCCACTGCTCCCATTTTATAAAAATGGGGAGAAAGTTGATTTAAAATTAAAACAAACAGGAATGAAGTCATAGGTCGGAACGTTTATTTTCATCATTTCAAGAATGTGTCTGTTTTTCTATGATTTGATCTTTGTGTCTGTTTTACTATGATTTGATCTTTGTGTCTGTCCTTTTGTCAACCAGTCTGGTTTACAGAATTTGTCCATTCGCCTCTTGAAAAATGTGTTTTAAAAAGAGATATTAGATTCATGTGTCAAGGTAACTCGAGCAAAGGGATTTAAGATAAAATCAGAAAGCTCTTTGCTATTGCCGAATCATACAGTTCATCACAATCTGCATTCAGATACTATGTTGTACATATGTGATTGAATGAAGGTACAGTTCATCACAACCGCATTCAGATACGATTGTTGTACACGTGTGATTGAATGAAAGTGCTTTTACTGGATTTTAATCGTTAATCCTACCCTGTAATAGCTACGCATGTTGTACATATGTGTTTACCTGAGATCAATTTCCTTACATCATGTCTTCATTACTACTTTTATATTGGGCAATAACCAGAAGAAAAAGATGGGAAAATATTTAACGCTGTTGTTGTTTTATTTTACTTTTCTGCATACAACTACATCAACGTCTGTACTGCATACTCAGTGGCTTAACCAGGTATTGTGGCGCCCCAGTTCCGTGCCTACAAGTATAAAAGTACAGCATATGCCACACCAGTTCAGAGGAAGAAAAACTGTCACCCAAGGGTGGACCGCTCTTTCTATTTACACCATTGTGCACATTAAAACCCTTTACTTCCAACCAAACTGATCCACTCAAGTATAATTATTTAATACATCCAGAGGCGCAACTAGATCAAACTTGGGGGGGGGGGGCAAAAAAAATCACTTGTATTTAAAAAAAAGTAAAGGGGTCATGTGACATGTATCATGTGACTAATTTTGGTCTAACTTTTAATTTGTTTTATTTCGAGGGGGGAGGGAATGCCCCCATTGCCCCCCCCCTTGTTGCGCCACTGAATACATAACTTAGTTTTTAAAAAGTTTCTGAACTCGCGCATTGTTTTTCTTTCTGTGTGTATGCTTTTATGCATTCCAGTTATATTATTATTATTATTAACAACAGTGATATGTTTAATTAAATTGTTCTTCCTTTGCTGGATCATGCAGCTTGTAATACCATTTGAATAGATACGTATACTGAACGTATGCAATTTCAATGAAATCCTGTCTATAGATACGTAAACTGAATATGTAAGTTTCGATGAAAGTGTTCTTCATTTCTACATTAGCTGAATCATGCAGTTGGTTACATCATGTCTATAAATACCTGTGCTTGTGTGTTTGTGTTTATGTTAAGTAGATGAAGACATGCAGGAAGGGGGCCCATTTCACCCCCCTCCTTCTCTGAACGATGAAACTTGAATGAAACTCAATTAACTGGATGTTAGAGTCTCAACAGGGTGTGTAGTAGAGAATTTAGCCAATAATGAATCGATTTGATTCTCCACCGATTCAGACAAATGGCTCGAAAACAATTTTACTCGAGGTGTAGGCCTACATTCATAACTCGAAGAAAATTTCAAAGAATTCACAAATTTCAAAGACAGAAGTTCATAAATCTGTATATCCTCAGTTTATTAGTCATTTTATAACGATTACAGTGATGAGCATAGTGAGTTGAATTGTTTGAATTTTAAAATAAACAGTGGGAAAAAATAAATGTATTATATTTATATAGACACTAGAAGTTTACCCGGCGTTGCCCAGTAAGTCAGGAGTTCAAATGTAACGCTTTAAACATTTCTAACACACCATTAGATAAGATATGGGTGCTAATTTATGCCACCTACCTAATGTGCGAAAATGACCTACATTTCATACATCACAAATTACGTCAACACTAACCAAACGAACCAACCAAACCAAACCAAACCAAACAATCAACCTAATGTGCAGAAATGACCTTCATTTCCTACATCACAAATTACGTTTTACCCTTCAACGCTAACCAACCAAACCAAACTAAACCAAACCAATTAACCAACCAAACCAAACCACCAACCAAACCAAACCAAACAACTAACCAAACTAAACAACCAACCAGACCAAACCAAACCAAATACCATTAGGCAAAGATATGGGTGGTAATTAATGCCACTTACCTAATGTGCAAAAATGACCTACATTTCATACATCACGTTTTACCCGCCAACGCTAACCAACCAAACCCAATTTAAATTACATGTTTATTTTTTTTTTAATAGTAATTAATTCTCTCAATGTTAAAATCAAAACGAAGCATTGCATTAATGATCAAATTAATTTTTTTTTTTGCAGCACAGAGGCAAGTTGTTGGGGCAAGATACAGCACCCGCGCGCAAGTTCTATTCGGCGTCTTACTTTCTTACTTAGACGCTGTTCTTATATATATACGGATTATCAAAATTAACAGATTTGATTCCAGTCATCATCAAAATTGAACACACATAAAATATGAATACAATCTACAACAGTTTTTATCAAAATAATTCAATTCGAATGGTAAATAAATCATTCAATTAAAATATCACACAAAATTTCTGACATAATAGGTATATGTCAGCACTGAAAAAATGAACCAAACAAAACTATTGGCGAATGGGCGATCTTCCTTTTCGGAAAGATTCCTGTAGTATTACATTTATTAACAAATGGACATGAATACACACACACACTCACAATTATACATACTAGCAGAGCCGGTCTTAGGCTAATCGGGTGCCCTAGGAAAAGATATTCAGGGCCCTTGTTAAAAGTACTTTTTGTTGATCTGATAACATTAGGTGTTATGATAATTTGAACTGGTCAGGGCCACATGGCAGTTTTGGGGATGGGGGGGAGGGGGGTGCGCAGCGCAGGCAGTGGGGGGGGGGGGGTCTAGACATTTCAAGTAGTGTCATGAGAATAATATTTTAAGAATAATAATATAGATAAACAGACAGGTATGAATTAGTTGTTTGTACATTTAGAAAGAAACATAGACAGACAGACATTGATTGGCTGACAGACAGTTATATAGAAACGTAGACAGACATAGATTGATTGTCTAGCAAACTGGCAGATAGATACAAATATAGATATTTATTAGTTGACTGACAGACAAGCGGATAGATGCATAGACAGACAGACATCGATTAGTTGACTGACAGACAGCCAGATAGATACATAGACAGACAGACATCGACTAGTTGACTGACAGACAAGCGGATAGATGCATAGACAGACAAACATCGATTAGTTGACTAGACAGACAGACATCGATTAGTTGACTGACAGACAGCCGGATAGATACATAGACAGACAGACATCGACTAGTTGACTGACAGACAAGCGGATAGATGCATAGACAGACAAACATCGATTAGTTGACTAGACAGACAGACATCGATTAGTTGACTGACAGACAGCCAGATAGATACATAGACAGACAGACATCGACTAGTTGACTGACAGACAAGCGGATAGATGCATAGACAGACAAACATCGATTAGTTGACTAGACAGACAGACATCGATTAGTTGACTGACAGACAGCCAGATAGATACATAGACAGACAGACATCGACTAGTTGACTGACAGACAAGCGGATAGATGCATAGACAGACAAACATCGATTAGTTGACTAGACAGACAGACATCGATTAGTTGACTGACAGACAGCCAGATAGATACATAGACAGACAGACATCGACTAGTTGACTGACAGACAAGCGGATAGATGCATAGACAGACAAACATCGATTAGTTGACTAGACAGACAGACATCGATTAGTTGACTGACAGACAGCCAGATAGATACATAGACAGACAGACATCGACTAGTTGACTGACAGACAAGCGGATAGATGCATAGACAGACAAACATCGATTAGTTGACTAGACAGACAGACATCGATTAGTTGACTGACAGACAGCCAGATAGATACATAGACAGACAGACATCGACTAGTTGACTGACAGACAAGCGGATAGATGCATAGACAGACAAACATCGATTAGTTGACTAGACAGACAGACATCGATTAGTTGACTGACAGACAGCCAGATAGATACATAGACAGACAGACATCGATTAGTTGACTGACAGACAGCCAGATAGATACATAGACAGACAGACATCGATTAGTTGACTGACAGACAGCCAGATAGATACATAGACAGACAGACATCGATTAGTTGACTGACAGACAGCCAGATAGATACATAGACAGACAGACATCGATTAGTTGACTGACAGACAGCCAGATAGATACATAGACAGACAGTACCGTTCTTACATTTTCGGGGAAGGGGGGGGGGGGCTTTTGTACATATGGGGGCCTATGTAAAGTTCTATTTTGAAGATTCTAGGCAACTCGCGCTATTTAATCTTGTCGTTTGCTTTTCTTTGGCCCTTAATATTCATTTTACAACCGTGTTATGTCGTGTCATGCCAGGCAACGGCAGAATGAAAGTCTTAACAGGAGCCCCCCCTCGCCCCATTGAGTTGGGGGGAGAAGACCTAGGCAGACAAGGGGACGGGTGGTCGAGTGGTGTAGAGCGCTTGACTGTCGACCGGAGAGTCCCGGGTTCGAATCTCAGTGGGAACCTTAGGACTTTTTCAGGTCCAGGTGAAAGTTCCCAAGTCCACCCAGCTTTAAATGGGTACCTGACTTTAAGTTAGGGAAGTAAAGGCTAGGCGTTGTGCTAACCACACAATCCCTTTATATGCCGAGGTTAGTGAAACAGATGAATTCTACACTACATCTGCCCCGATAAGCCCTTTTGGGCTTAAGGGAACTTTACTTTTTTTTTTACCTAGGCAGGCGCATAGTTTGCCTATGTAGGCTATATGAGAGGATCTGTAGACAGACAGTTGGCTGATTAATTTATAGACTAAGAGGCAGAGATGAATATCTCATTTCTACTCTAACAGGACTGAAAGATGTCAAAAGAGATAACATTGTCTCAGAAATAATATAAAAATATAAAGTTTCCATGTCTGCATTTAAATCCAAAATTTTTTGAGTAAAACGAAAGAAAAATAATTTTTTTTACACAAAATGTTAAGACTTTGATGAATTGTTGCATGATCTTGCCAGAAAGATGAATTGTTGCATAAATACAACACTTATGAATCTCTTGCCAGCTAGATATTGTTTGTTGTATGTATACAACATCGCGAGTCTAGACAAGTAGACACATTATTAATTTAGCTAGAGATGAAAAGACATTTTTTGTGCTTTAAGTTTCTTTTTTTTTTTCTTTTAAGCTACTGGCACTGTGAGCCCAGCTGGCAACATATTAATATTGGCGTGAAAGAGCTGGTATTATGTTTGGCTTTCCACATGTACTCTTCTCTGGCCAATCACTTTAATGTTGCAGTTGAGTTGCCTGAAATAGAGTTTGGAAAAGAGAGAGGGGAGGGGGTGTTAGATGAATAAAGACTTTATATATTTTTCTTTTATTGATCACTCTGGTATTGATAAGAAAACGGCTTGAATGAACTGATTGAATGAACTGATTGAATTGTTTGTTTGTTCCTCTCTGAAGTTCCGAAAGTTTCTATTGCATCCAGCCAATCAACTGTTTGATCCAGTCTCAGAGCATCGCTACTAAAGATTATATGTATGTGCTATCCAACAAAAAAATTAAAAAAGTAATTTATTTACTTCGTAGTTTTTGATTAATGAAATTGTTTTTATGATTTCGATTTATGTGTGCTAATGTTCGTCTGTGTGTGTGTGTTTGTGTGTGTGTGTGTTTGTGTGTGTGAAAGATTACGCTCAAACGCATAAGTGAAGTAGGGCAGCTGTCTAGACACCCACACACACATTCTGGCAAAGGGCAGGGCCAAGATCACAAAATCAAGAGCCTCTGACAAAATATCGACAGAGGGGCCCCTTTTCCCCCAATTTAGCAGCAAAATTATTAAAAAGTTAAAAGGGCAAGTTTATGGCTGATTCTTTTTTGGTGGTTATCTTGTCCTCACAACTCTACAATTAAAAGGATGCTCTTGTAGTTGGAATGCAACGTTTGGATTGTGTCATTCCATTCATTACTATGTCATACAACGCCCCTTCAATTCATCACTAGGTCCTATAAAGATGTCCATCAATTCATCAGTAGGTCCTATAACTAGGTCCTTCAAATCTTCGCTAGGTCCTATAACGACATCCAACTAATAGTTGATCAGGCCAGTATAGTATCAACATCTATGAAACGGACACTGGACTTAGCCACCCGAGGCGAGGAACAGAGAGTGGACAAAGCCATTAGTGCGGCTTGTCTCAATGGACTCCAGTTTCCCCCTAATTGCGTTAAGTCACTGATGATACCCGGCTCTGAGTTGACCAGGTCACTTCGCTGACCAGCTAAGTTGACATTAGCCAGAAGGTCTCAGTAATAAGATCAACAGTCAAAGGAAAACAAGCCGGCGGACAACAGATCATTAATTATGTTGGTCCAGTAATTCAGACCAAAGTAAGTAGAACAACACATTCTGTTAACAGTGGGGGGAGTATCTCATAAATATTACAAACCAGAAAGAGAATGAGAGCTAAGCACGAATAGAGTATTTATAAAGCTGACATTGCAGTGAATTGATTTTGTATTATAACTTCTAATTACCACTATATCCTTTTGTGTCGGGAAAATTATTTATTCTTAAGCCAAAAGGTCGAAACTATCAAGAGCTTAGATTTATAAATAGCAATATATATATATATATATATATATATATATATATATATATATATATATATATATATATATATATATATATATATATATATAATATTTTAAATATACCTATTATCTGTTAATTTCTTTCCATTTTCTTAACTTGAATGTTTTGAGGCGTGCCCTTATTATTAGCAAGGTGTGGATTCTAAATTTTAAACACACACACATATACACATATACACACACACACACACATACATACATACACACACATTTCAGTTATCACAGCATTTCCCACATCCTTTAGAAACAGCAATCGCCTATTATAACAGTAAGTTTTTGTATTATATTTTTTTTAAAAAAGCTGTATTAATGTAAATAATTGTTCGCAAAATTTTCAAAAGTAAAAAAAAAGACAGAATGTTTGTTGTTAGATCGTTGTTAAATTGTAGTTTGATTGTTGTTTGATTGTTGACTCTATCCACGGCATCCACTGACACTTTAATCTTAGACTCTATCCACCACATCCACTGACTTTAATCCTAGACTCTATCCACCACATCCACTGACTTTAATCCTAGACTCTATCCACCACATCCACTGACTTTAATCCTAGACTCTATCCACCGCATCCACTGACACTTTAATCCTAGACTCTATCCACCCCATCTACTGACTTTAATCCTAGACTCTATCCACCACATCCACCCACGAGTGAAATTACCCCACCCCACGATCACATAGTTCTCCTCAGTCTGGCTCCAACAATGGCCCAGTGCCAGAAGTTCCTGATACCGAGAATATTGATTGTATGATCAACAGACCGTGAACTCCTGTGTCCAGAACAACAAGTCGATATCATATACCATACCAGTCATTTCTCGGGAAGCTATCGGGGTAATAAAATGAGGCGAGAAGAAGCTATAAATACAGCACAATATAAGACGAGGAGAAGCTATAAATACAACACAATATAAGACGAGGAAAAGCTATAAATACAACACAATATAAGACGAGGAGAGGCTGTAAATACAACACAATATAAGATAAGAAGAAGTTATAAATATAGCACAATATAAGATGAGAAGAAGCTATGAATACAACACAATATAAGATGAGAAGAAGCTATAAATTCAACACAATATAATATGAGAAGAAGCTATAAATACAACACAATATAAGACGAGGAGAGGCTATAAATACAACACAATATAAGATGAGAAGAAGCTATAAATACAACACAATACAGGACGAGGAGAAGTTATAAACACAACACAATATAAGATGAGAAGAAGCTATAAATAAAACATAAATTTTTCGCTCGCTCATTAAATAAAAAGAGTAAAGAAAAATTATACAAATTATGTTGTCACTTTCACAGTGAATATTGAGTGGGAACTTGAATCAATCATATCATTATAATCAATCCTATAATTACAATCACACTATAAGCGTATATGTCTAAGTAAGCTATTTATCTATGAATAATTAGATAGCTTTTAAAATTATTTAATGGTTGTATTGAGTAACGAACAGACCGATAGATTTGAACTCTGACCACCTATGATCATCCCACAGCTTCAGACATCGACAGTTCAGTTAAGTAAGTGCATGCGTGTTCTTAAAAGTTATTTTTATTATTACCGAAGTTTATTGAATATATCATCTATATCTGAACCCGTATTATTATATTTTCGCATTATTATTACTTCCTAACAACTTATTTCACTACTATATGTAACTGAGTTTTTTTAGAGCATTTTCGAAAAAAAATGCTCTATTGTCCCCGTTTTGTCTGTCTGTCTGTCTGTCTGTCTGTGTGTCTGTCCGTCATCACCCTAGATCTCAACAACCATAAGTCCTAGACCCATGATGTATATATCATTTTGTAGGTCTTGGCCTGCCAAGAAATGACTTTTGTCCGTTTCGCGATCTGACCTCTGAGGGCCGTAAAGTACCGTTTTTTACTATATAAGCTATATTAACAAAGGAGCGCCCTAGATCTCAGTAACCATAAGTCCTAGACCCATGATGTATATATCATTTTTTAGATCTTGGCCTGCCAAGTGTACATCAAAAGTCCATTTCGCGATCTGACATCTCAACGCCGAAAAAAAAGACTTTCCTAGGTACCGTTTTTGCTTACATTTTAAATATAAATAATAAAAGCTAATCAAAGGGGCGTAATCAGTATTTATTTTTGTAACAGTTATTCAACATGATTACTTCCCTCTCTATTTATCAAAACACGGAAAAAAAAATACGGATTTCGTTCGGCGAAAATGCTCTAAAATTTCCTTTGTCCGAAACGGAAAAGACTTAAATTGCTTGTTGTTATTAAACTAACCTTCTTTTCTTCCCTTCACTGAAGGTGAAAAAGTAATTGTATAAAAAAATGTAATCAAGTCTGATAGATCAGGTGGTTTACATCAATAATAACATGGACTGATAGATCAGGTGGATTACATCGATAAAAACATGGACTGATAGATCAGGTGGATTACATCAATAATAACACGGACTGATAGATCAGGTGGATTACATCAATAATAACATGGACTGATAGATCAGGTGGATTACATCAATAATAACACGGACTGATAGATCAGGTGGATTACATCAATAATAACATGGACTGATAGATCAGGTGGATTACATCAATAATAACATGGACTGATAGATCAGGTGGATTACATCAATAATAACATGGACTTATAGATCAGGTGGATTACATCAATAATAACATGGACTTATACATCAAGTGGATTACAATCAATAATAACATGGACATATAGATCAGGTGGATTACATCAATAATAACATGGACTGATAGATCAGGTGGATTACATCAATAATAACATGGAATGACAGATCAGGTGGATTACATCAATAATAACATGGACTGATAGATCAGGTGGATAACATCATTAATAACATGGACTGATAGATCAGATGGATTACATCAATAATAACATGGACTGATAGATCAGGTGGATTACATCAATAATAACATGGACTGATAGATCAGGTGCATTACATCAATAATAACATGGACTAATAGATCAGGTTGATTACATCAATATTAACATGGACTGATAGATCAGGTGGATTACATCAATAATAACATCGACTGATAGATCAGGTGGATTACATCAATAATATCATGGACTGATAGATCAGGTGGATTACATCAATAATAACATGGACATATAGATCAGGTGGATTACATCAATAATAACACGGACTGATAGATCAGGTGTAATACATCGATAATAACATGGACTGATAAATCAGGTGGATTACATCAATAATAACATGGACTGATAGATCAGGTGGATTACAACAATAATTACATGGACTGATAGATCAGGTGGATTACATCGATAATAACACTGACTGATAGATCAGGTGGATTACATCAATAATAACATGGACATATAGATCAGGTGGATTACATCAATAATAACACGGACTGATAGATCAGGTGTAATACATCGATAATAACATGGACTGATAAATCAGGTGGATTACATCAATAATAACATGGACTGATAGATCAGGTGGATTACAACAATAATTACATGGACTGATAGATCAGGTGGATTACATCGATAATAACACTGACTGATAGATCAGGTGGATTACATCGATAATAACATGGACTGATAGATCAGGTGGATTACATCGATAATAACATGGACTGATAGATCAGGTGGATTACATCAATAATAACACGGACTGATAGATCAGGTGTATTACATCGATAATAACATGGACTGATAGATCAGGTGGATTACATCAATAATAACATGGACTGATAGATCAGGTGGATTACATCGATAATAACACTGATTGATAGATCAGGTGGATTACATCGATAATAACATGGACTGATAGATCAGGTGGATTACATCGATAATAACATGGACTGATAGATCAGGTGGATTACATCGATAATAACATGGACTTATAGATCAGGTGGATTACAATCAATAATAACATGGACTGATAGATCAGGTGGATTACATCAATAATAACATGGACATATAGATCAGGTGGATTACATCAATAATAACACGGACTGATAGATCAGGTGGATTACATCGATAATAACATGGACTGATAGATCAGGTGGATTACATCAATAATAACATGGACTTATAGATCAGGTGGATTACATCAATAATAACACGGACTGATAGATCAGGTGGATTACATCGATAATAAAATGGACTGATAGATCAGGTGGATTACATCGATAATAACATGGACTGATAGATCAGGTGGATTACATCAATAATAACACGGACTGATAGATCAGGTGGATTACATCAAAAATAACATGGACTGATAGATCAGATGGATTAAATCATTAATAAAATGGACTGATAGATCAGGTGGATTACATCAATAATATCATGGACTGATGGATCAGGTGGATTACATCAATAATAACACGGACTGATAGATCAGGTGGATTACATCGATAATAACATGGACTGATAGATCAGGTGGATTACATCAATAATAACACGGACTGATAGATCAGGTGGATTACATCGATAATAACATGGACTGATAGATCAGGTGGATTACATCAATAATAACATGGACTTATAGATCAGGTGGATTACATCAATAATAACATGGACATATAGATCAGGTGGATTACATAATAATAACACGGACTGATAGATCAGGTGGATTACATCGATAATAACATGGACTTATAGATCAGGTGGATTACATCAATAATAACATGGACTGATAGATCAGGTGGATTACATCGATAATAACATGGACTGTTAGATCAGGTGGATTACATCGATAATAACATGGACGGATAGATCAGGTGGATTACATCAATAATAACATGGACTGATAGATCAGGTGGATTACATCGATAATAACATGGACATATAGATCAGGTGGTATACATCAAAAATAACATGGACTGATAGATCAGGTGGATTACATCAATAATAACATGGACTGATAAATCAGGTGGATTACATCAATAATAACATGGACTTATAGATCAGGTGGATTACATCAATAATAACACGGACTGATAGATCAGGTGGATTACATCGATAATAACATGGACTGATAGATCAGGTGGATTACATCAATAATAACACGGACTGATAGATCAGGTGGATTACATCAATAATAACATGGACTGATAGATCAGGTGGATTACATCAATAATAACATGGACTGATAGATCAGGTGGATTACATCAATAAAAACATGGACTGATAGATCAGGTGGATTACATCAATAATAACATGGACTGATAGGTCCGGTGGATTACATCAATAAAAACATGGACTGATAGATCAGGTGGATTACATCAATAAAAACATGGACTGATAGATCAGGTGGATTACATCAATAATAACATGGACTGATAGGTCAGGTGGATTACATCATAAATAACATGGACTGATAGATCAGGTGGATTACATCAATAATAACATGGACTGATAGATCAGGTGGATTACATCAATACTAACATGGACTGATAGATCAGGTGGATTACATCAATAATATTATGGACTGATAGGTCAGGTGGATTACATCATTAATAACATGGACAGATAGATCAGGTGGATTACATCAATAATAACATGGACTGATAGATCAGGTGGATTACATCAATAAAAACATGGACTGATAGATCAGGTGGATTACATCAATAATAACATGGACTGATAGGTCAGGTGGATTACATCATTAATAACATGGACTGATAGATCAGGTGGATTACATCAATAATAACATGGACTGATAGATCAGGTGGATTACATCAATAAAAACATGGACTGATAGATCAGGTGGATTACATCAATCATAACATGGACTGATAGGTCAGGTGGATTACATCATTAATAACATGGACTGATAAATCAGGTGGATTACATAAATAATAACATGGACTGATAGATCAGGTGGATTACATCAATAATAACATGGACATATAGATCAGGTGGATTACATCAATAATAACATGGACATATAGATCAGGTGGATTACATCAATAATAACACGGACTGATAGATCAGGTGGATTACATCATTAATAACACGGACTGATAGATCAGGTGGATTACATCAATAATAACATGGACTGATAGATCAGGTGGATTACATCATTAATAACATGGACTGATAGATCAGGTGGATTACATCAATAATAACATGGACTGATAGATCAGGTGGATTACATCAATAATAACATGGACTGATAGATCAGGTGGATTACATCAATAATAACACGGACTGATAGATCAGGTGGATTACATCATTAATAACATGGACATATAAATCAGGTGGATTACATCAATAATAACATGGACATATAGATCAGGTGGATTACATCGATAATAACATGGACGGATAGATCAGGTGGATTACATCAATAATAACATGGACTGATAGATCAGGTGGATTACATCGATAATAACATGGACATATAGATCAGGTGGTATACATCAAAAATAACATGGACTGATAGATCAGGTGGATTACATCAATAATAACATGGACTGATAAATCAGGTGGATTACATCAATAATAACATGGACTTATAGATCAGGTGGATTACATCAATAATAACACGGACTGATAGATCAGGTGGATTACATCGATAATAACATGGACTGATAGATCAGGTGGATTACATCAATAATAACACGGACTGATAGATCAGGTGGATTACATCAATAATAACATGGACTGATAGATCAGGTGGATTACATCAATAATAACATGGACTGATAGATCAGGTGGATTACATCAATAAAAACATGGACTGATAGATCAGGTGGATTACATCAATAATAACATGGACTGATAGGTCCGGTGGATTACATCAATAAAAACATGGACTGATAGATCAGGTGGATTACATCAATAAAAACATGGACTGATAGATCAGGTGGATTACATCAATAATAACATGGACTGATAGGTCAGGTGGATTACATCATTAATAACATGGACTGATAGATCAGGTGGATTACATCAATAATAACATGGACTGATAGATCAGGTGGATTACATCAATACTAACATGGACTGATAGATCAGGTGGATTACATCAATAATATTATGGACTGATAGGTCAGGTGGATTACATCATTAATAACATGGACTGATAGATCAGGTGGATTACATCATTAATAACATGGACTGATAGATCAGGTGGATTACATCAATAAAAACATGGACTGATAGATCAGGTGGATTACATCAATAATAACATGGACTGATAGATCAGGTGGATTACATCAATAATAACATGGACATATAGATCAGGTGGATTACATCAATAATAACATGGACATATAGATCAGGTGGATTACATCATTAATAACACGGACTGATAGATCAGGTGGATTACATCAATAATAACACGGACTGATAGATCAGGTGGATTACATCAATAATAACATGGACTGATAGATCAGGTGGATTACATCATTAATAACATGGACTGATAGATCAGGTGGATTACATCAATAATAACATGGACTGATAGATCAGGTGGATTACATCAATAATAACATGGACTGATAGATCAGGTGGATTACATCAATAATAACACGGACTGATAGATCAGGTGGATTACATCATTAATAACATGGACATATAAATCAGGTGGATTACATCAATAATTACATCATTAATAACATGGACATATAAATCAGGTGGATTACATCAATAATAACATGGACTGAGAGGTCAGGTGGATTACATCATTAATAACATGGACTGATAGATCAGGTGGATTACATCAATAATAACATGGACTGATAGATCAGGTGGATTACATCAATAATAACATGGACTTTTAGATCAGGTGGATTACAATCAATAATAACATGGACTGATAGATCAGGTGGATTACATCAATAATAACATGGACTGATAGATCAGGTGGATTACATCAATAATAACACGGACTGATAGATCAGGTGGATTACATCGATAATAACATGGACTGATAGATCAGGTGGATTACATCAATAATAACATGGACTTATAGATCAGGTGGATTACATCAATAATAACATGGACTAATAGATCAGGTGGATTACATCAATAATAACATGGACTTATAGATCAGGTGGATTACATCAATAATAACATGGACATATAGATCAGGTGGATTACATCAATAATAACATGGACATATAGATCAGGTGGATTACATCAATAATAACATGGACATATAGATCAGGTGGATTACATCAATAATAACATGGACTGATAGGTCAGGTGGATTACATCATTAATAACATGGACTGATAGATCAGGTGGATTACATCAATAATAACATGGACTGATAGATCAGGTGGATTACATCAATAAAAACATGGACTGATAGATCAGGTGGATTACATCAATCATAACATGGACTGATAGGTCAGGTGGATTACATCATTAATAACATGGACTGATAAATCAGGTGGATTACATAAATAATAACATGGACTGATAGATCAGGTGGATTACATCAATAATAACATGGACATATAGATCAGGTGGATTACATCAATAATAACATGGACATATAGATCAGGTGGATTACATCAATAATAACACGGACTGATAGATCAGGTGGATTACATCATTAATAACACGGACTGATAGATCAGGTGGATTACATCAATGTCGATTTATTCTCAATCAGATAACATAGACAGAACACGGGAAATGTGTTGTTAAGTAAACATATGGAGGTCTTTACAGTTGAATCATTCCATAGACAAAGTCCTGGACACGCCATATGCTGATAATTGGATATCTGTTCCCTTGGGTTTCGCCTGTGGTGATTCGATATTAAACGTCATCATTGGAAAAGTTTCGAAATTGTGGCAATGAATGTTACGCTTGGAATTTGGCGGGGATTTTTGTGTCCAGTTCATGTGACCAAGTCAGCGGTACATTTGGATCCTTGAATAGTTTTCACTATTACATTATACATTCGACCAAATGTACTTGTTAGTTTTAAGTGTTTATATTTTTTTTTTGTTAAGAATTCAAGTGAAATATTTTCCATAAACAATCTATATATTAATAATAATAATAATAAAAATTGTGGAACAACGGCATTAGTACAATGTATCATGAGATTTCATTCTTCTTTCCTTTCGTGATAAGTTAATTGTTATTGTGGAGAAATAGTATAGCCTAAGCTTGATGACGCAATTCGGTAGGCTCCGCCCACCGCAGTAGCTATGGCGTCATTCCGCCATCTTGTGTTGTAGTTTATTGTAGATTTTAGTGTATACGTCATTTGGTACCGACAGTTGGGAGCACATGCGTTGTTTTATAATCAGTCTAGCTTTGGGCATCGATGTAGATGGATTCATGGTTACAGTTTGCTATTGTACTCCTCCTGAGCTTACCTTTATGTCAGTTTATGTTCAAGAATTAAATGATTGTTGATGTTACTTCACTGGAGTTAACTTCGTAACTTGAGTTGTCTGAATTATTACACCTTCTACAAGTATTATCATTATAAGGACCCGTAACAGTTATCTTATGAAAAAAAAGGAGCATACAATGACTCTAACAATTAATTGATTAGAATTACTGTCACAATGCTGCATTTCATTATATGGTTGTTCCAATTTTCTCTCATGTATTTCAAAATTAATACGGAATTTCCTTTGGGTCTCATTTTAAGACTAAAAACAACAACTAAATGCCATAAATATCTTCAACACAATTAGTAATGAAATCACTGGCTCAAAATATTAAGAATACGATTGGTAATAGATTGATTATTCTGACATATCACCACCACTATAGATACTCAATAGATTGTTCTGAAATATCACCACCACTATAGATACTCAATAGATTGTTCTGACACATCACCACCACTATAGATACTCGATATATTGTTCTGACTTATTACCACTATAGATACTCAATAGATTGTTCTGACATATCACCACCACTATAGATACTCAATAGATTGTTCTGACATATTACCACCACTCAATAGATTGTTCTGACATATTACCACCACTCAATAGATTGTCCTGACCCCGCTAAGTTTCAATTAAACAAACTCGGGTTTGAGTTAAAACAAATAAATTACTCTTGTCACGTTTATAGTGAGTTGTCGATTCTTGTATTGCATCTTTCTAATGCCTGGAAATTGTCAATCGATGTTTGGAGAGTGTTTGGCAGTTTCCTTATTGCAAAAAATCGCACGAATCGATGTGTTCTTAGTGATGGGATCGATACCAGCAAATGTGCTCCATTTAGAAAGATTATGCTTATTCAGGCGAAGTTAGGTTCGAGGTGTGTGTGTGTGGGGGGGGGTGTGATTAATTTACTCTAATGCGACCTAAATCAAATTGATTGGAATGCAAGTCAATCATAGAGAGTAAAAAACGACCACTTTGTGTCTCACTGCAATGTATTTTTATTGCATTGCTTTGAAATGGTTTTAGGTTTGAAGTTTGTGGAAGAGAAACTGTAAGGGAGAGAATAAGGTACGGTAATGGGGAACTCTCTAAGTCATCGAAATATTGATTCAATTTGCCAAATGATTCACTCCACTAGAGGCCCACAAAAAATTCCCATTATTCTTAGAAAGCATGATTTCTTGGATATTCTTTACCAATGTATTTACATGGAATCGAAATTATACAGAGATGTTTACAACAATCACGATATTTGTGTTGAACTTTGATTCAGCGAAATGATTTGTTTAATATTTTGTTGATCAGCATCATTTGTTTAACGTAGCTTAATTGTGTGCCAATAAGATTGTCTTGTTTAACATTGAATTAGACAGATCTTTTTCTTGATATAAGGATACTCCGATTGTTTCTTTCAATATTGAGTTGATCAACAGCTATCATCTAATATTGAGTTGATCAGCAAGTATCATCTAATATTGAGTTGATCAGCTGGTATCATCTGATATTGAGTTGATCAACAAGTATCAACTAATATTTAGTTGATCAGCAAGTATCAACTAATATTGAGTTGATCAGCAAGTATCAACTAATATTGAGTTGATCAGCAAGTATCAACTAATATTGAGTTGATCAGCAAGTATCAACTAATATTGAGTTGATCAGCAAGTATCAACTAATATTGAGTTGATCAGCAAGTATCAACTAATATTGAGTTGATCAGCAGGTAATATTGAGTTTATCAGCAGGTATCATCTAATATTGATTTGATCAGCAGGTATCATCTAATATTGATTTGATCAGCAGGTATCATCTAATATTGAGTTGATCAGCAAGTATCATCTAATTTTGAGTTTATCAGCAAGTACCATTTAATATTGTGTCGATCATCATTATATTTATTTAATATTTTTATAAACAAATGAAACAAAAGGTACTGTTTTAACCCGTAAACCTAACAACTTACATAAACTAGTGCATGTTCTCATGGGGAAATTTCAACGTATTTATTGCAAACTAGTTGAACACAGTAATAACAGCGCATGTTATATTTCATTGGTACTTGTGGGATTTTATTTGTTATTCCCTCAAGCGAACTGGACTATAAAAGTAATGTGTACATAACTGATGTTTGTCCTATTTACGTATTTCGTAATTTTAAAAGTTTTTTTTTTTTTTAAATTCCCAACACCAGGAGTGAATCCTTTTGGAGGGGAAAATGTCAGTGTCAGCAATTTGTTCTCATTATTTATGCAAACATATTGGACAACAGGCCCAAGGGGCGGCTGGAGATGGGTCGCTGTGACCCCATGTGATGCTAATTTGTGAGGATATTGTCTCACCTTGAGGTGTGGATCTAACAATTTCACAGGCTCCAGGTCTGGGTTCAGAATGAAGCAAGTCTTGTAGAAGTAAACAAAAAGATGGCTCCAGAGTAAACAAGTTGAACTCTGGCTTTGTTCTTTTTTAAACATTCAGTCGGGGGGGGGGTTTAAAAAAGAAAAAAAACGTTGCTTTGGTTCAATTTGATTTTCGGTTCTATTTGAGCTTAATTAGAATCTAAATCTGGCTACATTTAAGCCTTGGTTTTATTATCTTTGAACTTTTGATTTTATTTGAACCTTAGTTTTGGTTTTATTTAAACCGTCGTTTTGGTTTTATTTGAACCTTAGTTTTGATTTTATTTGAACCTTAGTTTTGGTTTTATTTAAACCGTCGTTTTGGTTTTATTTGAAACTTAGTTTTGATTGTATTTGAACCTTAGTTTTGGTTTTATTTGAACGTAAGTTTTGGTTTTATTTGAACCTTAGTTTTGATTTTATTTGAACCTTAGTTTTGATTTTATTTGAACCTTAGTTTTGATTTTATTTGAACCTTAGTTTTGGTTTTATTTGAACCTTAGTTTTGGTTTTATTTGAACGTAAGTTTTGGTTTTATTTAAACCGTAGTTTTGGTTTTATTTGAACCTTAGTTATTTTATTTGAACCTTAGTTTTGGTTTTATTTAAACCGTAGTTTTGGTTTTATTTGAACCTTAGTTTTGGTTTTATTTACATCAATATACGACTTCTCAATGAACTAACAGCACTGACCCTAATAAACGACAAAGTTACGACCATATCAATGGCCCACCATTGTTCAATACTAAAATGTGTTTGGTGGTTTGATTCTATATTGAATGGTGTTGGGGAAATTCTGTAAATTATTGATCTAGTCAACCAGATCTGTAAATTCTTGACCTAGTTAATCGTACGCCATAGATGTTATATATTGATCTGGTTTACCAAATCTGTTAATTACTAATCTAGTTAACCAAATCTGTTAATTACTAATCTGGTTAATCAGAACTGTTAACTACTAATATAGTTTATAACATCTGTTAATGACTAATCTAGCGAACCAAATCTGATAATTACTAATCTAGTTAATCAGATTTATAAATCATTGATCAGGTTAACTACATTTGTTTGTTTTTTAATTCTTAACTTCTTTCTGAATACAATATTCCTGAAATTACGTCATCTTTACTTAACATATACACAAATAGATAAACGTGTCCCCATCTTTACTTAACAAACAGACATTTCGATAAAATATGTTGCCATCTTCACTAAACAAATCTATATATTGATACCGTTGTCTGCAATAAACAATGGATAAATGGATACCGTGTGTCTCTATCTTCAATAAACTAATAAAAAAATGGATAGTATGTGTCTCTATCGCCACTAAAACAACGGCTATTGTGTTTTTCCCCTCTTTATTTGACAAATTGCTACATTGAAAGTATTTCTGTTTTCCCTCTTTACTTAACAAATGGCTATGTTAATAGTCTGGCTGTACGACGGCACAATCTGTTCAGATTGTTATTGAAAAGACAGAATGGTTGCCATTTAGAAACAAATATCAACAAAAAAAAAATTGTACTCATACACAAAAAAAGACTCGAAAGGGAGGGGATATCTGACGTCTGGTTCTATTTTACCCGACTAAATACTTGGCATCCGGTCAAACTCTGGCTACTAATAAATGACCTACCAGTCAGACGTCAGGCTATGCAGAAATGTCCAACTTGACGTAACGTTGCTCCTATTTTGTTTTGGTCGATACCAGTTGTACAGTATCGACTACTTTCTCTAATTTCTTTTGAAAACAAGTATCGACCCTAACTTTAATGACGAAATTTGAAGTATCGATCCTTTTTCCTGTTTTTTATGAGGGTGTTAAAGAATCGATACTGCTGGGCGGTGTTATTTATTTTAAAACTTTTTTTAAAATATTAAATGTCACCAACTTTAATCTGATACTCCTATTCATTTGTTATAAAAATCGATTTAAGTGAAACTATGTAATAAAAGTACCAAAATACTTATGTTTGGTGTCAGATTTTAAGAAAAAGAAAAAAAACTCATAATCCTTTTCAGATATCAGTTTCATGGTGTTTTTTTTTTTATTTAAGTGAGCAGTAAGTACTGTTGTTTGTTTCCTCTCTTGATTATGATAAATTTTACACAGACATTAAATAAATTTGAAGATTCTTGCCCTGGGAACCTGTTTCATTTGTCATGATAAAAAAAATATCAAAATGTCACAATGTCAGCCAACCAGAAAAAAAAAACTTTAATTAAATCAAAATGTATTTTTTGTGTTTTAAAAAAAAATGTTTTCAACGCGAAGTTCTGGAAGTGGTGTACGGAGCTTAAGAAAACTAAAATGATTTTGTTTTCTGTGTCAGTGTTAAACAGACGATGTAGCGTAAGATATAACGGATGTTTAACATTCATTGAAGAAGGTTTTTCAATGTTATAAAGGTCTCTGTTTTAAAACTTGTAATTATAGATGTAATTGTTTTGAGCCAATTAAGGAAAAATTCAAAACGGTTCTGTCTATATTTATCAAACATGTTGTGTACATGTAAATGTACGGACTTTAATAGCCATTAACTGTCTTTCAACACTTTAAGTCTATCACAACAATTATTTTGTTCTCCTTTTGCAGACTTTTGACAAGTATACCATTAAGTCTACTACTATAAAAAAAAAAAACTAGAAAAAAAAGTCTAGGCGTGGAGGTCTCAGATAATATTTAAAAAAAAGTTTTTTTTAGTTTGATCAGCCCCCAAATGAACATCAACCATTGCACTGGATGACTGCATTGGTGTAGCCCACTGGATGACTGCATGGGTGTAGCCCACTGGATGATTGTATGGGTGTAGCCCACTGGATGACTGTATGGGTGTAGCCCACTGAATGACTGTATGGGTGTAGCCCACTGGATGACTGCATGGGTGTAGCCCACTGGATGACTGTATGGGTGTAGCCCACTGGATGACTGTATGGGTGTAGCCCACTGGATGACTGTATGGGTGTAGCCCACTGGATGACTGTATGGGTGTAGCCCAGTGAATGACTGTATGGGTGTAGCCCACTGGATGACTGTATGGGTGTAGCCCACTGGATGACTGTATGGGTGTAGCCCACTGAATGACTGTATGGGTGTAGCCCACTGGATGACTGTATGGGTGTAGCCCACTGGATGACTGTATGGGTGTAGCCCACTGGATGACTATGGGTGTAGCCCACTGGATGACCAGATGGGTATAGAGGAGTGGTTCTCAAGGTTAGTGTGGCTACACTCTGGTGAGTGGAAAAGATTTTGTGCATAAGCTAATCATCGTATTAACTATTGGTGGTGATCTTATATAAAACTTATTAACATTTAGAGTTTTGTCTTTCATGAGAACAAGAAAGTATTGTCAACTTTTTTTAAGGTTCAATATCTAAACGTTACAACTCACTATGTATTCCAGTTGCACTAGATATTACATACGCATTAAATAATCCATAAACACTAAATACTCTAGTTGCACGATGCACTGCAAATATATTTCAGACATTTTCAATAAGTTAGGCTTGGGGCTCAGACAATTTCAATAATTATAATAAAGGCTTTAGATTCAGACAAATACAGTAATTGTAATATATGCTTTAGGTCCAAACAAATGCAATACTTATAATATAGGCTTAAGGTTTGGTTCATTCAAATAAATAATCAGCTGATACATACATACATGAAACGCGGCAAGTGATTGTCTTATCAAAAACTTTATCTAGTTGTGTTTTTAAGATTATTAAACAATGTAGTGTGCTGTTAGAAAAGTCATCCCATTACATATTCATTAGCGTCAAATAGAAGTTCGTTTTTTTAAAACTATATTAGTATCGATTCTCTTTTTATTAAAACTTCACCTAGTGGCCTCACTCAAATATTTACTGGCTTCACTCAAATATTTACTGGCCTCATTGAAATATTTACTGGCCTCACTTAAATAATTACTGGCCTCACTCAAATATTTACTGGCCTCACTCAAATATTTACTGACTCAAATAATTACTGACTCAAATAATTACTGACTCAAATATTTACTGGCCTCACTCAAATATTTATTGGCCTCACTCAAATATTTACTGGCCTCACTCAAATATTTACTGTCCTCACTCAATTATTTATTGGCCTCACTCAAATATTTACTCAATTTTCTCATTAAGACTTTGACAGAGTGGGATAGGAAGAAGAGAGAGAGATCGCATTCCTAGTGTCTTCCATGGGACATTCAAACTGATTGACTTTAAAATTGACGCTTGAAGAAATAATACAACTCCTATTGGTCATCTTAACTTTGTTATTGTCATTTTATAGTAGCCATAAAAACTGACTGATGCTTGTCTTTCAATTGATGTAAGAGAGAAGAAAAAATATGAAATGAAAATACTTAAATATAAACCCAGAAAGCAAAAACACTTGTCTGTGTCATACCAATGGTTAATTTAACCGGAGTCTCTTAGCAACATACTTTGTTATGAAAGTTATATTTAAACATTATTATTTTTCTTACCAAAAAAAAACACATTTTTAATTATATAAAATCAATTTTATTTTTCAAACTTGTAAATTGAAATGCCTGTATTGCAGTTGTAAAGAAATTGATTTAGGGACCACAAAGTAAACATCGTACTTTGAGCCCATAGTGTTGCCTTTGTCCCAAGTATTTAAAGACCGTTGAAAAATCATTGTTTAGTTTATGTTGATATAAATCTATGTGCTGAGTTCTTAAATTAAAAAAATTAAAGGTGCAAACGGAATTATTAGAAATAAAACCTGTTGTGTATTTGTACAAATAAATTGATTGGTGAATTTGTATATTTGAAAAAAACAACGTGTTTAAACTATTAATAAGACACCGCGCTATAATAAAAAACACAACAATGTGCTTTAAACAGCTGCATTACTCTCTGCATTACAGTCTGCATTACTCTCTACATTACTCTCTACATTCTGCATTACTCTCTGCATTACTCTCTACATTACTCTCTACATTCTGCATTACTCTGTACATTACTCTCTACATTACTCTCTGCATTACTCTATGTATTACTCTCTACATTCTGCATTACTCTCTACATTACTCTCTGCATTACTTTCTACATTATTCTCTACATTAACTTCTACATTCAACATTACTCTGTAATTACTCTCTACATTCTGCATTACTCTGTACATTACTCTCTACATTACTCTCTGCATTACTCTATGTATTACTCTCTACATTACTCTCTACATTCTGCATTACTCTCTACATTACTCTCTGCATTACTTTCTACATTATTCTCTACATTACCTTCTACATTCTGCATTACTCTCTACATTACTCTCTGCATTACTCTCTGTATTACTCTGTTTTACTCTTTAACCTTTCTGTAGAGCGGCATACATTTTCCAATAAGTATCTGATTTAAAAAAATGAAATACAATTTTCTGAGTGCTGAATTTCATTTTATTTCAATTACATTATTAGGCACTTTTTTTAATCAGTAGTCCCAATTTTGCTGAATGTGTTCCAACAACATTCGCACCTGCAAGATGTGTTGTAAAACCTCAATCGCATCAAAGTGTTTTATAATGAATGTTTACTTTAGAACAAATTTTCTTGTTTATGTTGATGTTAAAATTGCATGCTCATTTGATTTTTCTGCATTTTAATGTCTGCTCACTTGATTTTGTAGGCGTGACACTTTTTTCTCAGTCTCAGTGTGACGTCTATGAAAATCGATAATGATCAAAGCTAAATTTATGGTTGCTATAGTCCACTAAAAACAAGTAAATGTGTTTGATGTTTTTAATATGTTGTTTTTTTTTTCATCTTTTTATGTTTAAATAAGCTACCGATATAAACACGGCAAACTAAAATACACATGTAAATACACTCAAACACACAATCTGATTCACTCGACGACTGAATTATTTATTTCTAGTCAGTCCCTATGCCCACCATAAAAACGTGCCTGATTAACTCCCCTTGATGCCCTAAGCACTCTTTTTTTTTATGAACCCCTTACCCCACCCTCCCAAATAGAACAAAACATGTTTTAAATCTTTTTTTTTTTTGTTATGTCCGCCATCTTTAATACAATAAGTAGATGCTGTCAATGATAAGTAGTAATGATACAAGAACGTGACCATAATTTTTTTGGTATCAACTCCAGAAACTGATTCTGGAATTGCTGTTGTTTATGTGATAGCACCGGTCGCTTGTACTGTCCGTGTTAAACTCATCTAGACTTGCTCAGCGTGACTTTTAGCTTCTTATATGCAAACACAATGTGCTAAAGCTATGCATTGGTCATTACAAGAGTTTTACGAAATCTGACAAGTTAATCGATTGAATAATTTAAATGAAACATTCGGTTATGAAATAGGTTATAAAATAATTCTTGGTACCCTCTCGTCCCCTGATGCCCTAAGTGCGCGCTTATTTTGATCTTAAATCAATCCAGCCGAAGAGTTAAAACTGGCTAAAGTTAGATGGTCAGTGGACAGATCACACTGTATACCATGACCTGGGACGCTGGTGAAGTCTTAAATAATCTGATTCTATTAGTCCAGTATAACAGTCTCACCATATGACCTTTTTAAACTGTCAATATCACCGGGCATGGGTGTGACTTATTACTGTTGGATCACGCAGATGTCTCATGTTATTCGCACATACAGAACACAGACACTCTAATACACACGTACACAAAAGCAAGCACATACAGAAACACACACTCACACACACGCTGATAACATAACACATCTACACACTCTTAGACACTGACGTTTCAAACCACGGTCGGACAGGGTCTTAAATTATTGGTTGCCAGCATGCAACAGGGTCCGCTCTGGGATGTTATGATTTCATTTTGTTAGTCAATAATGACAATTATTTGGGTGAGACCCACAAAGTTAAATGTTCAAGGGGTCCATTAGCCAGTGGACGATTCAATGACCAGTTTAGCTATTGCTGCGCACACAATCGCACAAAGAAAAAAAAACCACAAATTAAAACATATATTAGTAAACACATACCACATGCACACACAAACACGAAAATACAAACACACAAAGACACACAAACACTTATATACACAAGCACAAACAAACCCACAAATCAGACACCCAAAAGGTTAAACTGACCACCAAAACTGGCAGCAGTACCAGGCATCCCTCCTCCCTCATAAAAGGGGGGGGGGATAGTCTCCGCGATTGGCGCTTCGTGGTACAATTACGGCTGTAGGCCCCCACGTATGACACTAGCCCAGGGCCCGGCGAAATGAAGCGTCGTGATATGCCCCCCCCCCCACCCTCTGCTAGCCACATACAAAGGAGATGATATGCCAGAGTTTAATTCTCGACAGCCGAGAACAATCATCTTTTTGTCTAACTAGAATGGCTTCATTGTTGACTTAAGTTTATTCTGGGTATTTCTGTCAACCTGTTACAGACATTGCGACATTAACTCTAGATCAATACATATCGAAGTTTATAAAATATTTATGTCTGTCGCCATTTTTTTTTGTTTGAGTTTCAATTTTCATTAATCGTTAAAAGTAAAGTTCACTTAAGACCTTAGGGACTCATAGGGGGAGATGAAGTGTAGAATTCATCTGTTTTATTTTGTCACAGCATACTGAGGAAGTGGGTGGTTATATGACGCTTTTACTCCCCCAACTTTTAAGCTTTTCAAAGCCAGGTACCCATTTAAAGCTTGGTTGGACTTGAAAAACAGGACCTGAAAAACTTCTAAGGTTCGAACTCGGACCCCCCCCCCACCTCCGGTCGGTGGACAGTTGAGCGCTAGACACCGCAATCACCACCCGTCCACACTTTAATCATTATTAGATTCAAAGAAAAGTAGATGAAAAAAATTTGATTGTAGCCATTGTGTTTATGTGTGACAAATACTGTTAATGATAAGTGAATAAAGAAAAGAAAGTGAAATCAACCCAATACACCCTACAGAGGTGTTATTAGATAGTGAAGAATTAAATTCTAAGACTAATGATGGCTTATAGATTGTTGTTATTTCATTTGCAATTAATCTTTGTCATTGCAGTAGTAAGCAACCATATATTAGCAATGTTATACAACGATGGACGAGGTATAGAAAGAGTCATATGTTCCAATCAAGGCCTCTATCGGTAAATGACCGTTTGACGTGCATTGTACTAAAAAATGCAAGATGTTTTTCTAGGAGTAAACTTTACAGCGCTTTCTAGTAGATTAAAGGACGGACAAAGGGATCAATCAATCGATACAAAGTTGGATGGAGGTGCCAAAGACAAACATATAGATAGATATATAGATATATAGATAGATAGATAGATAGATAGATAGATAGATAGATTAGATAGATAGATAGATAGATAGATAGATAGATAGATAGATAGATAGATAGATAGATAGATAGATAGATAGATAGATAGATAGATAGATAGATAGATAGATAGATAGATAGATAGATAGATAGATAGATAGATAGATAGATAGATAGATAGATAGTGAATGATTCAAATTCATTATGCATTGATCTATTTATTGATTGATACATTGAAGAAATTAACAAAACATTACCTTCGATTGAAATAAACTTCAGCCAATGACGTCGTTCCAAGAATAGTTTTATTTTTAATTTTTTTATTTTTAAATCTCTGGAAAATATCACAGAATCAGACAACGAGTGAAACAAAAAAAACGAAGTTTAAGAACAAACTGTAAACCACAATTACATGTCAACACACGAAGAAGGAGGGGGTACAGCGTCATATGACGCCCTCGCCTTCCAGAACTCCCGGTAACTGCTGTACTGACTTGTGTCAACTCACTAAGCCCGGCACTGCAGCACTGCTCACGCTCGTCACGTGACCAGCACATTGTCTCCCTTCCCCCCTCCCCTCACCTCACTCTCCTGCAACATTATCCTAGGAGACAAGAGAGGTTTAGAAACAAGGGAGGTGAGTTTTTGCTGGATGGTGTTACCTAGTTAGCGCCCTTTGTCTAAAGCGAAGACTAGATGCACTACGGTGAAATACTTTGGGCTGCAATTTTTCATTAAATGGTTTGTAAATTTCGGTACACCTTCGATACTTATTCATAATGTATGTTAAACATCTAAAAGATAAAATCATGAAATTAGAAGATAGAAAAAGTTGTATATTAAAGTTGTACATTAAAGCCCGTCTTAAAATAATCGGTTGCCCCATGATTATTCACCCTTAATAAAGGCCATCTTCTTTATATTGTATTGTCTACATTGTATTGTCTTTATTGTATTTTCTTTATTGTATTGTCTTTATTGTATTCTATACATTATATTGCTTATAGTGTATGGTCTACATTGTATTGTCTACATTCTGTTGTCTACATTCTATTGTCTATATTCTATTGTCTACATTGTATTGTCAACATTCTGTTGTCTACATTCTATTGTCTACATTCTGTTGTCTACATTCTATTGTCTACATTCTGTTGTCTACATTGTATTGTCTACATTCTATTGTCTACATTCTATTGTCTACATTCTATTGTCTACATTCTATTGTCTTAATAGTTTTAATTAATTTATTTTCGATTGTTTTAAAACATTGTGCTTGCAATTAAATTCTATTTTTTTTACCAATTATGCAACGCCTTCAAAAGATCAATATAAATTAGGGCTTTATGTAACAATTTGGTAACGGTTTTTAAAAAAAAATAGCATGCTATGAAATTGATCAATTCCTTCATTAGTATTATTATTTATTTTGTTGAAAAATATCTCAGAAAAAATGAGCGAATAGCTAGCTGTTTCCCCAGAGAAAATGAGAAAATCACTGGCTGTTTCCCCAGAGAAAAGAGAAAATTGCTGGCTGTTTCCCCAGAGAAAAGAGAAAATCGCTGGCTGTTTTCCCAGAGAAAAGACAGAGATAAACAATCGAAAGCCATTGGTCTGTTTAAGTTCAGGGTTCAGTAACTTTTGTTGAATGTGACTTCATCACTTGAATTGGCAGACATCTAAAATATGCATGCGAGTTTTCTGGGACAATATTTGTCTTCGAACTTAAAAAAACCCGGTAAAAATGACATAAATCAAAGTTATCTCAAAAATAACGTTTTATGTGCTTGTAAGCCTTTACTTTCATCTTATAACTCCATCATTTTATTTGAAGTACATGTATACTTTGGTATTATAACTTCATCATTTTATTTGAAGTACATGTATACTTTGGTATTATAACTCCATCATTTTATTTGAAGTACATGTATACATTGGTATTATAACTCCATCATTTTATTTGAAGTACATGTATACTTTGGTATTATAACTCCATCATTTTATTTGAGTTAGGCCTTTATGTACACTTTCATATTGTCACTTCAGTTGTAAATATACTTTTGTTGCCAACTTTGCAAATATTAAACATAATGAAAACATTCATGACAGACTAATAGAAAAATAAATGTTTGACACAATTTAGATACATGAAAACATGAATAAGCGGAGTTTCCTTTTGAAATCAGGGTATGTTATTTCAGCGGAGTTTCCTTTTGAAATCAAGGTATGTTATTTCAGCGGAGTTTCCTTTTGAAATCAGGGTATGTTATTTCAGCGGAGTTTCCTTTTGAAATCAGGGTATGATATTTCAGCGGAGTTTCCTTTTGAAATCAGGATATGTTATTTCAGCGGAGTTTCCTTTTGAAATCAGGATATGTTATTTCTCAAACTATTCAATCCAAGGTAAAAGATCAATGTTAAGGCAGCTATAATCAAGTGACAGAATATTTGACAAGTGTCTTACAGGACACGTCTGAGTTATGAGGCCGACACTGAGTCTATATGTGGGTGTAACCAGAGCCGTTCGTAAGAAAACTTGTCTGGTTACCTAGTCCCACACATAGACATTTATGTCGCCTACCTAGTCCCACATATAGACATTTATGTCGCCTACCTAGTCCCACACATAGACATTTATGTCGCCTACCTAGTCCCACACATAGACATTCATGTCGCCTACCTAGTCCAACACATAGACATTTATGTCGCCTACCTAGTCCCACACATAGACACTTTGGTCGCCTACCTAGTCCCACACATAGACACTTTTGTCGCCTACCTAGTCCCACAATAGACATTTATGTTGCCTACCTAGTCCCACACATAGACATTTATGTCGCCATAGCATAATAATTCAAAAATTAATAATTTAAATATGTCGTTATTCCAAATTCCACAAGTTCTTCATGCCAATCAAGAGATGTTAACTGGTGTACAGAGAGTGGTACTGTGTGGTAGCTTCACTTTCTGGCAGGCTTACATTGTGAACCATCAAGCTTGCAAGGAAGGCTTATTTGAACACTCATCAGAGAGGCCCCAGCTGTTTATGAGTCATTACCAAGAATATTGGCTATTGATGGCCTCGGCAGCGTTTTTCCTAGGGCCCCCAAATGTAAAATTGCACAGGACCGTGAAATGTACTTTCGTCGACCTCGTGTGTGACCTCAAGCACTATATGTTATGACGTTGAAATTTGATTTATACATTACTTCATATATATATATATATATATATATATATATATATATATATATATATTAACACTACATCTATTACTTCATATATATAAACACTCCATCCATTACTTCACATATAAATATAAACATTCCATCCATTACTTCATATATATAAACACTCCATCCATTACTTCATATATATATATATATATATATATATATATATATATATATATAAACACTCCATAAATTACTTCATACATATAAACACTCCATCCATTACTTCATATATAAATATAAACATTCCATCCATTACTTCACATATATAAACACTCCATCCATTACTTCATATATATATAAACACTCCATCCATTACTTCATATATATAAACACTCCATCCTTCTGCTTTCGTTCCGCCTGTCAATATTCTAGAATCCACTGTGATCCACGATGCAAAAATGTTTGCCCACCCCTGGTCCAATATCTCTTGCATCCACGCAGGTTACATCTTACGTCAATAAAACATGTATAATAACTGTATGTTATAACCATAACCTAAATATAACTGCATTCAGTCAACTAGTTAATATGAAGCAACCCTTCAGTGTAACCAGCATTCCTTAAATAGTTTGTATTAATCATTCAGTATAATTCACAATAAATCAATACGACTGATCTATGTAGAATAGCCCCTGGCACTTCTACGACTGGCTCAGTCTGTAATGATAATCCCAGATAATGTCTCCCGATGCTTTACCTGGAGCTGCGACTTATTTGGGCTTGCAAGACTCCCGACTGTTTACAGCTTTCACTAGCACCACTGGTGACTGTTTATACATTTCCGCTTTAACCCGGGGCCAAGTTACTAACACACCGGGATAAATGTCATCGTTAATATAACCGAATCGGTCATTGCACAACAGCCAATAGTCTACTTGGCAGCGAGTGAGTGTGTGTGTATGTGTGTGTAGGTGTGTGTGTGTGAATGAGAGGGGGGTAGGAAGGGGGGAGAAAGAGGAATGGGATACTTAGTGTCAATATTATAGCAGTTTGTGTACAAATGCAGTGTACATATAGTATTAATCTTTTTAATACATTGGGGTAAAAATCAAATAAATAAGCTTCACTGTATAGCAGTTTGTAATGAACGTGCCAGTTAACTAATTTTTTTTTATTAATTCAATCATTGTTACACCTATAATTTTTCATAAATTTCTATCGATATTTTTCTTTTGCTATTTATCTTTATGTAAAGAGGACGTAAATTTAAGGGAAACAAGCAATGCTAAATGTAATGTGACATTTTTAGGACTTTGGAGATTTATTATAATTATACATAGCCTGATAGCAGTGTACTGGGCCTTATGCAGGAAGGCGAAACAGTCACCGATGATAACTATGGGGGATGGGTAATAGTTACAGAAGTTTATTTTTCTCTAAATGTATGACGCCACATTGAGGCCATGCACAGTTAGAAAAACAACAGGGATTGCATTTAATTCAGTTGTACTTGAATTAACACTAAAATGTAAACTTGCATCGTGTGTGAAAGGAAAGTTTAAAGTGTGGATGAATACAAATAAAGTATTCCTTTACTGCGTGCACAATCTCAACGGATAGCGTTTTTTTTAAGCTTTTAATTAGTTTAACTTTCTGTGGGTTTGCTGGTTTATGGGTTTGTCTTTTAATCTTGTAACTCACTTTCGGACATGTTGTAATTTAGTGAGAAGACTCGAAGTTGTCTCACGTTGGGATTCTACATGACAACACATGAATTTAATAATTTCGAGAGCCTGAATTAATTATAGAATTATGAAGAGAATAACTTTTAGTGATTCTTGTAATGGGAAAAAATGTAGTATAATACCAGTGCATACATTACCAAAATAGACGGAAGTGTTCAACAGTTGTAAGGTCAATTCTTTCACAGCTTGAAAGTATTGAAAAAAAAATGTAGGACTCTTTTTTTATAAAATTGCACTGAAAATTTAAAATGTAATTCATTTAATTCTTATAAATTATCATAACTAAAATAAAAAGCGTGGTTGATTACAATACAATGTGTCTTTACATTGGTTGATACGTAGCAATGTTTAATCTATATACTCAGTTGGTCACCCTCGCATAATTTAAATTTAAAATAAATTTAAAATAAATTTAAAATCCTACAACTCTCAAGAGACATTTGCATTCGATCAATTAACATAGCTCTTATCACAGACATAGACAGAATATATTATGTGTCCATCAAACTAAAGTGTTTTTTTTTTTTAGTTTTTTTTTTTAATTTAGAACAGGAAAAGTAGTGATCAGACGATCTCTAGAACTATTATATTCACAATGACAATTTGAAAATGTAGTGCTCAGACGATCTCTAGAACTATTATATTCACAATGACAATTTGAAAAGTGGTGCTCAGACGATCTCTAGAACTATTATATTCACAATGACAATTTGAAAATGTAGTGCTCAGACGATCTCTAGAACTATTATATTCACAATGACAATTTGAAAAGTGGTGCTCAGACGATCTCTAGAACTATTATATTCACAATGACAATTTGAAAAGTGGTGCTCAGAAGATCTCTAGAACTATTATATTCACAGTGACAATTTGAAAAGTGGTGCTCAGAAGATCTCTAGAACTATTATATTCACAGTGACAATTTGAAAAGTGGTGCTCAGACGATCTCTAGAACTATTATATTCACAATGACAATTTGAAAATGTCTTTTTATAAAATATGCAAACTTGTTTACTAAACTTATGAAACTAGTGATCAATTTTTTTTTTAAAGAAGAAGAAGAGGGAAGGTGGGGAGGGGGCCACAATCTTGTTTGCACCCGGACCATCATGCTCACCAGATAAATAGTTAATTTTTTTTACAATGGGCCTACAGTATTAAGTGTCCGCTCCAGTTACCCACTGGCATCAGTCAACGCTACTGACTGAATTATGTATTTAGTTTCTGGTGCTCATTTATTTTAACAACTCGGGCATGAGAGAATATTTAAATTAAGAAACATGTCATTTGTTTGTAATTAATATTTTCATTTTTTTTTCCTATGCTTTCATTCGCGTCTGACCTATGTCTTATCAGCGGCTGACCCATGTCTTATGATAATAAATCATACTTTCTTTCAAAATTTACTTTTCGAAATTTACCAATACCAACATCTACCTCGCCCAGACGTAATGAATAATTAAGTATGTTGTAATGACTAGACACTCACTTGAGACATTCACTTTAAAATAAATTACTTTCTTAACATTGGGGGGGGGGGGGGTTCGCCACCGGAGTTTTTAAATTGTACACGTGTGTAAACAGTGAATGTGTAGATTGATGAGATCATGTGATTAGAGGACAGACGTCAACTATACTGTCAGACAGACAGGCAGGCAGGCAGGTAGACAGACAGACAGACAGACAGACAGACAGACAGATAGATAGATAGATAGATAGATAGATAGATAGATAGATAGATAGATAGATAGATAGATAGATAGATAGATAGATAGATAGATAGATAGATAGATAGATAGATAGATAGATAGATAGATAGATAGATAGATAGATAGATAGATAGATAGATAGATAGATAGATAGATAGATAGATAGATAAATTCCTAATATCGCCTCGTAATTTCTACGTTGTATCCAAAGAACAAACCTGTTCTGTTCGGTTCTATTTGTCAACTATTGATTAGATGCCAACAATACTTTTAGCGAACAGGGTACACTTTTTAAAACAAGTTCTGAAATCGATGGTCCAGGAAACGATTGACATGTCAAGTAAGTTAAATAAGGTCGATGCGCCTCTGTCTACAGGACTAGTGGGACCATGGAGTAGAACTGAACATTGGGTTAGTCTGTAAACACAGGTTTGTGGTTAGTTGTCTAATTTCTTGATCGTTACACGACAACAAAGGATGTGGACTAATGTGGCTCATAGAGCCGCGTGGCTCTCTTCATTGAGTTTAGTGTGGCTCACATTTTTTTCCCCATTTTTTTTTCATTTCTCACTCCAACTTGTAAAAAATTGGCTATGGCGTTACTCTTTATTATTAGAGCTGGTAAATATGGGCCCCAGGCGAAATGACATTGGGGGAGGGGGGGCCTGTGGGAGAAATTTCATTTGGAGCCAGTGTCTTTCATAAGTTTTTGGGGGCCCTGAGCAGCAAAAGTAAATTTTGAACACAGACAAATGTGGATAAGGGCAGCCGAATAGTTTGACTATACGTAAGAAAGACTCTGAGAGAGAGGTAACTATAGTATAATACTATCGAAGGCTCTAGCTTACAAATTTGGCCCTTCGGACCCCTGCCCCCCAACTTTAACAATCATTTTTAGCCCCACGGCCTCTGAAATGAGTTCAGGTTTTTTTTGTGCCCGGTATGACTGTTAGTAGTATAGGCCTGCCATATTGTAAAACTCTCCCATGGTCTGTATTCCTTACGGTACCTATTTTAAAATAAGCAATTTACAATTCAATTTAAAAATTGTAAATAACTATTAAAAGCGATTAAATAAAAAAAAAGGTAATGTTAGTTTTTTTTAAAAATAATGTGTAAAACGTTTATTTAATTGGGGGTTTACGTCGAAATTAAAGCCTCAAAACCTAGTTTGTCCAATAAAACCTAGTTTGTCTATTAAAACCTAGTTTGTCTAGTAAAATCTAGTTTGTCTAATAAAACCTAGTTTGTCTAATAAAACCTAGTTTGTCTAATAAAACCTAGTTTGGCTATTAAAACCTAGTTTGTCTAATAAAACCTAGTTTGTCTAGTAAAACCAAGTTTGTCTAGTAAAACCTAGTCTAGTAAAACCTAGTTTGTCTAGTAAAACCTAGTTTGTCTATTAAACTTGTCTAGTAAAACCTAGTTTGTCTAGTAAAACCTAGTTTGTCTAGTAAAACCTAGTTTGTCTAGTAAAATCTAGTTTGTCTATTAAAACCTAGTTTGTCTAGTAAAACCTAGTCTAGTAAAACCTAGTTTGTCTAATAAAACCTAGTCTAGTAAAACCTAGTTTGTCTAGTAAAACCTAGTTTGTCTAGTAAAACCTAGTTTGTCTAGTAAAACCTAGTTTGTCTAGTAAAACCTAGTCTAGTAAAACCTAGTTTGTCTAATAAAACCTAGTCTAGTAAAACCTAGTTTGTCTAGTAAAACCTAGTTTGTCTAGTAAAACCTAGTTTGTCTAGTAAAACCTAGTTTGGCTAGTAAAACCTAGTCTAGTAAAACCTAGTTTGTCTAGTAAAACCTAGTTTGTCTAGTAAAACCTAGTCTAGTAAAACCTAGTTTGTCCAATAAAACCTAGTTTGTCTATTAAAGCCTAGTTTGTCTAATAAAACCTAGTTTGTCTAGTAAAACCTAGTTTGTCTAGTAAAACCTAGTCTAGTAAAACCTAGTTTGTCTAATAAAACCTAGTCTAGTAAAACCTAGTTTGTCTAGTAAAACCTAGTCTAGTAAAACCTACTTTGTCTAATAAAAATTAGTTTTGTCTATTAAAACCTAGTTTGTCTATTAAAACCTAGTTTGTCTAGTAAAACATAGTCTAGTAAAACCTAGTTTGTCTAATAAAATCTAGTTTGTCTATTAAAACCTAGTTTGTCTAGTAAAACATAGTCTAGTAAAACCTAGTTTGTCTAATAAAACCTAGTTTGTCTATTAAAACCTAGTTTGTCTAGTAAAACCTAGTATAGTAAAACCATAGTTTGTCTAATAAAACCTAGTTTGTCTAGTAAAACCTAGTTTGTCTAGTAAAACCTAGTCTAGTAAAACCTAGTTTGTCTAGTAAAACCTAGTCTAGTAAAACCTAGTTTGTCTAGTAAAACATAGTTTTTGTCTAGTAAAACCTAGTCTAGTAAAACCTAGTTTGTCTAGTAAAATCTAGTTTGTCTAGTAAAACCTAGTTTGTCTAGTAAAACCTAGTTTGTCTAGTAAAACCAAGTTTGTCTAGTAAAACCTAGTTTGTCTAGTAAAACCTAGTTTGTCTAGTAAAACCAAGTTTGTCTAGTAAAACCTAGTTTGTCTAGTAAAACCTAGTTTGTCTAATAAAACATAGTCTAGTAAAACCTAGTTAGTCTAATTAAACATTGTCTAGTAAAACCTAGTTTGTCTACTAAAACCTAGTTTAGTAAAACCTAGTTTGTCTAATAAAACCTAGTTAGTCTAATAAAACATAGTCTAGTAAAACCTAGTTAGTCTAATAAAACCTAGTCTAGTAAAACCTAGTTTGTCTAGTAAAACCTAGTTTGTCTAGTAAAACCTAGTTTGTCTAGTAAAACCTAGTTTGTCTAATAAAACATAGTCTAGTAAAACCTAGTTAGTCTAATAAAACCTAGTCTAGTAAAACCTAGTTTGTCTAGTAAAACCTAGTTTGTCTAGTAAAACCTAGTTTGTCTAGTAAAACCTAGTTTGTCTAGTTAAACTTAGTTTGTCTATTCTATTCATAAGAGCGGCTGTTTTATTTACTTTTTACTACACGGAAAACGGGAATGTGATTGTCAATAATATTTCATAAAAGAAACGTACGTTAAGAAATGATACTTTAATAGCCATTCTAAAACGGAATTTACTAAATCGTCATTAAAGTCTTTATAGAAAAAAACTCAAGATTTATAATTTTAAAAAATGAATAGGAGAAATGTGTGGGGATACTTAGAAGAATTAAAGATGTATTGAAGTTTCCTCCCATCATTTAATGTTACTTTAAGATCTACTGTCACGGGTTGTGACTAATCTGTCGAAACCATCCCCTTTATTCCAACCCCTGAACTTAATAGTATTAATAACATTAAGACGTATATTATACCATGTATAGTAATATACGTTCCCGTTCCCCAGTTCTCCACCCTTTTTACCCCACCCCCGTAATTGCGTCATAGACCAGGTGGTCGGCGGAATCACCGTCGACGAATCAAAGCCTCGGTTGGCAGAGATACGTTACATTCCACGGGGAATTCTCTCTGACCACTGGGCTCCTGTTCAAAGCCGACAAAGGGACGGATGTCCAGTTACTTCTGTCTCTGTCGGTATGACGTACTTCTCTCCCCCCCCCCATCTAGGCTCCACCCCCTTATTTGAAAGAAACAGATATTATAATTGATTGGCTAGGGGTCACGTGGAAGAAAGTGTTTGAATAATGTAAGATAGATTTATAGACATTCGACCGGTGAGCCGGGGCTTGGCTAGTCGCAATTCGACTGTGGGCTCTCTGAGGAGAGGGTCGATGGTTGTGTCTCTGAGAGAGAGAGAGAGAGACAGAGAGAGAGAAGGGTGATCTATCGAGAGAACGTCCCTTTGATTCTATTCATTGATACTGGATTAATCTTTGGCTTTTTTGGATTACTTTTGCTTATGATTTTAAAGACCACCAGATCTCTGTTACGGACTGGTGTCTCTGTAAATAAATATATTTTGTCGCTGTACACACTTGTTGAATTGATCATCGTCACTTGTTTTACGTTTAATTGCTGGTGAGACTGTGTGTGGTAGAAACACAAATACAAATACGAGTCATCATTGAGTCAGCCCTCATACTCTTAGCAACAAGCCAAGGATACCCTCAAAGGGGTCCTCAACATCTACAATAGTCGCACGAAGTAAATAAAGGAGTTTTTTTTTTAAGACCAATAGTCAATATTGCTAGAAATCGACAGCTGTCTGAATAGTCATTCTGCATATATTGGTTTATAAATATGAAAAGGGGGGCGGGGGGGGGACGACAACACCTTCTCTTCTTTATGTAATAATCTACACCAATGTGTCTATTCATCAATATTTGTAAAAAAAAAATCTTGAACACATAAAGACTTTATAGGGAGGGACACTCAATTTATATAGGCCTGTATATTTGGTGGAGTAGAATCAAATATGTATTGCTTTCGTTAGAGGAATGCAGTACAGAAATCAAAGCTAAAGGCTAAACGTACTTTTTAACGATTTAAAAAAAACAACAAAAATAATGTAATGCTCCAATAATTCCGTTGACTTTTTTTTTAGTTTATTCCCGAGTTCTAAAAAAAAAAAATATGTTATTATTTTTTTTTCACATAGTTCAGTGCAGCCGTTTATTGATTTCCTCTTGGTAGACTGCTCATTAAGTGCGAGCGATTAATGAATTTAGAATTTATGTTGTAATACCTTTTAGGACATGATCAAAGGCAATCTGGGCTCAATTATTGATGAGATTATCCAGCTGCCTGGACTTGATATGTGAATCTTTACTTTTTAAACCAGCGATTCTCAACCGCGACCGTATGCGACAGTGTGTCCGCGGGTGACCCTCACAAGTAAATTCGCGAATACCGTCATGGGCGTCGCTAGGAATTTTTCCAGGGGGGGGGGGCAAAAATTTTCCTGGGGGGAGGGGGGCAAATAACAACTTTATGACATTTTTCAAAATGTAGGGGGGGGGCAAATGCCCCCCTTCCCCCCTCCCCCATGAATACGCCCATGCTTACCGTATGTTCATAGTAAAAATGTGCTCACTTTTCTCATGTGATATATAGGCACGTGGTTTGTTGATGAGTCACGAAGCGAGATGGCGTTCATACTCCCAACTCGTCTGTTGTTTTAAACGGAAGTTATACGTTGCCGCGTACCCATGTATAACCTTTTTACCAGTACCCCTTGGGGTAGGCGTACCGACTACTGAGAACTGTGGTTTTTTAAACTATGGCGGAGAATCAATAAGATAGAAAAACAAGAGAAGGCAGAAACATTTTAATGTCATTGATCGCCATTTTAATGTCGTTATCTTTTTGTATAGTTTGATATTGATCCAAGGACATACGCATTGTGATAAATAGCCAAATATAACTTTTTTTTTTAATAAATCTAATACTACCAGTGTATCTATATGTCCAGAGAGGGTGGGCGGTGGCCAAGCGGTCATCGGAGAGCTAATTGGTGGCTGTTAAAAAAAGAAATTGTTACTTATTCTTTCATTGCTAAACAGATTAAAATCATTATGACGGATGCCCTTACTAGAATGGAACGTTCAAGGTTTGTACTTCTACTAAATGGCATACTAGTGCCGTAACGAGCTTAACTCGCGCCCGGGGCACAATACCTTTTTAATACATTTTAGCGCCCCCCCAATTCGAAAATCATATAATATTATATGTAAAATATAAATTTGGCGCCCCATTGTGAGTAGCCCCCGGGGACATATGTACCCCCCCCAGCTACGCCTCTGTGTCATACTAGTGATACAAAGCATTGTACATCTGTACCGGTAGCGTACTTTAGAGTTAGCTGTACCCGGGACGGATTCTAAAAATGCCTCCCCTTGCTGGTGACAAATTAAATTCCTCCCGTCCATGCTGTATATCACACAAATAACGTAGCATCACAAGTAACGTAGCCTCACTCAAATATTTACTGGCCTCACTCAAATATTTACTGGCCTCACTCAAATATTTACTGGCCTCACTCAAATATTTTCTGTGTGTGTATCTGTGTCTGTCACACCAGTAACGTAGCAAAATATATGTATTTTTGTCTGTCACACCAGTAACGTAGCAAAATATATGTATTTTTGTCTGTCACACCAGTAACGTAGCAAAATATATGTATTTTTGTCTGTCACACCAGTGACATAACACAGTATGTGTGTCATACCAGTGACGTAACACAGTATGTGTATCGATGTCTGTCATACCAGTGACATAACGCAATATGTCTATCGATGTCTGGCACACCAGTAAAGTAACACAATATGTGTATAGATTCCTGTAACGTTTTTTTTTTTTGTAATGTGTGTTAGTGTGCTCTGTACACAATTCCTCCAACCGTGATCTAACTGAATGTGTTGGTGTACTCTGAACTCCTCCAACGGTGATCTAACTGAATGTGTTGGTATACCACTCCATCGATCTGATTCTGTCAGCCTCTCCGTGACTTCTACTGTCTCAACAGATTCATTCTTTGAGTTCATTGAGTGCTCCAGCCCTCAGCTCGCCTGCTCTGCTTGCTGCAGTTTTGATCCGATTCATATCAACACAAGTCACGTGACAGTTTCTTATGACAAGAAGATTCATTTGGATATACATGTAGTAGGCTACACAATTCTTTAAAGTCTGGCGTACCGGGCCAAATAAGAAATGACATTCTTTTGGAATTCTTTGTGAAAATCTACTTAAAAGTTTAATAAAAATGTGTATGAATTATAATACATTTTGTATATATGCAAGTTAAATATAAGATTGTATATTAAAAGTGGTGGTTTTGTATGTTGGGGGTTTCAATCACTTCTTTCGCACGATATTTTACTATGACATACACTACCGAGGGGGGGAAGGGGGGGACTTTTGTCCGCATACCATTTATCACATTACATCTCTTCTATCTTGGTGGCCTCCTTATGCGCTTCTAACTTTTAAAGGAGTGTATGATAAACCCAAATGGACTAAAACAACCGAAATAAAAAAAAAAATTATTTAATTCATTTAATATTTTATTGAAGCATTTTTCTACTATTTAAATACCCTTTTATATCTGACCCAGACTTGACCTCTAGCAATACGGACTGGATGTCTATAGGAGTGTCCAAGGTAGTTGATGTTCCAGTAAGACGAAGGTGTCTATCAATGAACTGGATGTTTCAATAGGAGTGGGATGTCTATCAAAGTAGTTGATGTTCCAGTAAGAGGATGATGTATATCAATGAACTGGATGTTTCAATAGGAGTGTGATGTCTATCAAAGTAGTTGATGTTCCAGTAAGAGGAAGATGTCTATCAATGTAAGGGATGTATCAATGGGAGTGAAATGTCTATCAATGTACTGGGTGTTTCATTGATTTCTATCATTGTGATAAGCCGCCTGTCCGGCGCGAATAGTTTAAGATAATATTCTATATCTATATAAATAATAGCAGTTTGGGTTCTGAGTTAAATCGAAAGTAAAGAATCAATACAACAGTATTCCAGTTAAAAAATAGTCAGACGTAATCAATAGTAATACAAATCATGAAAAAATCGGATCTGTCCGAAACCAAAAATAACCTAGCCTACTGATCAAAGCTAAGGGAATATAACTCTATGCAAAGGTTTTGCAGGGTACAGCTAGTAATATATAAAGCAGTCAAAGATGTAAAGCCCATCATTTATATATTTTGACCATTGAGTGTTGAAGGGGCTAAATAACAAACTTTATTGAGTTCGTTGTAAACACAAAATTTACTAAAAACTTTATTTTTTTTACACTAACTTTAAATATTCAAACTGGGTTGTTGTTGTTTTTTAATCCGTAAATCCTTTGTTAATCCCTATCTCTTGTCCTCTCTTATTCATGTGGTCGGCATTTTTTCCTTTAGTCTGCCTCTTCTCATCTAGTATGTCTGTAGTAACTGCAAATAGATTTAGCCTTGTACAGCTGATAAATTCACGATCTACCTTCTGGCAGGGTTTGATAATTGTATTCCAGGCAGAGTTCCCTGTGTAAGGGGCCATCATTAGGGCCGGGGGGGAGGGGGGGTGCCTCGAGATGATGATTTCAAGCTGTTTATTAAAATGCCAGGTAATACAACCACACACAGCCAGCTGATTAACACACACACACGGCCTCATTAGACAGACTACAGGTGGTGTTTATTTGTTCCTTCTCTTATGGTTATGAAGTTGTTGCTTTTTTTTTTAATATTAACTAGCGCTGTATCTCTGGGCAGATTCAAAAGATCAGCCAGTACATCATCGGCAAATGAGTAGTACGGTGATCAACACACATTTTCGTCCATTTCTCTCCCAAGCTCATTCTCTCTATTTCTCTGCGCGTTTCTGTCTTTCATATCTCTTTTCTAGTCTATATCTATATATCTATATCTATATCTATCTATCTATCTATATATATATATATATATATATATATATATATCTTAATTCCTTTATACTTATCTCTAAAAATTAAGTCTACATTTTGGTTTAGTGGAAAGTTCCATAATCTTCATGATTCCTTTATCACTTGTATCCTTATACTCTAACTGAAATACATTAGGGTGTTTCACTAAGCGGTGGTACCAAGCAGATTTTGTTGAAATAATAAATTTAGAAAGCTGGGGTCATTTTGGGTTTACCTAAACCTAATCGGTGGTTTCAGTACATATATTTGGTACAGTTGTGGTCATCCATTTTGTCACACCACTTGGAAACATTTGAATGGAGTTAGGAAGCTATCTAGGCCTATATAGTCCTAGTCATTACGGTACCCACTGTAATGTGATATCTAGGTGGCATCCCCATCAGATCAAAGTTTTAATACATAAAAACGGCTTGGGACAGATTCCCCTCTTTCCCATAGTACGGCACTGGACTTAATATTAAATACTCCAGTCTGATGTTGCAATCAACACTGCAGTATGTGGGAGTCTATTCCTAACTAATGTTCCAATCTTCAGTCTAACACTGACATAAATAATCAATTCTGCCTAACTAGAAAAAAAAACAAATGCTACCATGAAGTTCCAGCTGGAACGTTTTTTTTTTCCTTCCTTTAATTGTTTCGTCGCATGCAAGAGCAGGAGAGAGAAATTCGTGTTTTTTTATTATAAGTTTAACTTTAGGATCTGGGTTTTTAATTAATGTGACACATGCGCTAAGCAAGCTCGATTTGCTATTTAAGTGCAGGTGGCGGGGGGGGGGATTGTATTTTTTTGCCCTTCATAGGTTTCACGTGACAAGATTGTTGATGGTCATTTTTAACTCATAGTGGTAAGTTAACGTTAATGTCTTGGTGAGCTAATGTCTTGGTGAGCGGTATCAACGTAAGTATTTATGGTGCGTCTCAGTTGAACTTATTAATGGTGTATGATATATTCATTTCATTTTATTGGTGTTATCGACAGACTGATTTGTGTAATGGCTGTTGAGATCAATGTGTTGGCTGTTGGTGTTTACCGAATGATGTATGAATGGTGTTTCCAGATCAATATGATAGTACTGTGGTGTCCTTATAGTGTGATGCCATACAGTTATTGACCTTTGTGTTTGTCGGTAGGTTTAGAAGAGTGAGGGACACATATCTGATGTAATCAGTTGAAATTTAAAATTATGCAGGCCAAAAACTGATTTTAAGTTGTTGCTTTTTAAAAAAATTAAGAAAAGTGTATTTTTATTAAATCTTTTTTATTTATCTATTTTTTATGTTAAAGGAATGACCCAATCTAATCCAGGAGGCGTTCTCCTATTCACATTACAAGGACAGTTTAGTTTTTAATTTAGACTGATTCAACTTTCAAGGCAACATTTTAAAATCTACAATGACCACCCATGAAGAGTGCTATTTTAAGAAAGTGGCAAATATTGAGCCTGATATACACAGATTTTATTGCATAGGAAAAAATACACAAATAAAAGATGTACAAACTATTCAACAAAATCCTTTCATCAAGTTTATTAAGGGAGATAAAAAAAATTTTTACTTTTAAAAAATTTGCTTAAGAACTAACTAAATCAATTTGAAAAACTTGCATTGCTTTTTCATTATCTTATAGCAAAACACTTCTGTCAAATAAATGGATAGATTTATTACCCATTAAACCAACATAAGGTGAAAAAGAATGTAATTTGGACATATTTTATATTAAATAAAACCTCAGTTGTTTATTTGGGAAATTTTTTATAGGCTGTATGTCTTTTATAGCCATTGCTCTGTTCTATTAAACAGTTTTAATTAACTACTTATATTATATTGATGCTGATGAATCTATTTAAATTAGAGCACTGCACTGCATTTTTCCAGCTAGTGCCATTTTAGTAAATCAAAATATTACAGAATATTTGAAGCTTCATACAAGTCTGCAGAAAATATTTTACTCTCATATGTTTTAATTCTCTTTTCAAAGAAAATTCTTCAAAATTACCTTTTTCAATTATAGTCTTCAAGGAAAAAAATTAAATCATGAAAATAATTTCAGATTATTTAAGTAATTTGAAAAATGTTTAAAACAGTGCATATCTTTTATGAATCGCAAAAGCCTATGTGAACAAAAACCTACAGTGAATGTAGAGCAAAAGAGGGTTATTAATCAAGTGTGGCATTTTATTACAAAAGTTTTAAATACCTACAATTATATCAGCTTAAAATTTTATAGAATGTTTACATTTTTCATTGGGAGAGGTGTTTCAAATATAATTTATAGAAAGGAAACGAATCTAAAAAATGCTCATAAGATTATATTTATTGTTTTGTATAATTATTTTTATTTAAATTAAAAAAACAGATTTTCTTCCAAAACCCATTCTATTCTTTTTTATTATTTGGTTACCTCCCTTCATACAGCATAAAAGTAGTTCACAATTGACAGCATCAAAGAAAATCCTCAGTCAAACTTCGTCATCAAAACATCACAAATAATTTACAAGCAAATATTTACAAAAGTCATACTACACAGTCACACCATTTAAAACAAGTTAGGTACAAATCAAACTAATTCATCTCCTCTGTATTCATCCTGCATTCCACCATGATACCATTCCCAGTCCCATCTCACTAATTGAACCCTGGAACAAAAGAAATTTAGGAATGTGTAGACATACCAGCAAATTAATTTGCAAGAGATATTCAGTTTTATGTATTCTAAATTCTTACAAGATGCAATGAAAATGTTCATCTAAAATTAGATCAGTAACTCTATAACAAAAAAAGGCCTCCCAAACAGAGTGCACTGGAGAGTGGTTGCAGAGGCCCTTTGCTCCGCAAGGAGATCAAGGCATTAAGTCAAGTAAGTCAACAATTATTTCAAATTGTTATTGATCTTGCATTGCAGAAATTTCTTATTCAATAAGTTTAAAATTAAGTAAAGGTTGTACAAGAAATAATGTTTTAAAAAAATCATTATCATATAAAAAAACAGATAATACCAAACGTTTTCAAGCCATCTCAGAGATGGTAATAATTAACAAATATCTCTTGAAAAAATACACTAATATTATTTTCCAAATCAACATTTAAATAATAGACCTAATAAAAGATAGTGGGATGGATGGCAGAGTGGTGTAGATACTCGACTGTCAACCTGAGAGTCCTGGGTTCGATCCTCGGTGAGGCCCATGAAATTTTTCCAGGTGAAATTTGGTGCAAAGTCATCTCACAAGTCCACCCAGCTTTATATGGGACCCTGACTTAAGTTGGGGAAGTAAAGGCGGCTGGGCATTGTGCTAACCACACAATCCCTTCATATGCCGAGGTTATAGAAACAGTTGAATTCTACACTTCATCTGCCCCGATGGCCCGTTAGGGCTAAGAAGGGAACTTTACTTTAATAAAAGATAAATTCTATGGCAAAACACCGGAATTTTTTTTAAAAACCCCAAGCTAGATAACTTGTTGAATTTATAACATTTATTCTAGCAGGAGAGACACAGAATCAAAATAAAACCATTCATGATTTTAACTACTGCATTGAAAATCTCTGTATTAGAATTCACAATTTTTCCATACATTTTTATTTAGTTAAAACATTTATTGCATACAATTTTCAAAAAATAAGATACCTAGAATCTTTCACTACATTAAAGTTTGAAGAAAGTTAAAGAAAACTGAGCATTCATAGCTCTTTTAAATATACAAAAGTAAAGTACCATATACAGTCGATTAAAGATTAACTTACTAAGAGTGTGTATGGAGATTTTTTAGCCCCGGGATCTGAAATAGCTAAAGATGTTCCTGGCACAGCTGATGAAGGAGGTGCCATTGGCTTAATGTCTTCAGGGCTGGACGGTGTGGTATCTACAAATGTTTCATCCACAACTCTGAACCTGAAATATACAATAAACAGAAACATATGTCATTACATTTTATTTCAACTGTTGATCATTGTATACTCCAGGCTAACTATCTATAAAGAGAACAAACTTCTAAGGCAGAACTATTGCAATGGATCAGTGAAGTAGAGTAAGTCATCTGTAATTATCAAAAACAGCTATTTTAAGACTTTTTTTTAAAAATGTGTGTGTGTGGTCATTTTACAGATGGAAAAATTGGGAAATATGAAATTAATTTTCTTTAACTTCTCAAAGATCAATAGATTTAAAATTTTGAATGCTTGTGTATTCTCAATGACAATACACTTTTTAAAAATGTTTGAGTCAATTATTAAATTCGTATGAAGTCCAAAGCTTAATACTATTTTGATAATTTTATAAAAAAGATGGAAATAGCAGAAAGAGATTATCTTGTCAAAGATTTAGAATGGGTTTATTTGAATGCTGAAGTTTTTTTTTTTTGAGCTATGTTTAGTATTGTATATAAGCTCACAACAAAATCAAAATTCTTTTAACAATACGCAGTAATAAAAAATATAAAACATCAGATTTTTAAAGTTTTTTTTTTATTTTACTCTATTAGTTTTTTTTAATTAAATATAGAAATTAAAACAAGTGAAATAACTTATACACTAAAGAGTAAAAAATAAAAACCATCTTTTTAAATGACTTTTAAATGTACTAAAAAGTAAGTATATTTTCTTAAGCTTAGATCATTCAAATATTTAAAGTAATAATAAAGTTACAGGAAGTAATCTATCATTATACTAAATTCATTGATAAACTGCACAATAAATAAATGAAATAATTAATCCATACTGGCGCTCATGCATTTTTTCTAGTCCATTCAATTTTTATAAATATTTGCATGATCTAAGCCTGAGAGAAATTATTTTTTGGTATATATTAATATGAGTCTATTTTTTTTTATTCATACTAAGTAAATTTAAAAGAATGTATATTTACCTAATATCTCCACCTATTTCCATGGGGAGATCAACTTTGCCCTCCTCTGGTGCTTCATATTCCCAACTCCATAACTGTTCTTGTTCATTACTGTGTTAATGTTAGGGAGGATGCAAACATTTTCAAAACCTATTTATCTAGATTCAAATAACATTATATATTTTGCTTTCTGGCAATAATTCAAAGATGGAGTCTAATTGTAAAAAGGATACAATTTTGAAGGATGTTGTAAAGAATCTGCAGGTATGATTATGTCATCAAAGAATCCCATTGTAACTGAAAAAAATATAATCTAAATAAATGTCTCAATTCAGTCAATTCATTTTTCAATTTCCTTCAAAGCACAAAAAAAAAAGAACTTCAAAGTTGAAATATGGATTATCTCTATGCAATGGTTTTGCAGGGTACAGCTAGTACACTAATAAATACAGGTAACATAACAAAGATATGTTTTTTGTAATTATTTACTTAAAATAAAAGTGTCTACTTCATAGTATAGCACTGTATGTTTTCATTATAGATTTTTATAATCATTATAAAAAAATCTAAAGTAATTAAAATAATCAGCCTTAAGGCAGAATGTTATTTATCTACTGATCATCAGAGGTCTCTCATATGATTTCATTTTATGTTAAGATTTGAACTTGTTTACCATTAGCAACTAGTTACAGTTTAGGTAGGGTAAGGGAAACTGTTTTTATTAAAACCATCTACACAGACTTTGCCAGAACAATTTTTCTAATAAAAAAGCACATGCAAATTAGACAAAATAACTTACCGTGCACACCATCTTTGCTGCAGCTTTTAATTCTACCAATAAGAATCTCATCAACAAATGGCCGAAACACAACAAACCTAAAATGTACTTAAGATTTTATATTAAAAAAAAAATCAGTGATTACTAACAACCAATAAAACAGATTTTTTTTTTTTAAATATCTAGAAACCAAACAGTTAGAGAAGTAAAAAATTATCATGTTCTACAAAGAAAAAACTAAACTGCCAAAAATTAAAGACGTTACTTAGTGTTATCTAAAACTAAAGCAAAATGATGTAGAAATAGGAGTATAAAAAAATCTTAAGTTTAATTGAAAGACATGCCAGAGCACCTCTCTCTATAAGTAAAACAGTATTTAGAAAAAAAAGCATTCAACATTTTTAATGTGAAAAATTTTTTAACAGGCAGTTTGAAAATTATATGCTTAGATTTGATAGCCAAACTAATGTACAATTTTTTAAGCAATGAATAATATTAAAACATTTAAAGTTTACCAATAGTATGAGTGGCTCCATCTCCTGGAAATATAAAACTTTCTTCAACTTTCTCAACATCCCATAAAGCGATGCAAAGTCCAACTTTAAAAACAACCTAAGAAAGTTTGTAAAAAAATAGAAGATATTTCATATTAATATTACCTAAAAATAAAAAGCAGAAAGTTTGTGGATATAGCCTTTTCAAGAATGTGTCCACAAAAGGCTTCTTCTATAAGGCTTCATAACATATATCTCATAAAAATTGTAATATATAATATAATTTACTAAGACTTAACTTCCTAAGTCTTTAAACTCTTTGTGTCTATTATAAGTCTAATAAGTTACAGTTACAGTGAAGTGTAAAAGACAACTTATAGCCCATAATCTGTAATTTTTTCTAAATAGTGTCCATTGTGTAGTTCAAATGGAGCAGATACAGAACAAAAATTATAAAACAAAATCAAAGAAATCTTACTTTGTTTGAAAATTTTTTGTTAAGTGCTTCTCGAATAGCATCCATTGTGTCCAAATGAAATAGGTGTGGTGGAATACGAACGGTATCTTTCATTTGTACTAGTACAAACATTCTGAATGTTTATGTAAACTAAAATAATTGTTATAAGCTAAGCAAAAATCCTTAGCCTTGGCAATATTTAGAATGTTAACCAAACTAAAAGAAAAAGTAATTTCCAAAATTACACATCACTTTAAACTTGTATTTTAAAAAAATTGAAGTTATATGGGAGCATCCATATTGTTTTTTTACAATGTCTATTAGTAAGTAAAATGGGTGAATCCAGGGTGAATACGATTTCAACGGACAATTACTTTTGTTATCCTAACTCTACAGAAAATTAAAATATCAAAGAATTTCAAATGATAATAAATTAAAAAAAAGTAATATATAAGCCTAACTTCCATGGGCTAAATATAAAAAATGTAACATCAAAGATTGATTTTAATGCTTTGATTTAAAGGGAAAATGTATAGTATAAAGTTTCTCTTTTTTTTTTATTACGGACAAACATTATCGGTCAAATTTGCTTTAGATTTAGAAAGACCATGCTGTACAAGTTTATGTATTTTATGTTGTGTTTGCCTTTAAGAAGAATTAATTCACAATTCAGAGTGAAAAGTTATATCATCTTTTTACATCACACTATCTTCCCTTTTTCTATGAAGCATGGGGAGGATTAACTTTGAATTAGGGTTGCTGTTGAGTCTCTTGAGTGTAGACATAATGTTTGTTATTAAATAGGGCCTAATTTTTCTAACAAAATGACAAAACGTATCACATGTGATGTGTAATATATAAAAATATAATTACGCCCTACCACATTTCAATATGTTCCCTGCTTCAAGAAGAGGCAAAGAGATAGTAATATTTGTTTTCCTTTCAGTAGCTTTACTTTGCAGTGGGGATGCGAGTTAAGCATTGTAGATTCGGAGGCCTTATTTTGAATATTATAAGGGATTTTTCTTGCTCAGATATGTCAAGTATATCAAGAAACTCTGTTATACAAATAGGGGGGGGCATGATATGTATTATATAACAGTATATGCGGAGGCAGGGCCGGATTAAGAATTGCGGGGCCCAATTTAACGGATGCTTGCGAGGCTCCTCTTCTAATTTTTTTGCAATAATAAATTGCGGGGTCCCTGTCAGGCGCGGGGCCCAATTTGGAGCGACCGGTCAACTCGGCCCAAGGCTGGCCCTGTGCGGGAAGGGGGGGGAGTATATTTTTTTGCGTTATTTTATAGCCTATGTAAACGTCTCCATAAAGATGATGTGTATAACCCCTCCCCCTCCCGAATCGAATGGTAATACCTTTAAAGCTTTCAGATCCGGCAATATTTAATATAAATGTATACTGGAAAATTAAGCGACATATAGCATATACCACAGAATACTAATTCAGCAACATTCTGTGGTGCGCTCAGTATAAACGAAATCATTTAAATTGGTGAATATACACAAGCTATCATGTTTTACTGCCGATTGAAAAAAAATGAAGCTAAACTCAGTCTCATTAAAAACAAAAAAAAAAATAGCGCAAAGTTGGGGAGTTTAGCGGTGACTGCAGAAGTCTGAGCTCGGTTAACATATATTTTATTGTCATTGTCTCTCTTTTTTTTAAATAAAGGTTAAAGGGGGGCAACATTTCCTTCTGAAGACAGTGCCTCGGCTGCTTTAATCCACTCCTGTGAGGTCGACATGTTTAGCCTTTTGCCCCCCCCCCCCCCCCCCCCCCCCCCCCCCCCCCCCCCCCCCCCCCCCCCCCCTCCCGCCCCCCCCCCCCCCCCCCCCCAAAAACCCCCCCCCCCCACCCCTATTCCTCCGCCTTTGCTCAGGCTACCAACTGACCACCTTCACCTCTAATTCATTACTAATTCTTACAAAAATCTGCTGGTGTAGCTTGTAGGGTTACTTATCCCAGGGTCCTTAAATGTGTATCTTCATCTCCTAGCCCCCACCCTCCCCCCTCCTTCTCCAAATATCTCTTTCTACAAAGTCTTTTAACTGCGGGAAAAGAGAGATAATCGTTTTAAAAAAAACACTAATATTAAGTGAGTTCCCTTGCGTCGTTCTATTGTCCGATCTAATTAGTATGACCGTCAATTACTAGTTTAAATTAGTTCATTTCAAATATTGTCCTATAAAAAGTATACTCATTAAGTAATCAATTATTCCTGCCGTAAAGTCACCAGTCTTCCACTTCTCCCATCTTTCAACCATACAAGGTAAATTTGTTTGTCTAGCATTGTCTACCATACCCGGTGACCCAGATCCAACTTAGTGAGTGTTACCGTGAATGGAGTCGTGCGCAAATCACTGTTTACATTCTATTTTTTTTTATTTTGTTTCGTGTGCAAAAAAGTGGGCGACGTCGCATTATATCAATGTCCCGGCAAAACTACTGACTCACTCTATTGGCTAGCCTACAGTCGAGTTTCTAACTGGTTTTAAAATATTGTGTTTTAAATAACATTTTTTTCTTTGTCGCAAAAAAAGTTGACAAAATGCCTAAATGTCCAAGTTGCGGTAAAGAAGTCTACTTTGGTAAGTTCATTTTCATATATATGTTGTTGTTGACACTTAGAATTAAAAAAATGTATACATAAAATGAAAAGATTATTAACGCACTATTTTTAATTATTTTTTTTTTGTAGTTATAATTATTCTGACAGAAATGTTTCAGTCTACAATAGTCAATCTTATCACCGGGTTAAATATGATGCATTTATTACAAAATCCACCCCCAAACGTGTTAATTACTTTTAATGATTCAGCAAAGCACAGTGTCACATTTTAATTAACAGTTTTTCTTTGCGTTCTTCTAAATGCCAGCGCTAAACATTAGTAAATACTATACAATCTGCAGAGATTAACATGTAACTTGGGTCTTTTTTTTTTAACCTTATTTGTTTGAATGTTTTATACTTATGATAGGTTATATATATTTAAAAGCCGTGAGTTTGTGTGGATCCCAATTCCCAAATCAGCCAGTTTTGTTTTCTATTTTATCACTTTTGGTCCCCAAATCTTGCTAAATTTACTGCGTGCGGCTCTGTATAGTATTTTAATTTTTAACCATATTCAAAACCTGAATGCGCTTCTTATTCATTACATGCGTGACCACCTCTGTGCTTTAGACCCAATACTGTATTACTTTTTAAAATTTGTCTTACTTACCTGGGCTGAAGTGCTTACATATCTATTTATATTTTTTTTCCTGTACTTTATATTAGCCTAAGATCAGTGTACTAAAATGCTATATATGTTCCATAAGTAATAAAAGATGTTAAAATATCCTCGACCTCATATACAACAATACCCCATTCATGATCTTTTGATAACTGGTATAAAATAAACTCCTAAAATTGCTCATTCATGATCATAACAATAAGGTCAATACTTCTTATCAATATAATTCAGGCTCTTCCACTCGGCTATTAGCAAATATTGATTTTTGTTTTTATTATAATTCATTTTAAATACATATAGATCAATAATTCCCTCTCACTGCAGTCCTAAAAATCCCCGGATGTAAGCTCAACCTTTCTTGTGGTCGTATGCACTCTCCAACACTGTGCACATAAAGCTTTATATATATATATATATATATATATATATATATTTCTCCCTTGTACGAAGTATTCCAGATAGAAGAAGAAAAAAAAAAGAAAGTGCACCTGATACCGTCACTGAAATTACAACCAAGGTTGACAACTATGTTTTAGCCGTCCTAAAATCAATAACTATATTTCACTCTTCCCTGACTAACTGTTTAGGAATGTTTGCTCTAGTTGCCAGCAAAAGGCTGGATATGCCTTACAGTCCCCAGTCCATTATTGTACTTCATATGTTTAGCCTATCAGACCGTTGTTTACATAATTAAGCTCAGATTAATCATTATGCTAATGTGAATGTGTTTCTTAACAGTAGTGTCGGGGGGGGGGGGATTTCATTAACGATGTAAATAAGGGTTTAGGTAGAGCACGGTAGAGGTAAATCTGTTTTTAGAGAGTACGGGGAGGTTTATATTTTGATGTACTTATAACTCATGTATTACTATAAATAACCATCGCGAACCAGTTGGATGTTGTAGCCAGCCACGGTGTGTGACTTCTTTCAGTCGGTTCAACTAGTGATGTCATTTGTGTATATGTAGTAATAGCTAAGTTATTTGAAGGCCCTAAACTAGACTTATTAATTATTTGGGCTTCCTTTGCAGAAGTACCAGTCAGGCCCTCTGTACCCTCAGATTTGATAGGAATTAGTACTAGGAAAGTGGCCCTTAGGCAGTGGGGGGCCCTATTCGTTTGCAACGTTGGCTCTGCATGTTGTGGAGGTGTGCACAAACCAACGGCGTAGGCCGTAGGGGATGGTTCAGGATTGGTAGCGAAAAAAAAAGTGTAGGCCCTATCAGAGGCATAGCTACCTACTGTGACGCCCTATGCGAGTTACATTTCTGGCGCCCTCCTCCCAATCTCATAAGTGCAAAAACATTTAAGAGCGCTCTTTCGCCGCCCCTACCTAGTTAGGCGCCCTGTGCGGCCCCACAACCCACAGTACCCTTTTTACGCCACAGATCACTATAATCATTTAACTGTGAGATTAAGTGGTCCTAGAATGAAAGAAATTTGAAAAAGGTTAAATAATTTCTATTTGTGGCGGTCGTAACTTAAAATAACAGGCTGCCGTGCTGCCTTCAGGGGGAGTAAATAGCGTGCACGTAGACTGTAATGTGTTTATTTATGGCAGTGGCTACGGTTCGGTCCGACCGAACCCGTATTTTTTTTACTTCGGGTACCAGCCATATATAATATTGCTCCACACCCTAACCCTATCTCTAACCCTATCCCTAACCCTATCCCTAACCCTATCTCTAACCCTATCCCTAACCCTAATCCTGAAAAAAAAAATTCTGAAAAAAAAATAAATTATGTTGTTATATAGTTCAGTGCAGCGACTCGGCCGCTATGCAATAATAAGTAAGGCTGGTACCCGAAAAAAAGAAATACGCGTTCGGTCGGACCGAACCGTAGCCACTGCGTTTATTTATCCCCACTTACTGCTTTCTTTTAAAGACTGTTCATTCAACATAGGTTACATTCACTCATTAATATTAAATAACTATATTTTAGTCACTTGATTCCTATATGAGATATATAATTAAACAAAACAAAACCAAAAAAAATACTTGCATGTCTGGGAAAGGGGTGTGGGGGGCTAACGCACCCATGGGAGGCGGGGTTTGTTTAAATAAGAGTTAGACTAGTGATCTACATTCGAAGCACATACAAACGTATCTAAAATACGTGACCATTACGTTGACGCCCGATCGGGGCATGCCATGTTTAAATTAGGGAAGGAAAAAAAAAACTGGGATAGTTTTGTTGTAATGTCAAACTTTACTCGTCGCCTTCAGAAATGCGTTTTTTGACCTAGTTCCCCCCCCCCCTTTTTCTCTTCGCTAAAAAGAACAAACGCTTATTGTTTAATACCGTAATACTTCTGTTTATAAGGACACTTTTTTTGTTTGTAATTTTTTTTAAGTGGTAGTAAATCCTGTATCATGAAATATTTTATCTCGTAAATAAATGGAGCAGTACAGTAAAAGTTGTGTGATTCAAGACGATAGTGGCCTCTTGAAATGAGGGTGTGGCCCACTTTCCTTTAATGGAGCGGATATGCAATATTCTGAAAGGCGGGCTTTAACGTGCATTCTGGATAACAGTCTTCTGTTTACGTAACCGACTTTCGTGTATGTAACAGTCTTCAATTCATATAGCAGTCTTTATTTTTTCTTACAGCAGTCTTCAATCTAAGCTTTGTTAAATCTGTAATATATAATAAAAAAAACCCACTTGGCTATTACTTCGGTCATCTATTTAGGTCAACTGTGTCTGTATATATATATATATATATATATATATATATATATATATATATATATATATAAAAAGAGTAACACCTAAATGTGACAATCCACACTGCATACTAGTGGGCGTGGTACCTTGAACCCTACCCCACCCACTAAAACCAGCATTACTCACATTTCTCTTTTAGTCTTCATGTTGTGGCCTCAAAAAATGTGTGTATATATACACACATATACTATATATATAGAGAGTTCATGTACTTCTAGGATGAAGATGCCGTTTACATTTACAGTCTTGAAATTAGAATAAATATGAACAAACACAATATTTCTATAGAGACCCTTAGTATGTCATTATTTTCGTTAGAAAACTGCTGCATGCTGGGAATTGATAAGTGGGGTGACATCATAGATTGGTTTAACGATGTCATTGTTTTACCAATGATTATGTCATCTGACTCACATTGAGTCATATGTGTAGACAAAAGGATTATACTTATGAATAACTGGTCTGTTTGTTTGCCAAATAACTGGTCTGTTTGTTTGCCATGCCATGTTATCTATGAGTCTGATCCATCAACCTCTTTTATGGGGTGCAAACTGATATATGAATGATAAAAAATGGTATTTTCCATAGCGTTGTTTTGTTTTTGTTCTACTCCCCACCCCCACAGGGGCACTTTCTGTGCTTATCGAAATAATATAATCTGTATGAAAGGTAATGTATAATATTTTTGAGGTACCTCTTGAGGTACCAGTCTACATTTTTAATCAACTATGGCCTGTATTAATTCCCTTCACTGCCTGATCAATTGCACGTTAGACGGGAGGGGGGGCTCACAAATATAAGGGTTCAATGCCATTGACATTGTCTTTCCATCCTAATCAATCATTTACAGTACTTACATTCTTTTGCAAGATAGCCATATTTCACTGGTTGTGTAGGTTTGCTTTGGTTGAGTGGGCGTGTGATGGTGATGTGTGCTCTGTCCCTAATAATAACATTGCCCATATAAATGGCGCATTGCAAATTTGAAATTAATTCCATATCTTGTTGTTTTTTTTAATCACAGCTGAAAGGAAAACTTCCATGGGCAAAGACTGGCATCCAGCATGCTTGCGTTGTGAAAAATGTAAAAAGACTTTAGCCACTGGAAGTCATTCAGAAGTAAGTTGAACAACTATAAGTTTTTTAAAACTTTTTTTCTAAACTTAAAAGTTATATTATTAGTTAGATCAGTCAATGTAAAACTGCAAGGAACTTAGAATAGATGAAGACTAGTCATTTTAAATGGTTCGCCAAAAGAATATTCTTAATACTTTCCTGCTCACATTGTTTAAATATATATATACTGTTTGCTTTAGCTAGGGAAAAAATTAGTATTGTTATATTTATTACTATCTTTCAGCATGAAGGAAAACCTTACTGCACAAAGCCTTGTTATGCATCATTGTTTGGTCCAGAAGGTAAGGCGTCATCCATTAATTAAGTAACAAGCCTTAGCACTTTTTGCAGCAGTGGTTGTAACATGATAATTGAGGCTAAGCAGAGGAAATGATACTCCCAGATTTGGTCAGTACACAAACACCTTCCACCCTGTCACACTCAGGCACACTCTTGCAGCCTGCCATTTCTGGCAGATGTAGCAGCTGCACTAACCCCACCCAGTGGCGTAGCGAACTTAACTCGCGCCCGGGGCACAATTCCTTTTTAGCCCCCCCACCCATTTCGAAAACCATATAATATTGTATGTAAAATATACCATTAGGCGCCCCTTTGTGAGTTGTGCCCGGGACCAGCGCCGTAGCTAAGGGAGGGGGCACTGGGGGGGGCCATGCCCCCCGCTAGGTGTGGAGTGCCCCCCCCCCCGCCCCCGCTTAAAAAATAAAGAAAAAGTAACCGAAATGAGAAGGTGCCCCCTTGCTGGGTATTGGTGCCCCCCTGTTTACTTTGACCTGGCTACGGGCCTGCCCGGGACATGATGCCCCCTTCCCCCCCGCTACGCCACAGACCCCACCACTGTTTAATTATGAGACACACATCATTCAGCAAAATTTTTAACAAAATCCTAAATTGTTGATATAAAAAATTGATGACTCGAAGTTCATAAGCTAATTCAAAACAAACTTTATTCTTTATTACTGTCGTATTTTTTTTTTTACAGATGAAATAACAAAATCTAAAATGTAAATTGTTTAAGGTTCAGTATTACGCTGACAAAATATTTATCTCTCTGACTCTAAATAAATTATTTATTATTTACTTTTTCACAGGTTTTGGCAGAGGTGGAACATCAGGTGACAAAGCTATTTATCGAAAGTAAAGCAGGACAATATCCCATGATGCTATTCTCTTGTATTCATTAGTTGCAGATCTAGTTATTCCATTTTTAGTCCAGCTGCTATTTCATCTTTTTTTTTCAAGTGCAGTGTACCACCACATGACTGGTATAAAGGACTTAATGTGCAAAACAAAATGAAAACTGCAGTTAAGTCCTAATACTCATTGTACAGAAACATTAGATGCACATAATTTAATAGTGAATACAAAAACTATTTTTCATTAATGCCATTTTGTTAAACTTACATTTTAAATTTTTTAATGTCATGTTAATTGGTGCTTTTTAACCAAATAATTATAGTTAATATAGATAACTTTAAACTCATAAAAAAAAAATTTTAAAGTTATCTTTAAGTACATTCATTTGAAAATGTTAATACATGTACATGTATATCTTTTAATAACTTCTCATTAACAGGTTATTGATAGGAATATATTTGTATGGGTTTTTTTTTTTCAAAGTCTTCAGTAATGTCTTTCTATTATGTTAAGTCTTTTGCTTTCTTAAAGGATTTTTTATATATACATCTTACTCCAAAATTTTAATGTTGATTTTATTATATATATATTAATATATAAGATTTTATGCACTTTTAAAGCAATAAATTTTTTTATTGCAACGAACTGATATTCTTTTATGTTTATTTTTTTATTCCCCTTTTTTTTTTTTATTATTATATAGGGTATTTGAATTTGATTTTTTGATGATCATGTTTTGCATTTTCCAGTTAAAAAATATTTTATCAAAAATTATACTGACATAAATGTTTTTCACATAAAATGGCTGACTGCACGCAGCCTTTTAAAACATAATAGTGACCTTTACTTTTAGCCAAGGGGGGGCTAAAAAGAAGAAAAAGAGGAAAAAATAAAGAAAAAGTAACTAAAATGAGAAGGAACCCCCTTGCGGGATATTGGTGCCCCCTTGCTTACTTTGACCTGGCAACGGGCCTGCCCCCCCCCTCCGCTTAAAAAAGAAGGAAAAGAGGAAAAAATAAAGAAAAAGTAAAGGTGCCCCCTTGCTGGGTATTGGTGCCTCCCTGCTTACTTTGACCTGGATACGGGCCTGGACCTTTATAAGAGAAGTGTAAAATTGTGTTGACAGCCTCTTAACAACCATCTGCAACCAATAAAAAAAATGTTAAAAGTGAACCAAGAATCACACACAATGGCAAAGTATTGTTTTCAAGTATCCTTCCCTTAGAATACTCATTCAGAGAGAAGGAAATTGTCACCTCGGAGCTGCTATCCTGGGTGTGTGTTACTAGTTATATACTATCATAGTGTTCCTGCTTATGTTGATATTGTTTCAAAGTAAATTACTTCCTTTGCTTTATTTGACTACTAAACCTATGATTTTGTTGAATTTGGTGTAAATACCACCTCTCTCTGTATAACAGAATACAGCAGTGTATACCAGTATATATTAGTGTATATAACTATATATGAGTGCAGAGCTGTATGCAGCAGTGTTCAGCAGTATACTGCAATTGATATGTGCATAATTAGTGTTAAGCTGTGTATAGCAGGATATAGCATTGCATATTAGTGTACAGCAGTATATATGTGTACAACAGTGTATAATGGTAAATAGCAGTGTATAGAAGTATATAACACTGTTAGCGGCATCCAGCAATATTTAACAGTTTATAGCAGTAGGCTATATAGCTGTTTGGTAACTAACTATTGTAAATGGGTGACTAGATATTTTCATAGGTATAGTAACATTCTATATCTCCATTTTAAATAAATAAATAGTTACTAAGGGAGTAGTATGGCTAGGATTTTCCTACAAAGCCATCACAGTTATAACATGCCCTTAATAGCTACTTGTAATATATAGCTCAAGTATAACTGCAAGGCTGCAGCAGAAGCTGGTGTATGAATGTGTGATTAGTGTCATTTTGATTGAGCTTACAAACTAATGATCAGAAATGCACCCATTATTCTGTTAAAAAATTATCACATTTAATGTAGGCAACATAAACCTTGTGTGCTATGCAAATAGCTACCTCTTTAAAAAAAAGGATTCACTGACTGAAACTACTGCATACATTTTATTTCAAAAGCACTGTCTCATTTTTAGATTAGTCAATACCAAATTTTGCTAACCTTTACACAAAATATATATTTATGCAGTGCCTTTTTTATGTAAATACATGTCAACTATTATTTAAAAAAAAAAAAGCTTAAACACTTATAAATTAATAATCAGGAATGTTTACTGTAAAATTTATTTCAATATTTTTTACACATTTTTTAAATTCTATTACCAAAAGTTTTGCTGACAGTCAAAAATATAAATATATTGATACATACAGTGATCACTACTTAATAAATAAAATACCATTGCTTTCAGAAGGCACCAAAGAAATGCATAAAGTTGAGAAAGTAAATTTATTATACACTGCCACATGACTATTTAAAATAATTAAAAATATAGCATAAAGCAAAATTTAATATTAAATCTTTCAGCAATGTTAATTGAACTAAAAATTTCTTTTATCAAAATATTAAATTCTTAAAGCAAAAATAAATAATTATTGCTTTAAGTTTCATTTATTAACACAAATCTAATGCTGATCATTCAAGATTATTATTTTATTTTATATGTGAGTATAAAATTGTTCTTTCATATCACAGTCTTCAATTAACAAAAAAAAAAAATCAACCACATATAGATGTCAATGTTAGTAGTTTTGTTAGTAGTTTGAATGGTACTTATCAATTTTAGTGTTTAAAAGAAAAAAATATTTCTTCCCAATAATCCACCTTTAACAGTACAATGTAAAAAATTAAAATACTAAGTACATGTATAACAAGAAACGTTTCTATAGATTAAAAAAACACTGCTATGAAATAAAAAGTATTAAAAAAATGTAACACTTTGAAAAATATATTAGTTAAAAAAATGGCCCAAATTTTGTTTTCTACCACCTAATTATTCTTTTTTCTCAAATCATTTATCCAAAATTAAATAAATATTTTTTTTTATTTTAATTTATGGAAAATATTACATCATGTACAGCTACAGTCTTAATAATGCATTTAATTTTTGAATTGTCATGGAGGTGCCTGATATACATCTTATTTGAGATCATCAGATTTACTCAGTTTAAATATATTTGAGTACAATCTTCAAAAAAAAAGGGTTTGGTTTAACAGGAACCCTCAAAGTATTACCAAGATTGGTATTTTGTAATGCTATTTCTGTCACCCATTCTTTTGCTTATCTTATCTGTGGTTGTAAATAACAAAAAAGTGTATAGTAGGCCCTTTTGTAGGCTACACACATGAATAACATTAACACAAAGATTTAGGTTTCATAAATTTATGTTACTTATATGCAGTACTCTTTTATTATAGTCAGGTTTTCTTTTTTTCTTGCATTTATAATTAATATGTATGAAAGACTTATAAAGGCAACCAAAATATGGTGAAAATACCTTTCATTTATAATGCATGGTTTGCCAAGCTTATGCATTTACATGTACTTTCTAAAAATTAAGGGTACAAAAATAACTGTATAAAAGAAAAATTATAATATTTGTTTAAAGGATCTGTAGATTTGTCATAACTATATATTCTTATTTTTTTATAACAATTTAAACAATAATAAAATAAGCATATTTTTCAGACTCAAAATATAGCATATAATATGAACCATAAAAAGTGGTTATAAAATTGGACACATTACTTAAACTTTCGCAAGTTTGCTGCAGATGTATTATCTTTTTTAAAATGAATAACCTTAAAATGTATAATTTTGTAAAATATGTTAAAATTTTCAAGTTGAATAATTTGTGAATAATTGTACAAATCATGTTGGTACATTTTGACAATTACATTTTATCAAAGGAAATTTTATTTTAAATAATGTTTAGACCAATTCTTCTCAAAGTGTGGGTCATAAAGGTCATTTAAACCTCAAAAAAAATTTGAATAATTACTTAATTTAGAATGTGTAAAACAATTTTTACATTTCTTTCTTTACACATGGGTCGAAAAAATCAAAATGGTGTCTAAGTGGGTTGCGAATTGCAAAAGTTGTAGGTTCTCTTTCTTAATTGAATATGTGCCATAAAATAATTATTTCATCAGATTCTGACTTTTTCAAAAAGCTTTATCTTGCCAATTTTTTTTATAACATAATAATAAATACACTGAAGAATGATTGCACTACAATGAGCTATAGAAAAATGTATCATATGTTATTTATTTTGCTGTTTTTTAATGCTAGGAAAAAATACAAGCTTAAACAAAATATAAGAAATAAAACTTAGTAAATGAGTACAAAATTATTGACAAGTAGACTTATAAGCATGAAAGGTAAATAGTACATAAACTCTGTTGACCCTTAGCATCACATGCTCACAAAAAGAGCCTATGCCTATGTACATTTTTAAAGGAACAATTTGTAATATTATAAATTAATTTAAAATTATACAATATTTATCAATTTTAAATTGTACATGACACAGATCTCAAATTCTTGCTTCTCGAGGCTCCTTTTCTTTGCAACATTTCAGATATATCAGCACCATGCATAAACCAGCCACAATGGGGAGGATTCCAGCCAAATAGAAAGAGCTATTGTAGTCATCATAAATTTCCTTTATATAGCCTGAAAATTAAAATTGTAATCTTAAACATTAAATAGGAAAAGTATTGTAAACAACATTACAGATGATGATGTTTTTTTTTAAATTTTATACCAGGTCAAAATTATAACTTGATAATAAACAAAGTGTCATTTTGTGCTAAATAATTGACATATTAGCAGTCTCTATCACATACACACATTTATATGGCTTACCACAGAGAGGTGGTCCTGCAAAACAACCTATACCAGAGGCTAACATGATATATCCCAGACCAATTTCCATGTCATCTACACCTACTATATCCACCATGACAATCATGTACAATCCAAGAATTCCTCCATATGCCAGACCACTACACAAGCATATCATCACAATCCATGCATAAGAGTCATATAAAGGTAAAATGCCAATGAAAACACCGGTCAGTGAGTTTGAAATAATATATAAAAAAACTCGTTTCCCAATGCAGTTACCTAAAATGCTGATAAAAATGCTGCCCACCAGCTGACCAACTCCAAAAAAGGTGAAAACAATTGCTGTGTCATATTTTGTTTGACCCTTTAAATATATAAGTTCTGGGCCAAAAGTGACAAAAATAACAGTAGACAGACTCCACAGCAGTGTAGAAAAAAAGTAAATAAGAAACTTCAAATTCATAAATAATAGAAAATGGTGTTTTAAAGTTTCTTTCAAGGTTTTATGCCTTAAAGGTTCTGCTTTAGTGCTAGTGCTATAAGGCAGACTATTCTTGTAATTATTACACATTGGAATATTTGGTTCAGATTCAGCAATAATGTCCGTTTCCATTACAAATTCAGGAATATTTTCATACAGCCGAGAACTTCTAATAGAAAGATTAGTGGCCCAAGAGAGGTAACTTGGTTGCAACACAAAAGAAATATCATCATCTGGTAATGAGCTATATATCTTTGATCTCCGTTTAATATTTCTTTCTTCATGTTTCAGAATACTTGAATTATGGCAGCCATTTTGACAGGATATTTCAACATCACTTTTTTGTCTCTCTAAAGTATTCAGAAGCATTGCATGTTTATCTTTTGTCTTTGGATTATAATCATAACAATTAGCTACATTATGGTTTGAAGCTTCATAGTAGGTATTATGAGTGGACCAATCAGCACCATTATGTTTTGCTATATTACTACTGGAAAAATTATTTTTATCAAGTATCTCTGACATTCTCAATTCATCATCAGTGTTACTGTCTGTGTTGGCAGATGACTGTGGGGGGATCATCAAGAGAGCAAATACCAAAAGATGCAAGTCCAGTCCAGCCAAAATCAGCAAAGAACCTATGAATATGGAAAAAAATATAATTTTTCATTATTTAGATTTGAAAAAAATAGGGAAAAAAAAACTAATATGCAACCTTTGTTTGTTTACACATAGATTTAATTTTTTTTTCTTTTTGAGTCTTTCATAATTAAAAAGTCAGATTGACTTGATCAGTGACTTATATATATATATATATATATATATTATATATGTATATTATATATATATATAGCAAGTTTGTTTTTTACATTAACCTATTATATTCATTTTTTTTTACTAATTTTAGTATTAGATATTATATTTTCTCTATATAAATGTGTTTATGGTAAGTATTTTGGTGTGAGTCGAAAAAATAATTAGAATTTATGTTTAATTCATATGGAAAAATGTTATTCATATTTTATGATTGTATTTTAGTTTAAAAAGTCTCAAAGCAAGAAAGAAATGAGATCATCTAAAAATTCACAAAATTAATCAACTAACGAAAATATTTTAAAAGACTACAACTGTTTGTTTTTTTTGTTAAAGCTCTTGGGGTGAATTAAAAACTAGAGCTAGGGTGCTTGTCATGGCTGTATTTTTGTGTATTAATTACTTGTGTATAATATATATTTTACTTGACACTTCTTCTTCTGGTAGGTGTATATAAATTATTTGTAGTATGACCGATTAGCCAGTCTCTTCTGAGTTTCTTGTATATTTATTATTTGTACATTAAATGAAGTGTCCACAGATATGTGTGAGACTAACACATATATTAACAGCCATGAAACACTGAATAAACAGTTTGTTGAAATATATATATGTATTTATTTACACTTGAATGATCTTACTTTAATGATGTATAATATAGTAGAATAAAATGATGATGTCGTAGTTCCTCTAGTCTTGTCAAATATCCTCTCAAGAAATCTATCGTCTCCTTATCGTCTAATTATTATCGTCTGCTCTAATATTTTCTACTTCCGCTGAGCTAAGTGGCCAGATAATTCAAACCATCTCTGTGCCAACTATAAATTCTATAGCCTAATCTGATTATTACAACATCCCCCTTTCCTTTAAAAAACAAATGTTATACATTTAGTTTTTTAGCAATCTCTATGTCTTACTGTCATTAACTTAATAAAATTTACTTTTGTCAAAATAAAAATACAAATTTTTGTAGTATTACATCACATCAATAGAAATCTATATCAAAAAAATGTCAATGTATTTACAAAATGTCAAACAAAATGGTTATGATACCAAATATCCATTAATAAAAATATTCTTGTCAATATTATATCTCAATTTCAATTTTTAAATGCATTTATAGCATAATATCATAATATTGACATAAAAACTTATTCAATTTTCAAAAATATTATTATCAATCAATTTTAAAACAAAAAAAAATTTTTATACAATAATAAGTGATTATTCACTTAAGTTGTTACCAAGTAACATAACTTCATAAGTTTTAAGTGCATTTTTAATTATCATTGTTATCTCCCCTCTTTTCTCTTTGTTTTTTTTTTTTTTTTATATAGTGATTATTTTCTATCACCTTATGACTTAATTGTCATTTCAATTCTTTGTACATATTCACTTAATGAATTTATTCAATATTCAACACTTTCATATTTTTCTTCACATCATTATCATTTTTTTCTTTTGTATGAGAGCATTTTATTTCAATACAATATATTTTTCATGTTGTCTTTTGACAAACTTCTTCTGTTGCAACAATATTTTGTTCAACTTATTATTTACCTTGCTTTATCTAGCAAGTGTTTTCTTTCATCTCATATGAAGACCTTTTCTTTTGTCTTCTGTCAATAACACTTTCCTTAGTGATTTGACAATATTCATTCTGCACTCATCAATTATATAAGACATTTTTCTTATGTCTTTCCCATCATTTTATATAGTGTGCATATATTAACTTTGCACCTTTTCATCTCAATTTATCTTGACATATTTAATATTATCATCATGTACAATTCATTATGTCTTCTGACATATAACAATAATTTTTGAACATCATTTTAATAAAATTCATATATTAATGCAATCTTCATATTTTTGACTTCTTTAGTCAATACTTGTTCAAGTTACATATTTGAGACTAATAAGTCTTCTTGACAATAATCAATGTCATAATCAATAATCCTTTGATTGGATTTAACAAAATTTTAACTTTTTAAAATCATTATAAAAAATTGAACAATTAACTTCAAACAATGAACAAATTCAATAAAATATGCATTAGTAATCATTGCATAATAAAATCTTTGCATAAACTTCAATAATATTTTCATCAATGTGAATGAAATGAATGAGTAATTAATCATTCCTACAACATATTCTCATGTACATTATACTTGTTTAGTGTATGTGTTTTATTTTAAACACAATCTCTCCTCGTTCTCATCTTAATTAAGTATGCATATTTCTATTTTAAACACATTATGCATCAATCATCAATATGAACTCTTCAATATACATGATTTAAAAAAAAATTTGAGTCAATATACTCAATACAATAGTGTACCTGACAAGCTTAAATGTCATCATCATTATTCATGTATTATATTATATTCTCAATACATACCAATCTTTTATTTTCAAATACAACTCTTATTTGTATTAATCTTTTGAATATCCATATTATTTTTACTTATAGTTCCTATATTCTTATATTTCTAGTCATTATCGTTATTGTTCTACTATATTTCATTGTTACTTGTTCCAATAAAATTTATATTTCATTATTGTTCCTATATTCATATATTTATACTTGTTATTTCAATTAATTATATTTACTCTTATTGTCCCAATACATCATTTTTTATGTTTAAACAATTCAATATGTTTACTCACAAAAAAAAATATACTTATTTCTGACTGAGTCTCGATAAGATATCTGGGATATGGTTACTTGACCCTTTAATGTATTTTATGTTAAATGAGTAGTCTTACAATAACAAAGACCAGCGTGTTAGTTTGGCATTATTTATGCTTTTGGTATTCAGGTTAGCTAAAGGTTTGTGATCTATTAACACAGTGAACTCATTGCCTAGCAAGTATTTGCTTAATTTAGTTATTGTCCAAACTAAAGCTAAACATTCTAGTTCTATTACTGAATATCTACTTTCAGTGTCTGACAGTTTTCTACTTAAATACAGTATAGATTTATTAATATTATCCTGCTCTTGATATAGACACCCACCGATTGATGTTTTACTAGCATCTGTGCCTACAATAAATTTCTTTGTCATATCTATGGAACTTAAAATTGGTTTTTCTTCAAAACATTGTTTTATTTTCTTTAATGCATTATTGTTACATTCTGAATTCCATTCAACTTTTTGTTGTATCTTTTTCTTAGTTAATTTCACTAAAGGTTCAATTAAGTTTGCAAAGTTAGGAATAAATTTTCTATAAAAATTGCATAATCCTATAATAGATCTAACTTCTTTTTTCTTTTCTGGAATGCGAATCTCAAAAATTCTTTTAAGAATATTGTTTGTTGGTGTGACTAATCCTTGACCAATATGATATCCAAGAAAATCTATGTTTTTAAAACCTATTTTTATTTTCTCAGGTGAAACTGTTAAGTTATTAATTTGAAGAATTTCTAGTAATTTATTCAAACTGATTATATGGTCTGACCAGTTTTTAGTGTAAATACATATGTCATCCACATAATATCTAATGTTTTCAATGTTTCTTAATAGCTTATTCATCATTTTAGTGAACGTTGCAGTGCTGTTCACCAGACCAAAAGGCATAACATTCCACTCATAAAATCCTTCATGAGTTTTAAATGCTGTATATTGTTTAGAATCTTCCTGAACTTCTATCTGCCAAAAGCCTCTAGTTAAATCTAGGTGTGTGAAAATATTGGCATTTGACATTTCCTGAACTAAGTCTTCTATGTTTGGTAAAGGTTGTTTATCTATCACTGTAATAGAATTTAAGCTTCTGTAATCACAACATAAACGAATTTTGCCATTATTTTTCTTTACTACCACTATTGGAAAACAATAGCTGGAATCTGATTCTCTTATTAATCCACTATTTAGTAATTGTTCTATTTCTTTTTGAACTTCATTTCTGTATTTAAATGGAATGTCATAGAATTTAGGTTTAATTGGTTCTTCAGTTTTTAATTTGATTGAATGTTTAATTATGTTTGTCTTTCCTGGTTTGTTAGAAATTACATTTTGAAAAGAATTTAATGTTTCTATAAGTTGTTTCTTAATATCTTCAGGTATGTCTGTTGCAAAATTAATCTTATTCATGTCATCTTGTTGATCTAAACTTATTACTGGAATCTGATCAGTGTCATTAATATTATTTTCTAGACTATAAGTGTTTTCTCCGATTAAACAATTTGAAGATTGAATCTGTTGTACAATGGTTTCTAATTCTGTAGGAGGATCTAAAATATCTCTTAATCTATCAATATGAAATGTTCTACCCTCTCCATTTATTTCTACTGAATAGTCCACATTTCCTATTTTGTTTATTATTTTATATGGACCTCTCCATCCAATTTCATTATCTTTGGGTATCAGTACATAAACTAGATCTCCAACTTTAAATTCCCTTAAGTATCTGTTTTTATTTTTAAGATCCCTATGGTATTTATTTTTCTTTATGAGATTTTCTTCTGCATATTTGTTTGAATACAGTATGTTATTTCTGGTTTTGTCTACCAATTCAAATGGACTAATATGTTTCTTTTCTGTATTAATTATATTTTCACTGAATAACTGTAATGGTCCTCTAGGATTTGAACCGAACATGAGTTCAAATGGTGTAAAACCTGTTGTTTCATGAGGTATTTCTCTATACGCGAATAAAATTAAAGGTAAGAATGTGTCCCAATCCTGTCCATGATCACTAATTATTTTTCTTAACATGGTCTTTATGGTTTGATTTGCCCTCTCTATGGAGCCATTTGATTGCGGTCTGTACCTAGCTGTAAATACCTGTGTAATGTTAAGCATATGAGTAAATGCCTGAGTAAGATGTGATTTAAATTGGGTACCATTGTCTGATAATATAGTGTTAGGAAAACCAAAAGTTGTAAAAATAGACAATAATGCTTTGCAAATTGTTTCTGCAGTTATATCTACTAATGGAATTGCTTCAACCCAGCGTGTTGCTAAGTCTATCATTGTTAAAATATATCTATGTCTTCTATTGGACATTTGAGAAATAGGTCCAATTATGTCTATGGCAATTTTATAAAAAGGAATGTTTGTTGTATCACTTTCTTGTATGGGAGCTCTGTGTTTTGGTCCTATATGATTATATTGTTGACATTTCTTACATGCCTTAACAAATCTTTTTACATCTCCTATGACACCTGGCCAGTAACAATATCTTCTAATTCTATCTAGTGTTTTCTTAACACCCAAATGACCTGCTAAGTAGCAATCATGAGCTGCTTTTAGTATATTATTTCTTAAAACTGTAGGAATCATTATTTGTTTAAATGACCTGTTATGACTATTGTATTTTCTTATTAAAATGTCATTTTCTACCTTATATATTATGTTTTTATTTTCATTTTCCTCTCTATTGAAATAAATTTTTAAACTTTCATCCTGTTCTTGTAATGTTTTAAGTTTATCCCTATCAATATCCAAAATGTTGTTTTGTCTACTAGATTCAGGGTATTGTTTTGTACTGTTTTCTTTATTAGCTTGTGCTCTAGTCATTGCATTTAATTTTTTAGTTAGGTTGTAACTATGTTTTTGTTTTATGTGTTTATTTAATCTCCTTAATGATCTGCATTTTCTACTGCAATCCATGCATTCATGATCAGATTTATTTACTGTATTTGTATTCTTTATAGTATTTTCTTTTACAACTTCAACTGAATTACTGTCATTATTTAATTTATTTATTAGTTTATTTTTTAATACTGTATAATTGTCTTGGTTGTTTTCTGCTAGTGATTTTGCCAATTGATGGTTGTGTAATTTATCTATTAGAACTGTTATTTTATCTTCTTCTTTAATATTGTTTTGTGTGGCTACTATGTCTATTCTCTCTAAAAAATTTACAATGTTCTCAGTGCCATTCCAATTTTGTATGCTTTTGAATAATGTACATATGTTTTTATCTGTATCTGTCTCTAAGGGTTCCTCTATAATTGTTTCTAATTCTCTATTTTCTAACCATTTCATATAAATTTCTTTGGAATTGTCTTTTATGTTTTCTACATTTCCTATTATTAATGAGGTTATTGGTGAATCCATTAAAAGTGCTTTTATTTCCCCACTAATCCAAGGTGTTTCAATATAAATTTTTGCTGTTTTACATTTCACTATTTCTCCATTTCCCATTCTAATCTCTTCTATGCCCTGTAATATTTGTTCTTCCCTTACTAATTTTGAATCCAGAATAATACATGTACAGCCACTGTCTCTCAAGCACATTACTTTCCTACCATCTACATAACAAGGATAAAAATTAACTCTCCTTTTCCCTCCATCATGTTACAGTTATGTATGTTGTTAAAAGAGTGTCTTTGACTTGATCTACCCCTATTTTCTTGTTTTCTAATGGGACTAGTGTTTGGTGATTGTCTCTTATTGTTATATTTATGTTGTCTTTTATTAAAATATTTGTTTCTATCCCCATAGTTGTAATACTGTCTGTTTCTGTTTTGATAATTGTCTGTATACTGTTTCCTAAACCAACAAGTATGCTTGTCGTGTCCTATCTTGTGACAAATTTGACATGGATTGTTAAACCTAGAAGGTAAGCTACTAAATCTTTTCCTGGCAATACTATTTTTCATGAGATTAAATTTATTTTGTGTTGAATTGAACATTGGAGTGTTTATATGACTATCCCTAAAATCTGACATGGCAGAAATTAACTCTATCTTCTTATGGACCTTTCTTTGTTTTATGAATGTGAATAGTTCTGATGTGCAAAGTGTCAGTACTTTGTCCACCAGAAGTAGCTCTTTTATTTCAATTACACTATTTTCGTCTATCCCTGACATCTTTATCCAATTGTTCAAATGGGCATCTAAATTATTAATATATGCCTGAGGATGTTCATTAGAACCTAATGTACTGTTATGAAATAAATTTCTATAGTAGTCTTCTGTTTTGTTGAAATGATCTAATAGTTGTTTCTTTATTTCACTGTAATCTGATGTGTCGCTATCTCTAATGTTGTTTAGGGCTTTTAGTGCATCCTCTGTAACTGATTGGTATAAATAGTTTTTCCATTCTGATTTGTCTATGTTGTTTAATTTAAATTGAGTTTCCATATTATGGAAAAATTGGTCTATCTCACCAGATTTACCAGAAAAAGTGTTTATTTTTATTTTATGTTTATATGTTTTTTGATTCTCTTGTTTTACTATACTATTCTGACTTTGCGATTCTAGTTCTAATCTTTTAAGTTGTAAGTCTCTTTCAATTTCCATCTGTATTTTTTCTCTTTGTAATGCTATTTCTTGTTTTATTTTATCTGCTTGTATTTCTGCATCTCTTTTATTTTTTTCTGCTTCTATTCTAATTTTTTCTGCTTCTATTTTATTTTGCTCTGCTCGCTTTTCTGCTTCTATTTTATTTTGCTCTGCTCGCTTTTCTGCTTCTATTTTATTTTGCTCTGCTCGCTTTTCTGCTTCTATTTTATTTTGCTCTGCTCGCTCCATTTTATCATTAGCAAATTTTACTAGTTTGTCACCTGTTAGACCTGCACTTCTGCCTTGTTTAAGATATGTTTCCCACGGATCAGAGGTTTCCTCAGCCATTCTAGAATTTATTTAATTATTCTTTATTAAATTATTTCTATAATTGATCTCTTAATTATTTAATTTATGCTGTATTGGTTTTTTTATTGTATATATGTATATATAGTATATTTCAGTATTCAATATTCTTGTGTCTATATGCAACTTTATGTCAAAATAAATTTAAATTACTGATGTAAAAATATTTCTAATAATAAGTGACAAATGAAAACATACAATAAATAAAATATTTCTAAGCTTAATATACTATTACTAAAAAATGTAAAAAAAAAAAAATTTACAGACTAAGTTAATATTATTTAATTAAATTTATAGTTAGACGAGCGAAAACAAGTATACAACTTTACCAGATTACTTGTAAAAAAAAAATTTATACAGGATACGAACAGTTACTTCTAAACAAATATTTTAAGTAAAATATCTAGATGAAAACAACATATATTTATTTTAATTTAACTAATTTTGCAATTAGAACTTTTCAAAAAGATATTTAACTATATACTAAGGATGTAAAAAAAATTGTTTCTAAGCATTACATACTAATACAATAAAATTGACACAGTTTGCAAATAAAACAACAATTATAATTAAACAACATGAAATCACTGTAAAATACCTTTCTTGTTACTTCGGACTTCGGATCTCAGGTGTAGAGTGTTGTAAAAGTATAGTTTCGGAAGGTGTAGACTCACTTCTCTGATAGATGTAAATAGGTAAGGTCAGAGTGTAGTCATTTCATGGCTCTCCTGGTGCAGTACGGTTCCGGTCTGCCACAATTTGGTAAGGTCTGTTAATTTTCGGATCACCTTCTTTTTCACCCACACAAGGATAGAGTAATATGAACAGATGTAAATGTTCTTATGACTAGCGATGTTTCACTGTAGCGATGTTTCAACAGTAGTAAAATATGAAGTCCAACAAGTATAGTTGTATATATTACAGTAAAGTACTGTATATTGGTGGAACACAGATGTAAAAATCAGGAACATGTAGAACTTGTAAATCTTTCAGTGCTTCAATGCATATTGTCACATGGATACCATTCATATATAATGTTCTTTATGAAACTCCCACTGCCACCGCCATTCATGTATAATATGTTCTTTCAGGGACTTTTCCGCTGCACACCATTCTATGTCATGGCTGTATTTTTGTGTATTAATTACTTGTGTATAATATATATTTTACTTGACACTTCTTTTTCTGGTAGGTGTATATAAATTATTTGTAGTATGACCGATTAGCCAGTCTCTTCTGAGTTTCTTGTATATTTATTATTTGTACATTAAATGAAGTGTCCACAGATATGTGTGAGACTAACACATATATTAACAGCCATGAAACACTGAATAAACAGTTTGTTGAAATATATATATGTATTTATTTACACTTGAATGATCTTACTTTAATGATGTATAATATAGTAGAATAAAATGATGATGTCGAAGTTCCTCTAGTCTTGTCAAATATCCTCTCAAGAAATCTATCGTCTCCTTATCGTCTAATTATTATCGTCTGCTCTAATATTTTCTACTTCCGCTGAGCTAAGTGGCCAGATAATTCAAACCATCTCTGTGCCAACTATAAATTCTATAGCCTAATCTGATTATTACAGTGCTAATAGCATCAATCTAAAATGAAATTCATAATGGCTCAATCTTCATTGCCCACTAATATTTTCTCAACATATTAATTGGTTTTATGAACCGATTTTCAGTTTAAGGGCTGCAACTTAATGATTTTTAGGTTTCTTAAAGTCTATCATAAATTGAAAACACTAAAAGAATGCTACATGATTATTAACAATTTGTAATTTTACATACTAAATCAATAAAAAGTTTTAAAAAAAAGTTGTTTTATATAAATAGATATAACATAAACCTTTCCAGGTATATTCCTCAATTAGATTTCCTACAATCACAGGCATTATGATAGCCCCAAGCCCAGTGCCTGTTGTTGCAACACCAGTTGACAGTGACCGATATTTTTCATAATAAAGACCACTCAGGACATGGGATGGAAGATAAATAAAACACCCTCCAAGTCCTAGGAAAACAAAGTAAAAGAGTCAATAAATAATAAATCTAAGCAAATTGCCTTCATTAGTTAGATATTTCTTTTTTTCTCTTTCAAAAACATTCAAAGATATTAGAAGTTAGCACAGTGGCAAATCATGATAAAATGAAGTGCCATATAATTTAGTTGCACCATATCCTATAGCTGTCACATATTCCTATTATTTTTAAAACAGAAAAATTAGATAAAAAAATATAAGAAAATTAAATATATTGTTGACTTTTCTGTTCATAATATTTTAAATAAGGTCTGAATAACATCAATAATTTTGTTTTAATTAATAATTTAAAAAAAAATGCTTGATTAGCTGCTGTAATGTACATTTTTTACCAATGCTGTCATACCAAGCAACATTTAATAAAGAAAAATTTTTTTTTAATGTACATAAACAATGTATGTAGGCTTAAATGATAATTTGATCATTTGTATATATAGTTTTGCTACTTTTATGTAAAGATAATGCCTGATTATTAATATTAATTTATCAAAAAGAAGATGTGTAAGGTACTCATTTGGCATAATTTTATTTCACAAAGTAATCAAAAGTATGGCAGAATTGTTGATTTTTTTTTAATTAACATGTAGAAAAGAAAAATAATAATAACAGATTAAAATAGCCCTAATCAAGAATAATTAAAAATGCAAAAGCTGTATTAATAAAAAGAAAAACTAAAAAAATTTGAAGACTTAAGACAAATACTGTAATAAAGCAAGATAAAAAAAAAAAGCTTATACAAAAGGGAAATAAGTAGAAATTGCTAATGATGATCCAGTATTTTCATTTTTACTTACCTGCAAACACTCCAAAGAATAGATACATGCTAGGCAGATGGATTATCAAATGTGTCCCTAAAATTCCAATGAAAACAAGTGTTGCTCCTAAAACAGATAGTGTCCTGTAGGAAACTTTAGTCATCAGGAAACTAATGAAAGGACCTATATAAATAGATCATCGGCAAAGTTTTGTCAATAACAAATATCTCACAGAAATATCGACTTTATTTTCTTAAAATTTATAGAACTAAAGATCATAGATATTTAAACTAGGCAAATAGTTTTACTTTTTGTTCATTTATTTTTCACTGAAGCAATTCATGTACACAAAGAAACAAGATGAACACTGAATTTCCATTCCAGTAGTAAGTTAAGGATTTGAATAAACAACAGATGATTCTATTATAAAATTATTTTTTTTAATGAATGATTTAACAAATATTCGAATAGTTTAAGAATGACAATCAGCAATCATTCATCTGGCATAATTAATCATCAGTTCATGTTACTTTAATGTTTACTATAGTGAGGATAAGATTTTTTCTAATAATCTATACTGTTATGTAAAAAAAAAATTTAGACCAGAACTAAAATATAAAGATGAAATACATTGCATTTATTGAATATTGGACCTACCACATCCAAGGAGTAAAGCAAAATGGATGGAGCTTATGAGTGACACACCCACATTGTCATTGTCAAACTCCTCCAAGAGATATACATTGTAGATACCAACACAAGCATAGTTACCAAAGGCCAAGACCTGGACCATACAGGCAGAGAAAACAATAACAAGCCCTTGGATGCCACCTTCCATCTTGACCCTACTGGTAAGAGAAGAATACATAACAGGATTAGGAGATATATTTATTGTGACCTCGCTGATAAAGATTTTGAGCTAGTGTTTATGTTTCTTAGGCAAAAGTACCTGACGGAACACTAATGTATCCATGCAAATAAATGTAAGTCTGTTTTAACAATTGTATACAGTAGGCCTAGTATACACACCTGTATAAATGAGTATTAACTAATGTATAAGAATAAATGCGCAATAATTAGTGGTACATATCTTATGATTGATTATATGTAATTCAAGTAAAACTTCTTCAAAAATGATCTTCCACATTGATTTATTTTTAAATTTAAAGTAGTGCGATGAATAATATAGACCTGTCCCGTCATAGAAAAGTAGATATATGTTGTCTTAGTTTAAAAAACACAAGTTTAGTTACTATGTGAATTTGAGCTGAATTAAGAAAAAGAGAAATCATTAAAGCAAAAAACATTTATAAAATTTGCAACCAGCTCATTGTCTTTGTACAGATTTTCGCTATCAGCTTAATCTTTCGCAGAGATATTTACATTAGAAAGGACATTGAATGGGTTTTTTGTTAAGTTTTCTTTATGAATTTCATATTAAAATATTTGAAAATGAATGGGCTTTGCACACATAACGTGTATATGTCTTAGAAGACAGTGTAGCACGAAATAATGATATTAAGACAAAAAGTGAAAGGCGATTTTTACCTCCCCCCTCCCCCTTGTCAACAACTTGTCAAACTTCCAGAGACCCCCCCCCCTATAAAATTACGTCAACATTTGATTACACCCCCCCCCCTAAAAAAAGGTGGCTTCCAAAATGTTTATGTGGCAAAATTTGTAGGAATATAGTTAGTTTAATTAAAATACTGAATGTTAAGCGAGTGTGTATAACACAGGACTACAAACGCTGCTTAATTTTCCTTTATTATGTAATTATATTTAAAAAAAGTAACATTGTTGACGTCAACTTTTCTTGACCTCCCCCCACCCTCCCCCTTGTCAACAATTGTCAAAAATTTTCTGACCCCCCCCCCCCATTTTGTTGACGTAATTAATGGACAGCCCCTTTACTGATGACCTGGAAGAATCAATTGTAGCCCTATTTTCTGTAAGACACTCTGACTTTGGCCCTAACATATACACTACATTTGGGGGTCTACCATTTTCGACTTCAAGATCGAATTTATGCAATCATTTGTAGTTTCCTATGGTTCTAACCTTTATCCTAACGACACATGTTAAACTTTTGCAATACACTCAGATTGTTGAGAGGATTACATTCTTGAATTTGCGATCAATGTAATGTTGCGAGCAATAAAGGGTTAATTTTTTCAAACTTGATTGGCTGCCACCAAAATTTTGAGAAATTATAAAATAAAAAAAAATAAGTAGTATATTAGTCTTTGATACAGATATTGGGGCATCTGATCTGTTATTGACAAAGACCTTTTAAAGCGAAAGTGAAACCTTTGGCACAATATTGAGTAATCTGCTATCTGTTTTTACTATTTAGTCTGTGACAACGTTAACTTTTGGAATACGAAAATTATTACTAGCAATCAATCTTTAACATGGGATCAATTGTATTGTAATCTATAAACACAGTTTTTATCGCTTTGATTCTCCTTCATTCTTACAGGCGTAGCGCAGTTCAAAACAGTTGTTATGATGGGACGCAAAGCGTAAAAGTTTGAGAACCACTGGATTATTTGATTGAATCGCAAGTTACACTCAGAGAATGAAATATTCAGCAGTGCGGGGAAATAGCAATTAGTTTAATTAGTTCTATTTATAGCTACACGGGGAGAAAGAAACAGGAGAAGAAATAAAGCAAATAAATGTGTGTACTTAACTCAAAAACTAACTACTGAACTATTAGCAAAATTAAACAAGAGTGAAAAACATTAAACTAAGTTAAATATGTACAGTTTACACCAGTGTCGTTGTGATATTGGCCCAACGTGTGATAAGATGGGAACACAAAATTTAACAAGCTATAAAAGAATATCGTCTAAGAATATATTAAACAATATAATCTTAAACAATATGAAAAAAAAATTAGTTATGTGACCAACTGGCGGGGGACTGGTTGGTCGCCTTGATATTAATAAATACTTTCAGTAGTCAGGCCCGTAACCAGGATTATTGGGGGGGGGGGGAGAGAAATGTTCGGGGTGGGGGGAGGGGGCAAGATTGAGGCGCGAAGCGCCGAACGCGTGCGAACAGAGAGGAATGGTTTGAGGATGGGATCTCGTTTTTTTAAAAATAATTTTAAAAAATAGAGAGTTTTAATGATAAAAATAAAATGGTCAGTGAACAAAATACCCTAAAATAAACTTAAAGAAGATTGAATCTTTCATTGCCGAAAATAAGATTTGTAAGTAAAATAGCCTGAATAATTGCCAAAATATAAACTTTTAAGTTTTTATTATTATTGATTTATTGAACAAAATGATTGACGTTTTATAGCTGCTATTATTAAAATTTTGTCAATAAGCTAAAATCAAGCACGGTGGTGGTGGTGCGGGGGGGGGGGGCTCAGGTCATGCACCGGGGTGGCTCAGTAGTGTATTGCAGTCACAGACAGGCAGATAAGATAGATAGGGCGGACGGACGGACGGACAGGACAGGACAAGCAGACAGACAGACAGACAGACAGACAGACAGACAGACAGACAGACAGACAGACAGACAGACAGACAGACAGACAGACAGACAGACAGACAGACAGACAGACAGACAGACAGACAGACAGACAGACAGACAGACAGACAGACAGACAGACAGACAGACAGACAGATAGATAGATAGATAGATAGATAGATAGATAGATAGATAGATAGATAGATAGATAGATAGATAGATAGATAGATAGATAGATAGATAGATAGATAGATAGATAGATAGATAGATAGATAGATAGATGAAAACAGGAATGCGAGTCTCAATGACCTCATGTGTGGTCCACTCCACCCTTCCGGTCACATTACATCAGGCAGAGACAGTGGGCTAAAATTAAGTGCAATGCCCGTCACACTAATAACAATTCAATTACTACTAGACTAAAATAAACGGCAATAGAAAATATGTTCATCATTACCTTTAACTCAACGGGCTAAACTTAATGAGCGCATCTCATCACAATGTTTTTTTGTGAGCCTGAAATCTTAATGAATGAATGGTGTGTGACTGATGACGTCATCTATCTAACATATATATAAAGAGAAAAAATATACAGCCCATACAAGTGTGACGAAAGGAAGTAGTTCTTGAGACAAACAAGAAAAAAAAAGTTATTTCCGCACTCAAGTAATTGGCTGTTGCTAAACTTGCGTCCAACATTTTGTCACTCCCCCTCCCCTTTTCCCCACTGACGTCACAAACATATGTCCAGCCCAGGTTAACAGGGACGAAATCAAACAAAAAGAAAAGTCCAGCTGTGTACAATCCAGTCCAGCTGTGTACAATCCAGTTCAGCTGTGTACAATCCAGTCCAGCTGTGTACAATCCAAGTCAATGAATTACCAAACTAAATATTATAAGAACAGAGAGAAACAAAACATGAGTCTGTTCTTAGACTTTTGGGGTTCTGTTTAAAGGGGGGAGGGGGTCGAAATTTGCTTATGCATAGGAACGGCTCTGGTTACATCATTAGGGACGACGTGGCTTGGTTTTTGTTTTAGTGCACATGACTGTCGAAATTACCGGGTGAGTGTCCGGGTACGGACTATTTAATGTGAAGGCGGATAGACATAGTGCATGCCATGCAGTGTGAGTTTGAAATTCAGACAGATGTTTATAATGACCGTATGGAACAGTCTCATGAACGTCAATCTGAACACTTCATGAAAATGTTTATATGACCGTATGGAACAGTCTCACGATTTTTCCCCCCTCAAGTTTGGCGCTATCAAACAGTGAACAAAAAGCTAACCATGTACATTTTTGTTCTTCAAATATATTCATTCAAAATTGACAGAGACGTCTAATTTTCACATTTTAACACTCTTTAACCCCCCCCCCACACACCCACACACACACCCACACCCACCAAAAGCATTATTAATAAGTTAGCGGTCCCTTTGTAGACATATTTCAAATGCTTCTGTAATTTGCAAAAAAAAAATTTCTTCAAATATATTGAGACTGAATCATTTTTCGCCAAGTTCTAAACCTAGTTTTAATAATAATTTTGTTTGATTATTATCATAGAGTGAGTAAGTGGCCCTCTATAGAGTAAGTGTGGCTCTCTAGTCTCTATAGAGTAAGTGTGGCCCTCTATAAAGTAAATGTGGCCCTCCATAGAGTAAGTGGCCCTCTATAGAGTAAGTGTGGCCCTCTATAGAGTAAGTGTGGCCCTCTATAGAGTAAGTGGCCCTCTATAGAGTAAGTGTGGCCCTCTATAGAGTAAGTGGCCATCTATAGAGTAAGTGTGTCCCTCTATATTTCCTTAACTTCGCCTAATCATTTATAACGAATAACAAAAGAATTCCAAATATTTTTACTGCAGTTACACAGTTTAGAGAAGCAAAATGACTAACGATGCAGTTACAACGTTTAGAGATGCTGAATGACTAACGATGCAGTTACAACGTTTAGAGATGCTGAATGACTAACGAAACTGATATTATTTATTTATTATTGAAAGAAAAGAGTGGAAGAAACTTTATCATGTTATAAAACAGGCGAAACCTTAATTTACACACTAAACTCTGTGTTATTCTGCATACAAATACTGATTTCTTACAAGTATGTTTTTATGTGTCCCATAATAAACATGTTCAAAGTTCATTTCTTCGACTAATATTTGATTTGATAAATGTTCCGTAAATTTCTATTTAAAAAAATACTTATGCAAAAAGTTTAAAAAGTAAAAAAGAAGTTAAAACTACTTTTTTGTTTAATTAGTTAAGAATAAAAAATATTACTAAAACTTTTTAGTTGAAAATTAGTTAACGTTTCATTATTAAAATGTGTTATTGTTCATCACTAGCCGAGTCTATCAGAAACAAATAACTCCACTTCTCTGGTCCCACTAGCCACACACTATCCCTTTATGCCGTGGCCACAAGTTGAACTTACTGTATCTGGTCCCACTAGCCACACAATCCCCAAGAATGCCTAGGTAACTTAATTTCCCGATGCTCCTTTTGGCCACTGCGGCTTCTTGAATTTAACAGAAGGGTCAGAAATGAGCAAATGGATGGAATGCTTAATGGACTAATAATGTCATGTGAACAAGTCGATGGAAGTTGAGCGGCAGCCAGATCAAACAGACTAAATGACCGTCAATCGCTCGTAGCCCGTATTTTACACCTGGCTGGTATAGCAGATCAAAAGCTAATCAGTTCTCCCATTATGAAAAAGTGTTTTATTTCGATGACGACGATATTACAGCATACATTTTAAGACACTCCTAATACAGATCACATACATTTTAGACACTTCTGATACAGATCACGTACATTTTAGACATTCCTGATACAGATCACATACATTTTAGACACTCCTGATACAGATCACATAATTTTAGACACTCCTGATACAGATCACATAATTTTAGATACTCCTGATACAGATCACATAAATTTTAGACACTCCTGATACAGATCACATAATTTTAGACACTCCTGATACAGATCACATACATTTTAGACACTCCTGATACAGATCACATAATTTTAGACACTCCTGATACAGATCACATACATTTTAGACACTCCTGATATTAATACAAGGTAACATTAATACGACAATTATGAGCTCAATATTTTAATCCATCATAAATATAAAAAAGAAAGTATTACAAAAGGAAATAATACAGCAACCTTTAAAAAAAAAACGTACCTTCCAAATATCATTTTCCCATCTAATAATAATTATGCCGAGACAAAGAAGTTTTCTGTTTCCGATGTACACATCTAAAAACAGGCCAGCTGTTCATCTGTCACATACCTGCGGAAATAAATATACACACATTTAGTTAATACTCGATCAAACAAAGTACAACGTTATATTATCATTCTATTTTTTTTTTCAATGAAACAACAAGAGCAAAATCTGCCAAGATTTATAGCTTTTTTTATTTTTAAGAATTGCCACTCGCTGTGGTGTAGTGTATACAACCATTAGTACACTTGCGTTAAAATATTGACAATTTAAACTTCAATGTCATGTTTTTGGTTAACAAAAAAATAAAAATGAAATAAATAATAAATAGCATTGGTGGATATCAATAAACAATAAGAGTTTTTTGCCCTGAATTATCTTAATGCGTACGTTGATTCTGCTTGACGCTGTGTTGAATTATTCATCAGTTACGTAAGTTGAGCCCGCGGTTTAATAGTGCGAACCAAAAAAAAATGTCAGAACACTTATTGTTGCCAACGTGAGTGTTGGATAAGTTGACCTTTACCCCTCGTCTAGTATTTCGACACTTGGGTCAAGATAACTTATAACACGGACAATAACTGTGCAGTAACTCGAAACACGGACAACAGCTCTGCGAAATGTCTGTTACTGTATATGTTTCTGTTATCAAGACTGTTTTAAATAGACACTATTTTGTGTGCGTGTTGGGGGGGGGGAGGGACGACGTCCATTAAATTGTAATAAATACATCGTAACTCGTGGTTTCAAAAGTCTGCCCACTGGTAAAGAGGTAGTTTTGTAATACTTCAAACAATATCTCTCCTCCTACGGTCCAGCTGTGATACTACTCCATCAATAATACGGTGCTGTATTTTGTGTGTGTGAGTCCAACTAGATCGATCTATTGCTTTGTAAACATAAGTAAACTTCGAGTGCCCACGTGTGTGTGTGTGTTAGATAGGGTAGAGTAATTGGCCGAGTAGCCATTGACATGACCTTCATGGGCACTCTTTGGCCCAATACATAGCAATGGATTGTTTTGACTAGATATGACGTAGCTGGTAAAGCTGGACTAGATATGACGTAGCTGGCAAAGCTGGGCTAGATATGACGTAGCTTGCATAGTTGGGCTAGATATGACGTAGCTTGCAAAGTTGGGCTAGATATGACGTAGTTGGCAAAGCTGGACTAGATATGACGTAGCTGGCAAAGCTGTGCTAGATATGACGTAGCTGGCAAAGTTGGGCTAGATGTGAGTACTACGAAGACCGAATAGTAATAGTTGTTCGTTGAGACGGGTAGTAGCGCCCCCCCCCTAGAAGTGGCTACAACGGTAAATTGTCCAAAGACCCACGCCTGAGAGGGCCCCCTCGATAACAGATTCTTGTGGCACCTAACTATAACAAAAGTCTAAAGACAAAATAGGAAGGCCCTTCTTTTGACACTAGCCTAGACGAAATGGTTTTGGCACCGGGTGCAGAAAAAAATATTGGGCCCTGAAAAAAAAAATTTCATAAAAAGGTTAGACCCTATAAAGCTAGGTTTTGTAGATACAAGGCTGAGGTTTTCCGAGTTACCTCACAATTCAGCCCGCTCTCATTTAATCCACCTCTGCACTCGCACTGGTGCCAATGGATCTATGAACAAGCAAACAGATGAAAATAAAGCACATATTATTTACGTCGTGAGTAACGTGTGCCGCCAGAGTTAGCGAATCAGCAAGCCGACCATATCTACATTAGAGTTATCCGCTAAACATAGAAACAAATGTACGGCCTTGATTTCACGTTAAAAGACTTAACACCTTTCTGCACTTAACTATAGACATGTAGTACTGTTTACACCGGATTATGGACATGTAGTGCTGTTTACACCGGATTATAGACATGTAGTGCTGTTTACACCGGATTATGGACATGTAGTACTGTTTACACCAGATTATGGACATGTAGTGCTGTTTACACCAGATTATAGATATGTAGTGCTGTTTACACCGGATTATAGACATGTAGTACTGTTTACACCAGATTATAGACATGTAGTGCTGTTTACACCAGATTATGGACATCGAATGCTGTTTGGATCAGATTATAGACATTGCACGTTGTTTACATCAAATTATAAACAGCTTATCCACATTATATATATATATATATATATATATATATATATATATATATATATATAATCAAATTATAGACATTTAGGATGTTATGATCCAGTTTAAAGACATTTAGTGCTTTTTGCACCAGGTTTTTGCATCAGAAAATAGATTAAAGAGGTGGCCAGTTTATAGGCTAAATATGAAGTGTTGTTTGCATCGATTTATAGTGTTTTTTACATTAGATTATAGACATTTAATGTAGTTTGGGATCAAATTATAAACATTTAGAATTAAAAATTGATCTTGAACACCAACAGCTTCATAAAACTTTACTTCATTTTTGTAAAGTGATGATTTAAGTCTTATCTGACCAATATATTATACACTTAGTGCAGATTGTAACTATGTATTTAGTCTGTCAGTGTCGGCCGCTCTATATGCAAAAGTTGACCCGATTCAAAATTCTAGACGTAATTTTAGGTAGAAAATCGCAAGCAATAACTTTCAAAGCATTACTGGTAATTTTTTTGACAAAGCAAAGTGAAATATTTATTTCTATTCAGGATACTGACCCCCATTACAAAGAAAGTTGTGGCATGAGACAGAAAAGAGAAGACACATTGAAATAAAAGATATATTCCAGACACTTTTCCACGCTCTAGGACTCAAGATAATGATGAAGGTTGAGATCTTGATAGCATCTTACTCGTCAAAAGTTTTGCTTTAAAAAAAAACACCCAGAGAGGTTAAACACTAAGATATTTTCTGTAGCAATCTCTCTCTCTCTCTCTCTCTCTCTCTCTCTCTCTCTCTCTCTCTCTCTCTCTCTCTCTCTCTCTCTCTCTCTCTCTCTCATTCTGTGTTTGGGTCAGCAGCTGAATTGACTAAAAGACAACTTCCAACCAGTGAAGATGTTTTCAAGGCTATTGGTGGATGCTTAAAATGGAACAATACAATCATAGCCTTCATTCACGAGCGCACGCATTAGCGCATGAAGTTAAACAATTATATGACCAGGCTAGTATCCCTACAAATGACATTACCAGTATAATTGTTCGAGTAAAAAGACTTATAGCCAAAGGTCATGAACTTGAGAAATATTCAGATATAAAGCGATCATCGGTTACTTTTCAAGAGGGGTACAATTCCTTCAAAAAGTTATTTGACATTTGTCCATGTAAATGTTTTGATGCAGGTGTTAGGGATAGAGGAGACTGTAAATGTCCACAATCAGTAATAATTTATGTGCTTGAGTTGGCATTTTGGGTGGATCAAAAGATGGCAAGAAATATGTTCATAGACAATGTTGACAAACAAACAACAAAAATATTACAAAATCGACAGAAAAGAAAACATTCATTGATGCAGGGTGGCGATCAGATAGGAACCACAAATGATAATGTCAATGATGAGAAAGATAATGATATTCCAGATCAGGATGCTGAAGATGATGAACTACTTGATGCAGACTTCTTCAGCGATGAGGAATGTTCCAAATAACAAAACAGATATCAATATGAAGCAGTGGATCGATGTAAACTAAGCAATAGGGATACATGTCTTATCGTTAAAGCTGTGTCGAACGACTTAAACATGTTAACACCATCTACAGCTCTGGATCCAGCAAAGATGCGTCGACATAGATAGGGCATACTGATGAGAGCAAAGATGATTAACAAAAGCGAACAGGATTTTTGCGATCCATCTTGTCAAAGTGGGGCTAGAAACTTTTTCTATATGATACAACTGCTTCAGAACCTGGATACTGCTGATCAATCTATTATATTGCCTGTATTGGAAAATAACTGCTACTTGCACATCCAGAAAAAATTCTATTGGCTGCAGTTAGGACAATGATGAAGAAATTGGAAGGTATGCAGTAAATAAAATCATAACAGCACGACATAAACCAGCTCCATGCAGAGTTAGAATTTTTCAACAAAAATGACATAATCCTGAATATTGCAGCTAAATCATATGATCAGTTGATTAACTGGGATCTTTGTGCAGTGACATCCCCTCCTCTGCTGGAACATATTTGTAATGATGAACTTAAATGCAACAACCCAATCATACTGGATCAAATTCCCTGTCACTCTCAAGCTGTTGAAAGAGCAATTAAAGAAGTTACTGCTGTTAGTTTGAAAGTGTACGGACATTTCAAACTGTACGGACATAGCTCTCGACATGGGGTGGTTTTGCAAACAAAGAAATCAAGGGATGTTCTTCCGAAAGTTGAAAGCAAAGCAAGTTTCCTGTGACAATCCATAAACAGTATTATTCATATGTACATTGTATATTTTGCATGAACGATATATAGATTTGTACAATTTCATATTACTTATACCAAACATTCTAAATGTTGTAAAATGTCATACATTGGGGGGGGGGCGTACCCGGGTCAAAGCAAAATCTTTTTTGTTATTAAAGTTTAAGACATTTTAATATCTTAGTAATGATATAGTAGATTTAAAAATAATTTTGTTAAAAAAAAATATTAACATATTGATATTTGTGGGTGCGGCATGCCGCCATCTTGAAATTTATGACCTTTTTGTGGCAAATATTTCTGAAAATTTATAGACTGTTTCATATAAAATGTACATTTTATAATCAGAAAAGCTTACTTTAGGGAATGTCAAAGTACTTTTTTGATAATGTAATAAATAAATTTTTTATGAATTTTAAAAATTTTGTATGGTGAAAATAAGCAAAAAATGTTAATTTTGAAAATTAAAAAAAAAAAAAAAGGACATAAAATTTCTTGAAAAGCCTCTGACATTCTATAAATGCACCTCTTCTACATAAAAATTAGAAGTTTTATCAAAATCTGACATGTGGTTTTTGAGATTTTCTTGCCATAGTGAAGCAAAATGTCAAAAATATTTTTTCAGAGAAAAATGACTTTTAAGTTTTTAAATTATTGAAGTTTCTGAATGAGTAACATTCTGAAAATACATTTTAATTGATCTAAATTTTTTTTTCTGCAATATAATTAATTCATAGTTATTATTGACATGTTTTAGTATCTAAAAATGTAAAAAAAAAAAAATATTTTTTTTAGACATAGTACCCCCTTGAATTAAAAGTTGGGAGTGGAAGACATTATCTGATTTTTACAAATTTTACATTTTTACAATCAGTAGGACCATAGGCAACTTTTTGAATATGTTTCAAATTCCCAACTCCAAAAAAAATTTTTTTGACCCACCCTAATATATATATATAAATATATATATATATATATATATATATATATATATATATATATATATATATATATATATACACATACATGTATATGAAATGCTGTAAATGAAATAATGTACTATAAAATAAGGGCAACAATGATTATTGTTTTCTTTCATGTGAGTCAGGAAATTCACGATTGCTGAGAGCAGAAAATTGACCTACATAGATACATCGGTCTAAAACAAACTTAACTGCAGTTTGGGAGTGAGGGGTGGCGGGAGTAAGGGGTGGCGGGAGAAGTCTTTTGTATGGTGTTGTTTAATGAGTCTCGTAGTTATGTTTTCTTTATCCCAGAAATCCGGAGGAAGAAAAACACACCATTGTGTGTAAAAAAAAAATAATAAAAGAATTTCAAAATAAAGAAACAAATGAAAAATAATTCGTGCAACTAACATGGTGGAAACACCGTCCCATTAGTGGATGTTTGGCATATAGGATATAAGGGATAAACGTGTCATCCTAACAGGTATTTTACACAATACACCATGTTTTGATCAACCCCCTACTAGACTGGGGCAATAGCGGTAAGATGGCGAGGGATGCGGTCGTCCTTTGTGCATGTTGTAGCATTACTACCCAGTGGCGTAGTGGGGGGAGGGGGGCATCATGCCCCGGCGCCACTCACAAAGGGGTGCCACATGGTGTATTTTACATATAATATTACATGGTTTTCGAATGGGGGGGCGCTAAAAGGTATTGTGCCCCGGGCGCGAGTTAAGCTCGCTACGCCACTGTTACTACCAATAGTTTAATTAGAACATCTATGGGTTGTGTCACTACCAATAGTTTAATTAGAACATCTATGGGTTGTGTCACTACCAATAGTTTAATTAGAACATCTATGGGTTGTGTTATTACCAATAGTTTAATTAGAACATCTATGGGTTGTGTCACTACCAATAGTTTAATTAGAACATCTATGGGTTGTGTCACTACCAATAGTTTAATTAGAACATCTATGGGTTGTGTCACTACCAATAGTTTAATTGGAACATCTATGGGTTGTGTAACTACCAATAGTTTAATTAGAACATCTATGGGTTGTGTCACTACCAAGAGTTCATTGAGAACATCTACAGGTTAAGTGTGTGTTGAAGAAAAGAACAGTTCACTCACCAGCGGAAGGATTTGGCGCAATGTCAACAAGGATTAAGGAAAATGATAACCACGAAATATATACATGTATATATATTTAATGCTAACAGAAGACTTAAAGTTTAATCTCAGAAAAAGAAAAAAAAAAGTTAAAGAAAAACCGTTTCTTTTTTACAAAGTGTATGATGAATAGATGACATCATACGACACTCGCGGATAGATGTAATATAAATCTGACAGTAGTGTGGCTAATAAAGTTATGCATATATCCAATACATGTACATGAGGTGATGATACGTGGTTGTAAGCTAACAGGCGGTGCGAGTACACACACACACACACACATGTTGCCAAGTAAGATCGTTATTACATCTGTGTTGGTCGGTTGCCAGATTCCCTTCCCCCTCCCGCCCAACACCATTTCTGAACTTTCGAATTTATTTTGTTTTTATATCGCCATAGCATAATGCTTCAACGAATGCATTTTTAAAAAATTGCGTTCTGTTTCAGAAACAGTGTAACTCTCTTTGCTTCACTTTTTCCAGATGTCTCTCATTCTTTCAAATGACAGACAGTACTTATATGTTAACACTTTCTCGTGTCAGTGTTTACATGTCTCACTTACTCGTGTCAGTGTTTACATGTCTCACTTACTCGTGTCAGTGTTTACATGTCTCACTTACTCGTGTCAGTGTTTACATGTCTCACTTACTCGTGTCAGTGTTTACATGTCTCACTTACTCGTGTCAGAGTTTACATGTTAACACTTTTTCATATCAATGTTGACATGTTTACACTTTCTACTACCAGATTTTACTTGTAGACCTACATGAGTATTTACTTTCTCATATATATATATACTTTCTAATGGGGAGGAGTATTTACATGTGAAGTATATATAGGCCTACTTTTAATGGGGGGGGGGGGGAACAAGTACCGGTATATACTTTCTCAAACCAGTATTTTTCCTTTTACACACCTTCGTATACTATTGTTTAAAATTGTTTAAATGTATACACTTATACCGGTGTTTAAATGTATACACTTATACCAGTGTTTATTCTCCGACTCTCCAACATCCTCATTAGTGAGAAAATAAAACGACCATTAGATAACAGTAATGTAAAAATAATAATAATAATAATAATGAATAAAAAACGTGAGCTTTTATTTTTATATGAATCATACATTTCATAGTTTACTGGTTCAAAATACAAAAAAAAATTAAAAGAAAGACAATTTATCTAAATGATAAAATAATGATATCGAGTATTATGAACACATTATACAATCTATGTTCGAAATCACTCATTTTGCTTCTCTCCTTCATAGATATATCTAGGCTCACCATTGAAATTTTAATTCCGGTAATTATCAAAGAATCAAGAACTCGCGAAGGAATTTATTCGTTATTTTATTTGACAGTTATCCCCCTTGATTTTAGTCAGTTTTTGACAATTCAATGCGGTAATTGTATAACCATTGACTTCTAACTGTGAAGAACTATAATACTAATGGATGCCGTGGTAATTAAAAAATAACTGGTAATGACAGACAGACTAAAAATAGAATGTGTAGTTTATTCACCAAATTAAATAACAAATTCTAACAATTAAGTCATGTTATATGAATCAACATATCAAAATATTCAGACTTTAGCCCTTGATGGCCTAACGTTAGCCCCTTTGTAAACAAGCTGACTCCAGTAATTAGCTGCCTATTTTCTTTACCGACCAGTGGCATTAGTAAACATGAGCCCCCCCCCACCCCCTTTCCCCGGTGCCTCAGTTGACGGCTGCAGTGGACAAGATTTTAAAATGGCATTACGCCATTGTCCCAAACATTTGTTATGGTTACATAATCAAACGACAAAAAAGAACAATGATAACAGAACTAAACAGCAGGGGCGCAGTCAGAAAGTCTTCAATCAAATTCAAGTCCTTTTGAGACACAGACTATCTATAAAACAAAAACCAGGAACACTCCTCCATCTATCACAAACTCATTTGTTTCATTTTTTTTTAAGCGAAGGGGCTACTGATTCTCAGGGCCCCTGGTAATTGTTTGGTTCCTTTCCCATCTCGTGACATTCTGGCTATCAGGAACTCCGACATTCGCAGTGTACACTCGACTAAAGGTGTTTGCCAAACATCTCAACAACGGTCATGAGTAAGTTCACCAAATTAAAGTTGACAGAGAATTTATCGTTCTTGTGTTTAAAAAAAAAAGAGATTATCTAAAGGTGAGCCTCTGGTGTGGTCAATGTAATAAATAGTGTTTTGTTTAATCTATTTTCAAAATGATCAGACACAAAGCTCTGGGTCCAAAAGTAATAATATTCAACTGATATTTATAAATATTCAACTGATAATTTTTAAAAGATCGCACATCGTCTCAGTAACAGATTTTCCAAGTATTACTTAATCTGTCGTAATGCTGAGCTGTACCTCTTTATCATTTAAAACAAAAAAAATGGTTTTTGGAGTGCACAAGTGTGTGAATGGCTTTAGAGCATGCATGAACAAACCACGGTCAATGGAAAAAGTGATTCAACGGTCTATTTGATCCGGTCAGCACTTTGCTCATTTCCACTCGTCCGCATCAATATGACGTTTACGTTTAATTCAAATTAGTTTACATATGCTCCATAAATCTGTCCTTATTCAGGCATTTCTATCAAATATAAGTACACAATCTGGCTCGCGGTTTGAAATGTTTGCCCACCCCTGCTTTAGAGGGGCAACGGAAAACAGAAAAATGATTGGGCTCACTTGGGTTGAACACTTTGAAACCGTAAACCACAGCATGCAGACTGGGCTCGCTTGGGTTGAACACTTTGAACCCGTAAACCACAGCATGCAGACTGGGCTCACTTGGGTTAAACACTTTGAACCCGTAAACCACAGCATGCAGGCTGGGCTCACTTGGGTTAAACACTTTGAACCCGTAAACCACAGCATGCAGGCTGGGCTCACTTGGGTTAAACACTTTGAACCCGTAAACCACAGCATGCAGACTGGGCCCACTTGGGTTAAACACTTTGAACCCGTAAACGTCAGCATGCAGACTGTGCTCACAACCAAAGCGCCATCTAACTACCCATTGTTTATTTTATTTGTCCAATGACGAAATGTACACACAGGAACGTCCAATATTGTTAACATTGACCATATAAAACTAAATGTAGTAGTCCTTGATACTACGCTCATTGGACCAAACAACGGGACAAGACGATAACATTTCAGGGAAATCAGATTACAGAAATACAGTGCTGTTTTGAACAAGATCATAAGACAATGTATTGTTGTATGGACCAAATCAAGACATAAATCAATACTTTTACACTAAATTATATACAATTAGTGTTACTTCAGTGACAGTTTTTAACAGTTTATAAATAGAAGAGAAAACAAGAAATACTGCATCGTGTTCCTCATCTATGTTGGGGGGTAGGGGGGGGGAGGTTCTATACATCAGCGAGGGGTGGACTCGGAAATTAAAAAAAAATATATTATAATAATATATTTATATACATGTATAGTATATTTCTAAATTTATCTCTGTATTTATAAATGTAGACTTCTGTACGTATGGACATGGGCGTCGCTGGGAATTTTTCCAGGGGGGGGGGCAAAAATTTTCCGGGGGGGGGCAAATAACAACTTTATGACATTTTTTTTAAATGTAAGGGGGGGGGGAGCAAATGCCCCCCCCCTCTTATATGACATTTTTTCAAAATGTAGGGCGGGGGCATTTGCCCCCTTGCCCCCCCCCCCATGAATACGCCCATGCGTATGGATATTTGAGAGTATTTCAATGTTTGGTTCGGTCATATACCGTGTGTATCAGATATCATATATCTCATATATGAGACAGTTTACATGTAGGCATGGAAGTTATTTTTATTGAATATGTGGTAACCAAATAGAATAATCCGCTGATTGACACGTTACACAAAACCATTTTTTTTTATTTTCTTGAAGTCATCTAAATGCGATATATAATGGACATGTGTGGCTAGCACAAGGCCCAGTTGCAATTACTTCCCCATCTGAAGTCAGGTACCCATATCAAATCTTGGGTTGGCTTGATGGACGTCTAACTAACTTTTACCTTGAGGATCGAACCATTTAGACAACAAGAAGGTAGGGGGCCACTGAAGAAGGTAGGGAACCACTGAAGAAGGTAGGGAACCACTGAAGACGTAGGGAACCACTGAAGACGGTAGGGAACCACTGAAGAAGGTAGGGAACCACTGAAGACGGTAGGGAGCCACTGAAGAAAGTAGGGATTTGCTGAAGAAGGTAGGGAACCACTGAAGAAGGTAGGGAAACCACTGAAGTATGAGAGTGTGTGTACTTTTCTGGGCTACGCAACAACAGGTGATGCAACCAAAACAAAAAAGAAAATGCAGCAGTTTGACAGTGACAAAAGTCAATTAAAAGTTTGAACTGTGGAACCAAACGTGTCGTGAACTGAAGCAACTTTTATCATGGAAATGAAATTATTGCTTTGTATGTTGTGTGTTTGTGTGCTTTGTTAGGCTACTTTTTTAACTATAAATATACAATGGTACGTGACCGAACGTGTGCTGTTAAGGTGACTTATTTAACTATGAAATTGATTGCCACTTGACAGTTAATTAAGCAGACAGTGAATGTTCAGATGTTGTTTTTTTTTTCACACAGTATTTATCTTTGACAACAATGACAATAAACTATGGATGGGACAAACTTTAAAATAAATAGCATGACTTGAATGAGGGCACGTGACGTTCACGTGATACATAACGCAAAAAATTATCACAAATATGCATCCCTCCCCATATATATGACTGAATATAACAAAATATTTTATTATTAATGTATGATTCTTTCACCTGAACCAACCCTCCCCCCCCCCAACCCCTCTCCATCTCTGAAGAAAATGAACGGATTTTAAGTGATTTTTGTAACGGTGATGTAGTTTATTTGCATTAGGAAACATACACAGACTACCCCAAGCCCTCTGGAATATTTAAAACACACACACACACACCTAAACACACTCATGTGTTATAGAATATATAATGAATGGCTCCCTAAGAACGTAAGTAATTGTAAGTCTTTTTTTTTCAATTAACAACATCTGGTACATACACAAAAATCATTGATCCGCTTAATCTGTACTTACCTTTTACTGTATAAATTGAAAACGAATGTCCACCTTTCAATGAAAACGAATGTTCACCTTCCAATACAGTTTAACACAGAGTACGTAGACTTACATGAAGAATATCCACTACAGTGTCCAACAGCGGAAAACACAGAATGTAGTTTACATACCGAATCGACACATAAGTATGCGATTGAGACACACAGACAGATGGACTCTGGCAACTAGTGTGTTACTACTACTGGTACAATCCAGTGCAGTAGTAAATCCAACAGTAACTCGAGCGTGCTAAACCATAGCCAAAATTTCCATACTATTTCCACCATGTGTACAGTTGTTGGTTTTTTTCTTTACACATCGTGTAAAGGGGGGACAACCAGGGGATTGTGTGTGTGTGTGTGTGTGTGTGAGGGGATGGGGGTTATTTATCAATATAAGATCAAAGTTTAAAAAAAAAAGAGGAAAGAACAAGTTGTCTTTCTGTGCATATTTTTTTTTTAAAAGACGGAAACTACCCTCTGTTCATACAACACACTACACATGATATATGAGAGGACGTTAGTGAGGAACTCGATAGCAAACATTGTCATAAAACTTAAGGTCAGCTCGGAGGGGGGCAGCGGGTCTCACACTGCAAAGTTAGATTTGACTGAACGGAGATAAAACATTGCATGCACGTTTCACGTTGTCAGGTTGTTTTGTTTATGTTTTATCCACTGACCGTTGGTGTTGACCAGGTGAAATGTAAACAAAAGGTCGGCTTCCAAACAGAAACACACACAGACACATACAATACGAGAACTCCCCCCCCCCTCAAAGTTTAAAAAAAAGTGTCCTAATTGAAACTAGATTTAATTATATTGCTACATCAAACTACATAGTTTTAATTATTTTGCTGTATCAAACTACATAGATTTAATTATATTGCTGTATCAAACTATACATATAGTCAATTATATTCCTGTATCAAACTACATAGATTTAATTATATTGCTGTATCAAACCTTAAACAAATTTAAGGTGATGCTTCTTGTTATATATTATTGTAAATGCCTTGAATTGATGAGACAGACAGAAAGGCAGGTAGTGAAAATAGAACTCCAATGTAGATGGGCGGGTGTGCAGACGAACGTACGGGCGGGCGGACAGACAGACAGACAGACAGATAGACAGACAGACAGATAGATAGATAGATAGATAGATTAGATAGATAGATAGATAGATATTTCAAAAAGCTTATTTTGACGCCTCACCGGGGGGGGGCAATTTACGCGCCCTTACATAATTCACTTCTCTTACTTTCCTTGGCTATCATCACTTACCTTTGCTCCAGTTCTCTGTCACCTATATGCACCATTCTTGTAGTAGTGTATGATTACAAATCCTATTTGACTTCATTCATAGCTTCTTCTTTTTTTTTCCTCTTATAAATGTCAAGTCTAGTTAAATACCTGGAGGGCACACACTGTCCCAGGGCCGCTGTAACAATCAGACGATCTTCCCAGGGAGACGCCCTCACCTTTCTTCTTCTTCTTCTTCTCCTTTGCTCATCTGACTTCATCAGGTAGATCTTATCCAGGTCACCTGTGCATAACGTAAATATACAACCACCTCTGCATTAAACCGCCTCTTGCTGTAAAGCGAAGTGGTTTGTCTTGATAAAAAACATCTCAGCTAGCGCACGCTCGTACTACAACACCAACCTCCTTTCGCTTTAAGCTGCGCGTTCACTACTATGACGTTTCTCATGGAAACACCAGTTGGATTTCTCCCATAATGCACTACTTGCTCAGACTTTCTTCCTACACGCACGCCAAGAAAAAAAAAACTGAGTGACCTACATGTGCTTTGTTTGTAAACTATTCAGCACATGTTTTCTGACCTTTCATAATTTTTTTTTTTTTGCTAAGAATAAGAAATAAACGAAGTGGATAAAGAAAACATGAAAAAGTTTACATATTCAGTCCATTCCTAATCTTTGAACTTAAGTTTTTGATTTAGTTGTTTACAATTCAACAGATGCAACTATTTAAATGATTTACGCTCGTCAGACAAACATAGAAGACTTAAGAAATAAATAACAAAGTTTGTTTGCTTTTTTAATTAAAAAAGATAATGAAAATATTTTACCAATTTATTAATGTTTGCAGAGTGATCATGTCTCGCCCTTAAATATACAAGGTTAAAAATATATTGATATTTAATAAACATTAAATATTTAAAAAAGCTAAAGGTAAATATTGTTTACTTTTGGTTGATTAATTAATGACACATAAAAATAATCTTACATCAATATCACTGTAGAGTCAAATATATAATGTAGGCCACATCAAACATTTTTATATGTATTTCTTTAATTATCAGATGAAATGATTGTGTATGTTTTCATTGCTTGAAGGGCTAAATCTTTTCATAATAGTATTCTTCATCTCATTTAATTCTTTTAAGTTTCATTATTACGTTTTACGGCGTCTAAATATATAGGAAAAATCTGTTCCTTAATTTTAATATTCATAGTATTTCTTCTGTCATGTTGCTGCATCTTGCTATTGATAAATTTAGCAGACTGGCACTTATTTGGGATAGGACAGTTGTTCCTATTGCTCCCAATATGGCCCAGCGCATGGGGTCCTGCTCTAGGCTAGGGCAACGTAATCTCCAACTGTCAAGTAAGACTGCTCAGTGCAATACCGTGCAATACCTAAGTGTATGTGAATTACTGTGCAAACACATCGGGGCGCACTAAAATCGTTCCCAATCGGGCCCAGCGCCTCCTTGCTGAGTCACTCTTAGCTATATTGGCCCTTATTGACATAAGATTGAATGGGAAATTATATTGGAAAAGTTTACTTTTGCAGTGTGGACCCATAGGCAGTCGCCTAGTTTGCATAACTATAAACACGGCTTTGCTCCTACGGCTGGTGTTGTCAATATATATATATATAACCAAGGATGTGGTGGCCACAGGCAGCAATAATTCTAATTGTTTTGTGGGTTGTTGTCAATTTTTTAAAATCTTCGTAAAAATTTGCTTAATGTTTATTATCTCGGCTGTTTTTAAAATATATCTTTTTTAATGTGCGTACTCATCTCAAGAGTATTTCGTTATCAGCCATTTTAAGACAAGCACTCAGCATGGTTGTAGCTATAACACAACAAGAATATTTTGTTCATCTCGAAACTACTTCAATTTCTGGATGTTAAACTGGTGAATTGCTATTCACCAGTTTAACATCCAGAAACTGAAGTAGTTTCGAGATGAACAATTTAGCATTATAATTTAGCATTATAATTTAGTCATATTTGATCGAAAGTATTTCACTGTTTCGGTGCTACGTTATATATTTTGGCCCGGAGTCACCGACGGCGGAACGAAATATTTTAAGGGGGGGGGCTTAAATTCAAAGGGGGCGCCGCCCCCCCCCTTGAAAATTTAAGGAGGGGCAAGACAAAATATGACCGAAAGACATATTTTACCCCCTTAATTGTATAATAGAATATAGTAATTCTGTAGCGATCGATATTATTAAAAAATAATATATTAAGAAAGATAAAAATGAACATAGAGCATTTCTGTCGTCAACTGATTCGTAATGTCAGTTTGTTTACAAATTCAATAGTGAAATTAGATCAGAAAATTACTGATAATTATCATGAATGATGATGAATATGAAACCGGAAACGGGAAACTCAATAAACAAAAAGTAATTTATGAAAAGATAATAATAATTGTATTTTCTTTAAAAATTACATTTGCCGTCATTCGGTAGATGGCAATACTTCTCTATACTTATAAGACGCATTTGCTATCTGTCTGTCTGTTCCCTTAATGAAGCCCCCTACCCCCTCCTATGTAGGCAAGATATGAGAACACCCTGGCGGGGAGAACGGGCATCGCAGGCGTCAGACAGTCTGACTCAGTTCATCAAACGAACGCAGGCGTCATCAAGTTGTTTCAGTGATTACGCCCGACCTCGTGGGACTCGGCGTGTCCGACTTGTCCTTTGCTAATTTGAGACACGACACACACACACAAACACACGACACAAACACATGACACACGACATAAATACACGACACAACCCCATGACACAAACACACGACACAAACACACGACAAAAACACACGACACAAACAAACACACGACACAGACACACGACACAAGCACACGACACAAGCACACGTCACATAACACAAACACACGACATAAACACACGATACAAACACACGACACAAACACACGACACAAACACAGACACTAACACACAACATACGACACAAACACACGACACAAACACATGACACACGAGCTCAGACCCACACCTGACACCGGCTTGTTAGAAAACACATCGACTATCTAGACCCAAGACTTATTTGTTTATTGTGGAGCATAGTGACCTCGTCTCACATTGCTGTCCTCGTCGACCTATACTGACCACACCACTGGTCAGCTGAATAGTAACTGTGACAGTTAACTGGAACGTGGAAATACTTTTCATTACTTTGTCTAGTTATCTGGCTGTATTTGTACTGATTCTATCGTTAACAGTGCATAAGCTACACAATAGTACACAAGCTATAGCTTAACCCCCCCCCCCCCCAATTGTCCTGGTCAGCGATTGTCATGTATACTTAAATATTTGGCACTGACATATAATATGTAGACTTATAAAGGGCCCCATCTCTCAAATAGCTTAGGGCCTTATCAAGCCTTAATCCGGCCTTGAATTTTAATGATGCTGAAGGAAATGTTCGGTACCCGCATTTTGTTATTTTACTTTGTCGATATCATCCAGTGGTATCATCTTCAAATAGGTGTATTGTCTTGGAACAGTGAAATAGGTGTATTGTCTTGGAGCAGTGAAATAGGTGTATTGTCTTGGAGCAGTGAAATAGGTGTATTGTCTTGGAACAGTGAAATAGGTGTATTGTCTCAGTGCCGAACCTAGGGATTTGGGAGACCGGGGGGCTTGACCTCTTTGGGTGTCTATTAAACTATGTATCATGGTGACAAACACCAAATAAACCAGGAGAAAATAAGAAGAAATATCCAGGGTACTTGTATTAGCTCAACTGTCTCTTTATGATATCAGTATTATCCAGGGGTACCTGTATTAGCTCAACTGTCTCTTTACGCTATCAGTTTTATCCAGGGTACCTGTATTAGCTCAACTGTCTCTTTACGCTATCAGTATTATCCAGGGTATCTGTATTAGCTCAACTGTCTCTTTATGATATCAGTATTATCCAGGGTACTTGTATTAGCTCAACTGTCTCTTTATGATATCAGTATTATCCAGGGGTACCTGTATTAGCTCAACTGTCTCTTTATGATATCAGTATTATCCAGGGTATCTGTATTAGCTCAACTGTCTCTTTACGCTATCAGTTTTATCCAGGGTACCTGTATTAGCTCAACTGTCTCTTTACGCTATCAGTATTATCCAGGGTATCTGTATTAGCTCAACTGTCTCTTTATGATATCAGTATTATCCAGGGTACTTGTATTAGCTCAACTGTCTCTTTATGATATCAGTATTATCCAGGGGTACCTGTATTAGCCCAACTGTCTCTTTATGATATCAGTAAAAGATGAACAGTAACCATTTAAGTGCCATAACCTTTCTTTTTTCTGGTTGAATGTCTGCGTTTTTTCCAGGCTAGCTATGCTAATCTATTACCCCCCCCACCCCAACACACGTTCCCCCAATTAAGTAATTAACTACAATTAGTATATCTAACTTCCAGATAACTTGATAAGAATTCACTAATATGGACCAGACTAAACCAATGGATTTATAAGTTCCGTCAGATAAAATCATCAGACCCAGTACTTTCTGTTTTAACATATTTTTTGTTCTGGTTGGAGTAAAGGGGGGTGGGTAGGGTTAATGCATAGATAATTATTAGAGCCGTTTCTAGATCTGTGGGGGCCCTAGACAAAATCATACTCTAAAGACCTCCTAGCACCAGATTTAATAGAAATTAATACTTGGAGGAGGAATCTCTGGTAGTGGGGTCCTAGACAGTTGACAAAGTTTTCCTACAATAATAATGACTCCGGGCACTGGCGGCGGAGCAGGGGGGGCAGCGCCCCCCTAAAACTTTTAAGGGGGGCGGCGCCCCCCTTAAATTTCCAGTCTGCCCCCCATAAAATTTTAACTTTTTTAACTTTGTAATTAATTTTAATTTATATGTATCATTTTCATTTTCATAATTCATTTGATTTATTTCTTAAATTTAATAGTTGAAAGAAATTATAATTAATTGACATTTTACTGTAATCACATTATTGATAGTTGTTGTGGCATATTTTAAAATTAGTTGCAAGTACCCGGCTTTGCCCGGGTTTAAAATAATTTTTTCTGTTTATTTAAGAAGCGTAATTTGACGTTTAATTAAGATTTAAAAAGACGCGTAAAAAAGGGTTTATTTGCATGCAAATTGCAATAAAAGGGTACATTTATCTTAAAGCAATGTGATACACAACATTTTTGGCAGTTCCTCTCTCTCCCTCCCCTCCCTCCCTCTTTCCCTCACTCCCTCTCTCCCTCCCCCTCCCCTCTCTCCCCCCTCTCTCCCTCCCTCTTTCCCTCCCTCTCTCTCTCTCTCTCTTAGGCATGACTGTATCAAAAGATGACAATTCCTATGGATGAAGGAATGGAATGTAATAATGTAGTAAGTAATGTGATATTTGGTTCCCCGTACCGATCATATTTATAGTAAGTTACTAAGTTACCTATGTGGGAAAGAAGCTCGTAAAACCTGAAATCGGGGTAAAAGTTTGCCAATTTCCATGTCTTTGATATCCAAAATAATTAATTACAATTAAAGTACCCATTGAGATGGAACGAAACCTGTTTAAGAACATTCCCCATGTAATTTTGTGTACGTGTACCCAGTGGCTCAACCAGCAAAAAATGCTGGGGGGGGGGGGGGGCTCACCTATTGAAAAAAGACAGTTTGACAGTTTGACAGTCTTTTTTTGTAACGTTATAACGTAAATTATGTATTGATGATTTGGCCTGGGGGTGGCTCAAGCCCCCCCCCCGCCCCCCCCCCGGTTGCGCCACTGCGTGTATCAAATTTCACGTTATTTTGTTGTCTGGATCTTGAGTTTTAAAATATAAAAGTGCATGCAGACTTACGGGCTTCATTACTCCTGTAGTTGAGTTGACCGTCATCTGAGATTGTATTATTTACTGTATAGACCTAATGGCGCCAAAAGGTCACGACATTATAGATAACAGTTAAAAATTAGGAGGGGGGGGACATTCTAAACTCTAGTCTAGAGCAATGGTTTCAGAATGGTGAAAAAATGTACGATACATGTCATCAAGTGCCACGGTTCTCAACCGTTGATACATGTACCCCTTGGGATACGGGGAAAGGTTATGCAGAGGTACGCAGTGGCATAATTTAGTTTTAAGCAACCAAAAATTTGAAGAAGGTCGCTAGTTTGCTGCGTAACTCATTACCAAGCTACGTGTCCCAAGCAGGGGGCGCGGCCAGTATGTTGAAGTTGGTAGGGTCCAAAATATTAGGTAAGATGAAAATTGATATGTCTGCCCCCAAATTTCGGTAGGGTCGAAAACCAGTGGCTTGATTTTTTGGTGGGGTCCGGACCCGCACGACCCGTACATCGGTTGCGCCCATGGTCCCAAGTATCGTATTAGAATGGTAAGCACGTTGCTACACGAAAACAATTACAGTCGATTCCGCTAAATTGGGACACATCAGGACTGAGGCTTTTTGTCCCAATTAAGCGGCTGTTCCAATTAAGCGGTATCCCAATTAAGCGGAATCCACTGTATATATATATTCGCGAACTTACTTGTGAGAGGTATCCGCGGACTTACCTTCACTCCCATGGGGTACAGTCGCGAGAAAAAAAAAGGTTGAGAGCAGCTGATCAAGTGAATTGAACGTCTACACTGGGGGGGTGGGGGCAAACATTGTTGCGTCATTGTTGAGTATATGGATGGAGTGTTGCCATATAGTAATATAAATTAAAATTTTAACAGTTATAACATAAAAGTCTAGAGCTGTGGCTTGCAGCTGGTCGGATTAAACAGTCAGGCGAGTCGGATTTCAACTGCGGGTAGTGGACTGTACATGGCTGGTCTATACAGTACATGTAGTTCTAAAGTTTTTAAAAAAAAACGTATGTAAGAGAATCCGGGCATTGTATACTTACACGTATATAATTAAATATGTATAAGGTTCTTCTTACTATACATCGGTGTTTAACCTTTTTAATTTGTTGTTCTTGTTGTTGTTTTTTTAAAAATCTAAACTACCAAACAAATAATAGAAGAGAATTTAAGGATATCCCCGGTCCTAGTGTTGTTTTAGTCCCAGGTCATATTTTAGTTTCAGTTTTTATTTCGTTTTTTCTGTAATAATTTTAGTTTTCGTCTAACACACACACACGCACGCACGCACGCACGCACCACACACACACAGACAGACAGACAGACAGACAGACAGACAGACATACAGACAGACACAGACAGACACACACACACACACACAAACGCACAAACGCACACACGCACACACCACACCACACCACACACACACACACCACACCACACCACACACACACCACACCACACCACGACACACACACACACGCGCACACGCGCACGCGCGCACGCACGCACGCGCGCGCACACACACACACACACACCATACATATATTCATAGTGCAAATTTCCGAGACGCGGTAAAAAATGCAGAGCATAAGCGCATACATACATACATACATACATACATACAAACATACATACATATATTCATAGTGCAAATTTCCGAGACGCGGTAAAAAATGCAGAGCATAAGCGCAAAGACCGTCGCCAGCAAAGGTTAATTTGTTTTTTTTTTTCAGATTGTGGAAATTGACGAGGTCCCAAAGGTTGTGGGCTCCTGATGAGTGTTTGGGTTGTCTCCCCTCGTCCGTCCAGGTAAGCAGCAACCGCTATTGTTATTATTTGATGTTTTTTTTTTAGCAAGGTTCACACGATAAATATTTATATATTTAGTCTTTATAGAGTATCTCATAACTGAAGTAGGTTGGCGCGCATACGTACCCCTAATTTAGAAATGGCCACGGATAACTTCAATTGTTTACCTTTTTTTTTTCGAAAGAAAACAAAGAAACATTTCAATCAACCCATTTTCAAGTCAGCTAAAAAAATTAAACACTCTTCAATCAGGGAGGGGACTCGAGGTGTGTGTGAAGTCCCTGTAAGGATGAGATGAAATCTCTTAGATCCTAAGAAACACTAATGTGACGGTTTTTATGGCGCCCCTTCTTTCATCCCCCACCATAACCGATAGTACAATGGTCATGGAGGCACCACGGGAGATGATATATCGAGTACTTGAGCCAAGACCTGAAAAAATTCCTTGGAGATCGAACCTTCAGGTCGACAGTCGAGCGCTCTACCGCACGACCACGCTTTTACTGTGTCCATTAGAGGTTGAGCCATTCTAGGATATTGGGTCCTAGGCGAAAGGTGTATTGGAGGGGGGGGGGCTATTTAAAAACGTTCGTAAGGCGATTGCTTGTAAATATTTGTACCCTCTGAACCTACCTATTAAGTTGCATAAACCTGAAGCCCATGAAAATCGCACAGACTGCATTTAGTTGTAACGGGCTTAACTTTAAGCGATGTAGGTCTGCCCGAATTCGAAACTCGGCCAAAGAAATAATAGAAATAATAAACATCTTGTGAGAAGAATAAAGATCGAACATAAAAAATGTTATTTTTAAACAACAACAGAATAAAAGTAAAGTTTATATTTGGGTTGCCGCAAAAGAAAAGTCCCGACAGAAGTTCCTGTAGCGATTGTGGGGGTGGGGGGGGGGAGATTTTAGTTTGTCTATCAATAAGAACGGCTTTTAGTGGAGCTGTGCTTATGAATAGACTATCATTGGAAAAAAAAATCTGTTATAAGGTCTTTTGTTACATAGGTCTACAATGTCTTGTATGCCAGTTTGTATTTTATTGTGAAACGCATGCACACACAATCTCACATTCGTGTGCTATCCACGAGATGACATAGAAAGGGAGATAATGATTGTAAATTTCCTGATGCTCCATGATTAATTATTACCCCCTGAGGCTATTTGCTCTTCACCTTTCATCTCTAGCTGCCGTTCTGTTGTGAGCTTTTATCATCTATACGAATCTCTCACCATAATCTATTGTCAAATATTGGAGCTCTATTGTGATGATACCCACAAGATATTTGATTTATAATCGATATTTGCGTTCGAGTTACCCTAATAAATAATAATAAATAAAACTGTATGCGTGGTAAATGACTGTAGATAAATATGAAATATACTGTTTTTATATTTTATTTAGAATTTTAACAAATTCACAACTATGATTACTTTTCTTACATTAAATGTCATTAGGTCTATACTTTGCAGAATTTTGAAACTTGTGTAATTATAACACAAGATGTAAAAAACTGATAAAAAAAACTAAATGTAATGATTGAAAAGCTGAAAGATATAATAGACAAATCCTATGAGGGTTTTACAGTAAAATAAACCCTCATTATCTTGTATTTGTTTACTAACAAATTCAACAAACTGTCCCCACTCATGAGCAAGAGAACTAACATTCTAAGTTTCAACACATGGATCGCTAAATACTCAGTTGAAATAAATGATGGCGATTTATTGTTAATTTCTAAAAGAGTGATATTGATATAAGCCAACATGTAAAAGACCCGTATAGAAATTATCTCTGGTCAATAAGGTGTAAGAGACTAAAGAGGAAACTTCTGACACACAAAAGAGAAAATCAATGAGATGCAAACAACCCAAACCAATAAATACCCAAGCAGGACAAAGCCTATAAAGATTTAAAGCTTAAAAAAATGTTTGGAACAATGTATTTTATTTCAGACACATTATTGTGAATATGAATCCAAATTAAACAAACATGGGTAACAAATATCTGAAACATTAGTATATAAATAAAATAGCATTTAAAGATCAGTATTACACCAAAAGTTACCTAGGTAAACAATTACGAATTTTAAATTGTTTTACATTTCATCGAATTAGCAACAAAATTAAACTAATACTTAAAAATATATTGATATGTAATGTATTTTGATCTTTTTTATAAAAATAAAAAGTAAATTAAAATAAAATATTTAATTTAATTGTTTCATTAATGAAATTTAGTAGAAAAATCTTTAGTTATAAAGGAAAGACTTAAGGGAATACACAGCTTTATAAAATTTAAACATAAAAAAAGGCAAGTTTTGCATACAAATAAAATCTTGCATGTAAAGGAATCAATGTTTATTATTTAAAGTACATGTATAATGTCAATAACAGAATTTTAAAAGTTTGATTCACAGAACATCAAACTTTATACACCCTCAACAACAAACAAAACTACATACAGAACTTGACAAAATAATTGGTGCATACATTTGTTTGTTTTTAATTCTCAGCAGTTTACAATATGGAAATATATATTTATATTTATTAAGCTGAAGAGAAATTTATTTTAGGGTCTGTAGTAATCCCTAAATAAAAAAAACCATATAAATGATACAGGACAAAACATGAGACATATCTAAATCAAGTTAACAAAGTAGAGAAAATTAAAACAAAAATTCCAGAAAAAGAAGTATCCTGAATGAACAAACAAGAATTTAGAACATGATACATGTATTAGTTGGATTCAGTTCATCTGAATACAAATAGCTAAACAAAAATTAGAGCTGATCCTAGCCCAAAATGGTTATGCATATAAGATAACATCCTAGAAAAATATTTAACACAATAGCTGAACTCATTTAAACAGAAAGTAATAGTTAATGCTTTTTTTTAGTTTTTTTTTTTTTTGGCCTCTTTTTTGACTGACCTGTTTAAATATATTATTAAGAGTATTATAGTGTTTTGATGGTTTCTCCCACATTTTGTACAAATATAATCAGTGATATTGCATTTTACTGGCTTTATGTATTTATATTGCATCTGTTTAACATTGTTTAGCCATCTAATCTACAAAATTAAAAGGTTACACATCTTTAAAAAAAATAAAGACAAACAGAATATATAAAATACAATAAAATATATAATGTACAGCCAGGAGATATGTTCCAATAAAATACAGTGCTAAAGCAAACAGTGCTAAAGCAAACAGTGCTAAAGCAAACAGTGCTAAAGCACAGTGCTAAAGCAAACAGTGCTAAAGCAAACAGTGCTAAACGGGGCAATGATATCATGTAAATCACAGGAATACATGCAATTATAATAAAGGCTCTACATAGTAAGCTGTAATTTATTTTTCCAAAAATTATTACAATATTTTTCTTCTGAAATAAATCATTCATTAAAAAAATGAAATATTTCAGTGACTAGGAGAATATGGAATGTTCTTTTATTAATATTTTTAATGCACTTTATATAATTGGCTTCTAAAAAAACTTGCATTAATTTTCCAGAAAATGGCTCTTTACCTTTGTTTTTTTCCATTTTTATCCTTACTACTCTTTTTATAATTTAATATAAAAACCAAAATAAAAATAAACTTTTTTTTTTAAATATACAACTAGAATGTAGAAGACTAACTTTTTGGCATTCACTACACACTAATACCAAACTCACTACCAGACTTTTAATGTTAATGTATCAAAAGAATCATAAAGTCGCAAGATTTACCATGCTTTATTTTTCCATTTTTCCAGAAATTTAAAAAAAAAGGGAAATTAATGAGAAATTATAAATGGGAAAAAACAGTGTAGTAACAGAACAGCACAAAACAAAACAGAAGTGTCTGATTGTATCTATATATATATATTATATATATATATATATATTTTTTTTTTTTTTTAATCTCAGCTAAACAAAGAATATTTGATAAAAGAATTTGGGTGCAGTATAGATTACCAAGGAATGGGTTCAAAAATAAAAAAAACAATAATATATACACCATACTTTTAAACAAAAAATTTGAACTTTGTTTAGAGCCTTGTTTATTTCTGCATAAGTTAACAACATTTTATCACAATATAATACACTAATTTTAAAGAATAATGCCTAGGCATGAGGAACTTTCCTATTTATCAAGCTATGTTTATGATGCTTTTTTGGTCACCTGACAATGCAAACTATTTGAAATCTTAAAAAATAGGTGTTGCCGGGAAAAAATTGATACACAATAGAAAAAAATTGTTTTTAACCATGAAAATCACACATTCACGTAGGAAATTTGACTATGTTTATGAAAAAACTGAATTTATGTATCAAGAGTGGTGCATTTACATGTATATATTTTTAATTACTGAATCCATACTTTGCTAATCTATAGAACAATTGACTATGTTTATGAAAAAACTGAATTTATGTATCAAGAGTGGTGCATATACATGTATATATTTTTAATTACTGAATCCATACTTTGCTAATCTATAGAACACCCAAGAAGATATGTGTGTGCATACATTTTAAATTTATTATGATAGTAATTATATTTACATATATGAAACAAGTGATATAAGTATGCATGAATGTGAACATAAAAACTTTAGCTTATAAAGGAAGTCTATTCTCCCTGAGACAGAGCCTGTGTGAAGATTAGTTTCTTATTTACTAGTATACATACTCAAATACACTATGTTTCAAAAACTTAGCGAAGAGTAGAATCATATTCAATTTAAAAAATGAGATTCTAAAGTATCAGAAAAAAAAATACTAAAAAGATTCTTTTTTTATAAATTATAATAAAAAACTTGAGATGACTTTGTGGTGAAATTTTATAATAACAATACAAAAGCGAATTGGCCAATGTAGACCCCAGTATGGTGGTGAAGTACAAAAAATGTTTAACCAGTAGCTGAGACTTGAGAGTTAACATCTCAACCTCATAGGCCCATAACAAAGTTATATATATATATATAGATGTTGCTCTTTGAACTGAATACACGTATCAGACACATTATGAGTTGAAACAGATCATTTGTAAAACTCAACAGATTTAAAATGGCAGCTGAAATCAATAACTAATACACACTTTCTTAATATCACTAAGCATGAACAATAAAAAGAATAACAAACAAAAAAATAAATAAAACATGTCTCACATCAAACATCTACATGTTCATAGATTCCTCACTTCTATTGTTAAAGTAGATGTCTTTAACAAGCATGGAATATAAAACTGGTGACTCCTTCTTACGATGAAATTTTTTATTATCTGGCATGTTAGACTCATAGTCAAAGGTTACCTTCCTTGCAACATGGACCAATGCTTTCTGTAAATCTATATTTCCAAACTTCACTGCATCACTTTCTAAAACTTGACAGAGAGACTGAATGAACCAGGCTCCTGAGCCCCTTCTCCAAGCAAAATGACCTTAAAAAAAATATTTTTTTTACTGCAATCATATTTTTCCTCTACATCAAAGTATCAATATAATAAAAAGTATTACTGTAATCTCAATAAATATTATCAAAACATCTTGATAAGTAAAAAAACAACTAGTTTAATATTATACAGCTATATCTTATAAATATTTTGAATTTAGAAATTATGTCATGACCAACTGTTTTTGATTTTATAAAACAAATTTATTAATAAGCTCTTCTAAGTTAAAAAAAAGTATCAATATTTTGTGTTTAATTGAAACATGCAAGCTTTACATTACTGCTATTTTTTTGTTTCTAAAAAATAAACAAAAAATATTTTATAGAAAAAGAATATAACAGAAGAGAAAACAATTTAATTTAAATTCTGTTCATGAACTTAAGGGGAAGGAATTGAATAAGAAGATATAAATTAAAAAGAACGATAAAAAAAACTATAACAAAAGTGATGATCACATTTTTTTTTTAGTATTCCAGCCTGTAAAGAAATAAATGTACTTTGGTACAATTACTTTTTTTTGGGATTATAAACTACAATGTAGCTATAATAATGCCATTTATCTTATAAACAAAAAATAAAATTTAGCTGAATATTGCTACCTCTGATTTAAAATGCATTATTTCTGACTGTCTGTTCAAGTAAAAATGAGAGATAAAAAAGGTTATTATTTCTTGAATACGTGTAATGATGTATATGATAGTACTAAAAATGACCACTTCCGAGAACGAGAGTATAGTAAAGCGCATCATCATACTTATTGATCAAATGACATAATCAAATATTTGTTCACTTTCTTCAATGTACACTATGATTTATTCAAGAAAAAAAAATACCCAGTTATAGAGTTAAAGTATGCTCTGCACCATAGAATAAATGATAATTACACAGACAGTAGTAAATGTGATACAGTGGACTTTGGATTTTCTACTGTCCACACAATACACAAGAATTCAGCCCCATCATTACAAATAAAAAAACGTTTTTGGTTTTAACAATGAAAAAAAAAAATTATGGCTGTAACAATTTATCCAAAATAAGTTACAAGCGTTGAAAGGTAAAATGTAGTTTGTGATGGATGAAATATGAATTGTTTCTACACACTTAAGGGTGGCCAACCAATGTTTTTACCCTAACAAGCTCCGTCCTTCTAAGTCGGGATTAAGAATTAGAAATGTTTCAAGTGTCACATGGCAAGCTATCTTCCCACACAATGGCAGGTAACTGCTAGTATGTGTATGTATGTATATATACATATACACATATATATATTTATATATAATCCTTAAATACATAATCGTCTAACCCGTGTGACACCCTCAGGTAGTTTTCATATCTTGCGGCGTATGCGTTGTGACCGTGTGTTTCCTTCGCAGGTAGTTTTCATATCCTATTGTGTTCATGGCAATAAAAGCCAAATGTTATTTTCTATTACAGTATTTCATACATTTCTTTGTTATTTCTGTTTATATCATATTCTATTCATGGCAATAAAGGCCACATGTTCTTTTCTATTGCAGTATTTCATATATTTCTTTCTTATCCCTTCTGTCGGATTTCGTTCAGCCAGCTTCAGCAGGCTTTTCCACTAATATATATATGTTTGTGTATCTAACATAGTGGATGTATTGGTTTCTTTACATGACAAAACTATTGATAGTTTTCAACAATAGCTGACCAATATGAAACATTACACACATCATAAATAATTTCTTACCAGGAGGTGTGGCATACATAATGAGACAGTCTTTATATAAAGGGGGTGGATCAACTATTGTGTCTTTTTCAATATAGTCCTCCATAGAATCTATCACAGCACTTGCTGTGTTTGGAGGATCTTTCTTTGCCTCTGTGTCATCTATATGTTCTATATGGTAATTGGGAGGGTCCACACTGCTGGAGTCTGTCATAGTTCTTGCTGTTATTATTTCAGGCATTGATACACTGGTGTGTATAACACTAGAAGACGAAATATTGATGTCAACACCGCCGTCTAAAGTATCTCCTCTACAAGCCTGAAAAATATATTGAATTTATGTACCAGTAAATAATTCAGATGAAATTATTACAAGTGCACTGAATAAAAGAGTGGAATAGATTTAAAAATATATATCTGTTGTGCGACATTGGTTGGGTGCGACCAGTTCGAGGTGAGAATGAGAACAATACTTATGAAAGAGATAATATCAATTACCAGTATGAATTTGTTGAGTTAATATTACAAAATGGCAGTCTACCATGTCTACTGGTGAATCTCTTTGAAATAAAATTATCTTGCTTTAATGCTTTATACCACTTAATTAATTCATAATTGATGTCCTCTGGCCAAGGCATACTTCTTCAACATTAAAGCATTTTATTCTGATAAACATGCTTACAAATAATACACAAATAAACAAAGTTAAATACAATTTTTAAAAAATTGCTTTTACCAGTGGTGTTATATTTTAAAATGTGCCAATCCACCTGGTTCTATAAAACAGAGCAACTGAAATTGCTGCACCTTATTTATTTACTTCCTATAAGCACCAACATTTAGTCACCTAATACAGATAAGTGTACTTTGATTGATGCTGCAATATTTTAGAACCAAAATTTTTTAAAGTAAGTCTCACAGTATTTGAACAGTTTTGGTCATTATTGTTTTATCTCCTGGTAAAATAACAAGACAGTATTTACAAAATACTGTTTCAAAAATTAACATAAGCACTATAAATGCTTATATGATTGGCTGATTTCTGAAATGAAAGATGTAGTAGGAAATTTCTTTGTTCTCAACTTAATAATTTTTGTCTCCCTCTTTCTGTCTTTGTAGTTAAAAAGGAGAAAAACATTAAACGATGTGGAAAAATTTGCAAAATACTTTTTTTCTCATATAATGTTGACTAATAAGAAATTTCAATTGTACTAAAGAAACTAAATATATGTAATAAAATATTCTAAATCAGATCAGATATATTTTTTGTTTGTTTCTAAAACAATACATGTGTTCTGGACCAATAAATAACTTTTAAAAAATGCCACCTACAAAAAACAGCTATTTAATATCTAATACTTGTTTAAAATAACATCTTAACAAGTCTTTAAAAACCAAAACATCCTCTACTCGTTCAATATGCATACTCCCATTCAACATGCACACTGTGGAAAATTCCCATTCTTATGCAGCTTTAAAAGACACATTTATTCACTTTTTCATTCAGATTGCTCATCACAAATGCTATCCGTGACAGTTTCCAAGCTTCTATTTTGATTGTATTTTTACCTGAAAGAAAAACAAACGAGGTTTTCCAATCAATGTCTGACACTGTTCATCATCAAAAAATTTTGTGATAACTTCTGTAGAGACTGTTTCACCATCCACACCATAGATTATGTCTTTCCTCAAAGATGTGCTATTGTCTCTTCTTATATGAGTTTCATCTCCATGAGACAACACGGCACAAGCAAAACAATCTGAATTAATGTGATCATAGTGCATGGCGACTGGAAATAAAAGAAATAAAACAAATTTGTTGTTATTTGTGGAGAGAACTTGGTGCACGCGAGTACATGTACACTCAAAGTATCTCCCTATCTATTCTATTGAATTCATAAAAATCACTTTGTTCATAGGTCGTTGAAGTCAACTAAAGTCACTTTTCGCTATTTGTATAGTAAAAATACTACTAACTCATTCACTACTGCACCACTTTCCTCACTGTGACCGCAACTTTCTAAGCCAAATGTTCATGCTGCACCCTCCCCTCATAAATTAACTCTAGTATTATAGCTTATTATTTAAAAAAACAAAAATGTTCTAATATTAATGTAAACAGAAATTAGGGAGGGGTGAATGAAGAAGAAAAACCCACTACATAATAAGTCAATGATAATGATAATAAAAAATAATAATAAGTGTTAAGAGCAGCAGTATAGTCGATTTAACAAGATTTAGTGACAGTAATAAAATTACATGAAAACATAAATGAAAGGGAGCTGCAGTAAACTCAAAGAAAAAAAAGAGTTCAATGTGCCTCTGATAGCTTCATTTTGGCCTTCATTGGCTTATAATATTAATTGTACCTGCTTTAAGAAGAACAACAATTTTCGGAGCAGTCAGATTTTTGCAGTGAAGCACTTGGAAACCTAGTTGTTGAAACATGTCAAACAAAGACTTAGCATCCTGTGAAGAACCATGCCTGTCGCCTAAGTTTTTAATATTACCAAACTCTTCATTGTTTATGACAACAGCCAGGCCCCGCTTGGGATGATTAAATTTATATCTGTTTTCATCATCCATCGTATTCCATGACAAGGAAAGTGAAATATCACTGAAAAATTTACATAAAAAATTTAAAAGACTTTAACATCTTAAAGATAAACAAAACAAAAACAAGTTTTTTTTTATGCTCATTATAAAAGCAATATGGATTACAGGTTAAAATATCTTAAAATGCATACAATTGAAGTAATGACCATTTATACACATTTACTAAACAAAATTATCTTACTATTGATACTTTTATTAAAGGATCAATTTAAGTACAAAATATTTATCAAATGTATATATGTATCAATTACACCCCCCTTCCAATAAGGTCACCTCTTCTCAAAAGAATTTCAATGAGGTTTAAAAAAGTTATAGAAATTTATTTTAAATAAACAATGAAATGTAGTTCACTTGCACTAGCAACATAAAATATAGTATGGTAAAACATTCAGAGCAAATATTTGCTTTAAAGAATTTTTTTCTCTTCACCATGGTCATCTCCTTAATTCTTTGAGTTTTATTTCCACAGCATTTTCAAAGACCGCAACATCTTGTATGAAAAAAAAATTATTAATAGTAATACATTTCAAATTAATATATAATTTTTCTGTGATAAAAAAACCAATTATGTTACAAAATTATTTTTAAGTTCCCTTCATTTCTTAATATAACAATTTCAATTTCCAGATCAGCTTGCATTTGTACATGCTAAAACATAATTAAAGTTCATAGTTAAAACATAACACTTCTCATTCAATATATTAATAATATCTCGGAGCATAGGAAAGAAAAATAACCAGTATTTCAAACTATTTAAACTTTTTATTCTATCTGTTGGAGAGTATAATTTATCAACTACACCCCAAAAGATCACCAAAGTTATAATTTGTTTCTGATTATTTACAAACTAATATTTTCATTTTTATTTCATTTTTTTATTTTAGAGTGTTACCAGTCAACAATCTTTTCTAACAATGATTCGTTCATTTCTGAAAAAAGGAAAAACAGAAAAACATTTAGGCATATTTCTTTATACCAATCAATGAAATGAATAGAGTTTAAAAATGAACAAAGTATGTAATATTAAATAAAATTTTAAACTAAAAAAATTTTTCAACATGATTTATTTATAAATATATTTATATAAATATGTTTTTTTAAAATCCAGAATTATTTATTAGAAACTGATATTTAATAACTGAATAAGGATTGTTTATGTGTATGTATAAGACAAAAATTTTAAAATGTTCATTTCAATAATCTTGAGTTTTATCCTTACCACTTTTTTTTTTGTTTTTAAAGCCTTGAATCCATCCAAACATTTTTTTAAAAATGATTTGGGTCTTTATTAGTAATTAATAGACCAGCACAACAATCTGGAAACTTATAATGAAATATACAGGTTGGTAATAAAACATATCAAGTTCCCAAATTTTGTTAATTGACAATCAGAAGTTATCAACCAAAAATGGCTCTTATTAAATGTTCCTGCAAGTTACAACAAATTTTTCTAGACTAAAAAATGCACCAATATTTCATAAATGATAATGAACTTTTTCAATACTTGTCAGAAAAGAAAATCTTCTGAGGTTTTTTTAACAAAAAAAAATATACATTTACAAATAATTTTAAGGTTAATAATTAAAGAAAAAAACAAGTGTACCTAAATACCAATATATATATATATATATATGCATAGAACATGTGTTAATATATGTATAGCAATGATTCCAAACTTCTAAGGCAAGATAAATAATATTTGATTGTTTATTTTTATGTTGAATCTCTCAATTATATATTTTTTAAAACAAAAAACAGGAAGAAAAAGCTTAAATTTGGAATAGATTTTGACAAAATCACAAACAATACTTTCACTGCTGCTTATGAGAAGGACAACACTTATGTATGGCATAAAGTTTATAAAGCTCAAAAATACACACAAACAAACATGCCAAAGCAACAGAATTGGATTTTAGGTCAAAATTTGTTACAAATGTTCACATTGATTGAAACATGTCTGTGTTTAGTTTCAGGGGCATAACTGTTTAAATTAATATAGCAAAAGACATTAGATCTTATTTAAAATAAAATGCAAGTGAAATTTATCGAAACCCTTTTTTTATTAATACTTCTAGTGAAATATTTATTAACTTGAAATGTGTATGTTAAGTTTCATCTCTACTGATTAAATGAACAAATTCAATCATTATATAAATAAAACTCAGTTATTATTTTTAGTACAAAAACCTTATTTTTCGGAAAAATTATCTCAAAAGCAAAAATTTTTTTATTCTAAGGAACAGAAATTGCCCAAAAAATATCAACTTGAATCATTTTGTTCAGACCTACATGGGACGTTTAAATATTTAAAAAAAAACACATTTGGAAACGCATAATATGGCTGTTTTTTTTTTTTTTTTGCTTTTTTTTTTAACCAACCACAGTCAAAATTTTAAAAATCTGAAAACTAAGAATATGAACAAAAAATAAATAAATATATTTTGAAAATTTTTATTTTCTTATATTAAAAAAATTCATCAAAATTCTTCATTATTCAACTTAAGTCCTGTAATCTGAAGTAATCTACAATAAAATGATTTAGCTATTGGTGGAAGTGTGTGATCCCCTGTTGGTGGATAGTGAGGGGCCAAAGATTTTCTGTCCTAAGGCCTAGACATATTGTAATACTGGGCTATCTCTTAAAATGATAAAATAATTTATAAGCATAGAAATTTAATTGAACATCAGGAAAAAAAATATGGAAGAAAACCAAAGTGCAATTAGCAGCAGACAGTCAAAAATTCATTGAAGATTTACTCTCATTTGTATCTAGTTCAGTGTGTAATAGTTCATATTTGGCCATAAGTTTGTCTGCCAATAAGAAATATTTTTAGCAGAACTAAATCAAAAGGATGCCACAGGGAAACTTATATAATAATCATCAGACTTACATTAAATTTCATAAGATTGTGTTTTTATTCTTGGATCGTGTGATAAACTTATTCAAATAATAATTATCTTATTTCCATCTTATTCACAGCAAGAATAAACTATGTATAGATTTCAATATTGGAACAGTGAGTAATTGAACATTTAATAATATATATGTTACGACCAGGAACAAGGCGTGAGTTTTGCCAGTCATTATGAATGATTATGCTAACTATATTCAATAAACACAGGACCATTATATAGCATTTTCTATAAATATGACTATGACCGACAACACTCATGCCTCGTCCCTGGTTACAGCCTATGTATGCTAGTAGGCTAATAGTAGCTATTGGCAGAAATTGGCTGGCCAATGTGAATATTGGCTGGGTGCGACCGGCGAATGTTGAAGTCACAATAGGGAAAGTATCATGTGAAAGAGATAACATCAATTATGAACTTTTCTAACATTAAAGCAAAATGAATTTTCTGCAAACAGATTAGCCATATGCATATATTTCATTCGAAGTGGCTACGGTTACGCCCAGCATCATTATATTAGGGTTAGGAATAGAGCGTAATCCGTATTTTTTTTTTCCGGGTACCGGCCATTATATTAGGGTTAGGAATAGGGTTAGGATTAGGGTTAGGGTGTGGAGCAATATCTATAGCTGGTACCCGTGAAAAAAATACGGATTACGCCGGACGTAACCGTAGCCACTGCGTATTTCATTATTAAGACAAGTGTACAATTAATGAATAAATTAAATAATGATTAATATTGCAATAATGAATAATTGAATATGATTTAATAGTCTAACAGACAATTATTTTAATAGTTGACACTTGAACAGTTGATTAGAAATTAGAGTAATGAACTGTAATGATTAGACTTTTAGACATTTTATCATTTGTACTACTACGCTACCAATTTTTCAAAAAATAAACTTATGTTTAATAAAAAAAAATACATCTGACCTGATATAATGATAAAAGTCTATGACCATGTCTATGTGAATTTGATGATCATTTTTGTCATTCATTATGATAATATTTTCATTTTTGACGTGATTATTCACTTGTACCATCACTATATTTCTTTTTTTTTTTAAATGGCACTATATCCATTTGCCTTAGGAAAGTTCTCCAAATACAATGGCCTGACACCATCACCAATGCCAGCCTCTTAGAACGAACCGGCCAAGCTTCAATAGAAGAGGAGATCAGGAAGAGAAGGTGGGGATGGATAGGCCACACATTACGAAAGCCAGCAAGCAACATCACTAGGCAAGCATTGAGTTGGAATCCTCAAGGAAAAAGAAAGAGAGGTCGGCCTAGAAACACCTGGAGGCGAGAATTTGAAGTGGACATCACCAGGTTGGGGTTCAGCTGGAAGCAGCTGGAGAGAATGGCTCAGGATAGAAGTCGCTGGAGAACTTTAGTTGGTGGCCCATACCCCGATAGGAGTGACGGGCAATGATGATGATGATGATATCCATTACCCTATGACTCACTATGTTACATAAAGAAATCAACTGACATTGAATGATGCAACTTACAATTACAACACTCATCACCTGTATAAACATTCTCCCTTAGCCATTATCTAAACATGCAAATAAAAGTAAAGCATAGACTATGGTTAACTTAGGGGATGAAATGAGAAGATGACACAAATTGAAGATTAAAAAAAAATTAAGGAGGATATGTTAACTGATGATAAGAAGGAGTACTCACTGTCTACCAGTGGCGCAAGAAGGGGGAGGGGGGGAGGTCAAGAAAAGTTTACTAATACAATGTTATTTTTTTTAAATTTAATATAATTACTTAATAAAGGAAAATTAAGCAGCGTTTGTAGTCCTGTGTTATACACATTCGCTTAACATTCAGTATTTTAATTAAACTAACTATATCCCTACTAATATTGCCACATAAACATTTTGGAAGCCACCTTTTTTTTTGGGGGGGGTGGGGGGGGTAATCAAATGTTGACGTAACTTTATAGGTGGGTCTCTGGAAGTTTGACAAGTTGTTGACAAGGGGGAGGGCGGGGAGGTAAAAATCGCCAAAAATTTGTTGACATAAGTAATGGACAGCCCCTTAGCTAGAAACTTTTAGCCAGTTTAATTTCTTCATGAATATTGTTCTTGCATGAAATTATTTTGCATGTCATTATTTTTTTGTTCTCTAATCAATAGTCAGCCAGAAACCCCACTTTAGCACCAGCAATATTTTATGATCCTCAAAAATTTATTTTTTGCTTGATTGGCTTGAAGATTTTTTTCCTTTTTTAATTGTCATACAGTTGGCCCAATTTTAGCCCAAAAAACTTGACCAAAGAAATCATATATTTTTTTTTAATATTTTAATACATATCATCTTGTTGCCCTTTCGATTATATTTCTTTTGATACCAAGTTTAACAAAATTGGTTCAGATTTAACAAAACTGTATAAGTTTATGTTTCAAAAGGTGGAAAATTCTGACACAGTATTTCCTCTTAAACTTTGTCTATTGTAACAGATTTGAGTGACTTAAGCTTCTGTAACTTTAACAACAATGATCATATCCTAAAGTGTATTATATCATTGGAAAGCACTTGTTATGCACTTTCAAATGATGTATAATACATGGATATTAGATGACATTGAAATTTTCATGTCATATACCAAACACCTACACTAATGTAAAACAAAAAAATATTTTTATAATAGGTAGTTTTATTATATTGAATAGTGTGTTAGAAATAGATTTAAAAGCTACTTAGCTACATAATTACCGTCGTATGATATTCTTGTAATGTCTTTTACTTCTAAGTCGACTAAGAATATTTCATAACAAGTTATTTTTTTTAACAAAATAAATACTAAATTAAGTTGCGGAAGTTATAATCTTATATTTATCACTTAGCTATATACTAGACATAAAGTGTTATGCGCGGTTATGCGTTTTAAATGTCATCGGAAATTACCACAAAGCTTAGCTTTTATTTATAGTTCAATTGGCTTTACCCACAAATTAGATATTTCCATATTTCCTATAGGTTAGGCAGAATATATGGACGCAGCAAAAAAAAGAAATTCAGTGAAATGTCGTTATTACGAATGTCATTGTAACGAAATATTCAGTACAGTCGCTGTACAGCGATTTTTTTTTACCCTTCCTCTTTGCTTATAAGACATCTGTTAAAAAAGCGTAGTTGTAACGAACTCTAACTTTCAATATTGCAAAAATAAATAACCGTTTTGGCTTGCAAATACATTAATTTTTATATAATTTATTTCATTTTCTAATAAATGAGACGATATGAGTATGAATGAAAATCGTTTTAGGTAAATGCGCCGGTTTGTTATGAATTAAGGGAAGGGAGTCATAGTAAGGAGTTTTACGCCCCTTAGTTCAATGACCGGTGATAAACGAAATCTAAATTAGCGAGAAATAAATGGTGCAAAAATATAACATAACAAATAACAATATTTTGTATATGTAAATGAACCATATCCACATACAAGAATTACCATAATGCAAGTTGCCAGCCTTGAACTACTAGCCAAACAAAATGAGTTTGTAAGTAAGCTAAACTAAGGATAAGTTTGAGAAACATGGGGAAAATTTAAGCAGAATCGAGCCACCAAAGAGTCATACCAAAATATATGATCTTAGTTTAATCAAATTACTCTTATGACATTTAACATATAGATTTCTCATCCTAGTGCAAAAATGTGTGATAAGTACATTTATACACTATTAAAAGACTGGTAGCAGTGGGCACTTCGCTAAACATTCAATGTTACATAATCTAACAATGTCCGCCAATTAGGGCATTGCCGAACCTAGGGATTTCAGGGCCCCCGGGGGGCTTGGCCTCTTTGGGAGCCCCTGCATTTGACATCTAGACATAAAATAATGTGCTTAATATTTAATGTAAAAAAAAATTTTTGGGGCCCCCTCAAGCTGGGGCCCAGGTGGACTTTCAGATTTGGATCCCCTCCCCTAATTACGCTTCTGAATTCAGGCCCTTTTCAACATGCACACAAACACCAAACACTAAATCATTTCATAGCATATTTTATATTAGGCCTACTGTACCTGAGGGAGGGCAACTAACATGTGTTTTTGTTGCACCCCTTTTTGGTGGCCCTGCATGGGATAAATGCCATAATTAAAAAGTTTGTGAGTTAGTTCTCAAGCTTGAAAGTTTTCATAGCTGCTCCTTTTTATTAAATAAAAAAAGATGAAAAAATGTAATGTAATTTTGTGCTAGTTAAATATACCAGCTTATTTATGATATCATTTTTTAACCTTTATCAACTAGGTTTACTGGACAGCAATGCACTGCATAATCATTCGGTTAAAATAACTTCACATTAGTGAATGATTGTAAATTGTAATGAGTAAATAGATAAACATTTTCCATAAATGTATTTGGCCTGTATATATATATATATACATATATATGGAAAATATATATATATATATATATACATAATAAAACATTGTTTGAATAAGGCACACATTGCTATTTTAAAACAATATATTAAGACTAAAAGGGCTAAACATAAAAATCACAATAGAGTAAAAAAAAAAATGCCGAAACTAACAATTTTCAGACAAACTTTTAGTCTCTCTCACTGTTCCCATAAATTTAATATTTTAACAGCAAATTATTTATTATGGTGGGCACTTTGGTATTTAATATTAGACTGGAATATAGAGCAAAGGTAAAATGTTAACACATTGAGATATATGTAGCTGTTAAGTCTACCATGTGGATAGTAAGTAATATTATTAAAGAGCAGTCAGAGTACATGTATGATTCTAGTGAATTTAGAAAGCAGTAGAGTAAGACCAATAAGAATTTATTGGATTATATTTGTAATTTGTTAAATAAGAATGTTAACACTCATTAAAGAATATTATCTAGAAATACAAAGTGTGTTCTGCCTCCTAATTGTCAAGCAACCAACAAGCTTAAAATTCAGAAACAAAAAAAAATATCTGCTGAATCTGAACAAAAAATGCGGAAACAAAACACATGAATCATGAAAGTTTTTAAAACTCGATCTATTCATTCCTAATCAATCAAAATAAATTAATAGTTCATTGCAGTGGGTTGTTTTTCGCTATTAATGAAATCAATTTAAATAATTAACATTGCCAATTGCCATAATACATCAAGAAATGTATTTTGATATTGAAGGACAGGGTAAATACAAATTCATGATAAAAGATATGATATGTTTAAAATATAATATAAACAAAAAAAAATTGAGCATATTTTTTTTTTTAATTTACATTAATCATGAACAAATGTAAATTTTTATTTAAATATTTAATGCACAATGCGTAGAATGTTTATTTAAAAAATGGACATAATGATTTAATCATAGAAAAAATTAGTATATTATATACAACATTGTAAATTGATAACATAATTAATTTTTATTTATAGTCAAACAATTACTGATATGAAAGCAAATAGACAAATGTCTATTTTGTGTTACCAATATTGGCTTTCTCTTTTTTGGTGAAAAAAATATCTTTTACTAGCATGGACTGAATGACAGGCATTTCTTTTTTTTTATCCATATTGGGATCTGAAGGCACAGATGATTCATATTTTTGAGCCACGAGCCCACTAACTTGAACCAGTGCTTGCATTAGTGGTGTTTGTTGAATATTTCTCTTATTTAAAACACTGCATAAAGACTGAATAAACCAAGTTCCTGTTTTTCTTCTCCAGGAGTAATAGCCTGCCAAAACAAAAAGTAGAATATTACAGCAAGCTAAAAATAGTTTAGTGGTATTATCCATTAAGAATAATCACAATGGTTTTAAGAAATTTAGCCAATTAAAAAATGGTACAGCATTAAAAAATATATTATGTCTTACTAATCTGATATCAACTAATGGATATACTATTTTAACGACTTTTGAAAAATGAAAATAAAAAAAAAAGGAATATGTTTAGAATACACATGTATTATTTAAAACACTTTTATGTTTACTGACTTGCTTATTGATTCATAAATGTTTACAGAAATAGAGAATAAATATTAATCTGAAAAAAATCTGACAACAAACACAATTTGATGCACTAATTACTTACAAAAATGTTTAGATATCTAATTGTAAATACATGTATATAATGTATAAAAGTTTAACAATCATTTACCAGGAGGTGTTCCATACATCACAAGAAAGTCTTTATGTAGCTGTGCAGGATTCATAAATAACTGAATTTAAGGATGCACCTTTTCAGCAACATATTTTTCCCCTGATTTTGCATCAAGCTCATCCCCTCCATTTCACAATATGTGGAAAAGGAACTTTCAGCATCTCTTATCTTTACAGAAGTCTGACAGGAAATATCAGCTGTGTCCTGAATGGAACTTGGTACCCTCCATTTTTTCTTTTTTCCACAAATTTTTATTTCTACACCATCATCTACTTTGATTCCCCTACATGCCTAAAGTATGAATAGAGAGATGTTACTAATTTATTTTTAATACAATTCAACATCTTAAAGAATAATCCAATTACAAGTACTGACATTTCAAACTTTAAATGACTTTTTTATAGTATAAATTGAAGACTTATAAACTCCTTAACCTCTGGCAAATTTTTTTCACAACCCAATTTCTTGGGTTTTTTTTTTTTGCAATAATTAATTTAAAACCTTTCTTTTTTGTGTTTAATACATGTACTACTATGTTTGGTAAAATTAATAAGAAAAGGAAACTAAGTGTTAGCCAATTCATAAGACAATAGTTCATTTGTAATAGGTGCAAGTATAAATATACCAAAAAGAACTTTTAAATTTTTTAGAAATTTCAGAAAGGTGCTAGTTTTAATAGTTTTAGGTAAAAGAAAAGGGAAAATCAAGTTTGAAAAAAGGTTAATGGTGTAACATTAAATACTTTATAAGACATTTCATTAATATGCTCTTTCTATGTTTGGTTTTAAAATACATTTTACCTGAAAGAAAAACATCCTGGGCTTTCCTTTAAGATTTGGACAATTGCTATCAGTAAAATAGTCCAAAATCTTCCTAGTGGAAACTACTTTCCCATCTACTCCACAAATAACATCTTCCTGCAAAGCAGAATTTTTGTCCTGAAACACTTTTGTGATCTGATGTCCATGTGACAATATGACACAAAGAAAGCAATCTGCCACACTGTGTTTATAATCTCTCGAAACTGTACCAATAGATAGACATATTTTTTTATTTAAAATAAAGCATTTATTTTTTATCAAACATTTCTTGAAGCAAATTGTAATATAATAAAATATCTCCAAATGATAAGATTTCATCTATGTAATTAATTTTTTTTTTTTTTGCTATTATTTTTCAAATAATACAGAAATAACAAAGAATGTACAATACAATTTTATTTATTTGACTTTAATTAAAATTGAATACTTATATTTGAAAGTTAGTACTTAATATATATCTAATAAAATGTTATATTTATGTAATTTTTTTATTTTTATACTGTCTAAGAGAAAATGTTAAATCATTATTTAAATTACCTGAATGGAGTGTTTCTATAACTTTTAAAGCAGTTAGATTTTCCAGCAATAAAACATGGAAGCCTAAATGTTTGAAAGTTTTGACAAGTAGCTTGGCATCTTCTGATGAACCAGGCCTATCCTGATATTCAGTTGTTTTATCTCTAAATTTTTCATTGTTTATGATTACAGCAAAACCTCTATGGTGGTGAGTAAAATCATATACATCACTCTTTGAATTTTCCTCACTCACTTTATTAGTTTGAATAGTTTCTTTAAAATCTTGTGAAGATGATGAAATGGGATTATGTGAAATTTCACAAGTTTCATCTTTGTTGAAGGATCTGAAAAAATAAAACAAAGATTTTAAAAACAATATACATTTTAAAATGAATTCAAATAATCATATTTAATTAAAATATACTTTCTAGATATTATATATATATGACTATATATACTTTGTAGAGTGTTAAAAAAAATATTTAAAATATAAATTAATAAATATGAGCACAGATTTTTTTACCTGATAAAATATGTGACCGTTTCAATTTTATTCTTTATGTACTTTCTAAAACCATCTATATCTAAAAAAAATGATACATATTATATTAATATGATCATTATTTAGCTAATCAATAAAATAAAAGAATAAAGCTCAGGGTACCACTTTACCCAAATAATATAAATGTTTTGAAAACTTTCTATCTAGGTTTCAAGAGGTGACAAAATGGGAAACACCCTGGGTACAGAATATACCAAGAATACCCTACTACTGGCTATTTGTATTAATGGAAAAGCTCCATTTGCTATTTTATTAACATCTGTAAGATAAAAAGAGCATTATTTAAAGTGTGAATTCCTTCATGAAATAATCTATATGTTTGCTCAATGGGTCAAGTATTTATACAGCAGACTGTCTTGATCTTAGATTCTATGTCATTATGAGATGACTGGAAGGTTTATAAGATTATTGGCATGAATGTAAGAAAACTAAATACAAATAGGGTAATTAAAAATTAGGACTGCTGATTAACTACCACTAACACATTATTGATGTGTTAAAAAAATTATGTCATTAAATTTTTTTATCACCTAAATGGGTTCATTTTTACTCAAATGCTGTTATTTCAGATTAGTGGGGAAAAATCAAGAAAAAATAATCAGTAAATACCCCAATTCTATAAGCAGAAATAGAACAGAAAAGATTTTTTTTTTAAATTAAGGAAAATACCCAAACGCAGGATCTATCATGTTTACATAAAATCATGGCAGCTTTATGACCTGGAAACAATGGGATTGTGATTTCATAATTCTATTTCCTAACCCTGTATGATACAATTAGTGAACATCTGCAGATGTGTGCTACTTGTTTGATTGACAGCTGCTAGGTAAGATGATCTTTATGGAGAGGCTGCAAAGTGTGTCAAAAATGTGACTAGGTGGGAAAAGGGGGTAAAATCAAGAAAAAAACATGTTAATAACAAGTAAGCGACCACTTTCTGGCTATAATATTATTTTAGGAAAGAAAAGGCACATATGAGATAGAAATGCGGTTGTTTTTTTTTTTGGGATGGGAAGTGGACAGTTGGGTAAACAAGACTTACGTGGGGGTGAAGTGTAATGAAATATGACAGGGATGGAGGGAAGAGGGGTTGGCACATGTCATGAGTTTGGAACCTAGACTCAGGAAAAACACGCTTTTCATTGATGTTCATAAAAAAAAAAACATGTCACTTGCAGTGGCACAACCAGCAAAAAATGCTAGGAGGGGGGGCTCACATTATGAAAAAAGGCCGTTTGACAGTCTTTTTTGTAACTTTATAACATTAATTATATGTATTGATAATTTAGCCTGGGGGGGGGCCTCAAGCTCCCCCCCCCCGGGTTGCGCCACTGGTCACTTGATTGATACATGTCAATAAACTGGTCTGAATAACTAATTCAATAGAGTATAGACATGTAAGCTAATGCTTAATAGATTTGTGACAATTAATTATAACTATTTCGTAAATTTACCTGACTTGTTTATTATTCCAATGTTATGATATAATATAATGACAACTAGTTTGAATTCACATAAATTTGATGAAAGTATTAAAATGTGCCTTGTTTTTTTATCTAACAGCAGCTCTATTAAAATAATAAGCTTTTCTTATGATGTATGTATGTGTTAGGTATACAGATATATGAACAGACAGATGCGCCATTTTGTTATAACTATAAAGTATAAGTTAAGTTATAAAGTATTAACTATAAATTTAAAATATTCAAATAATATTGCATAATATAACGTATGATATTATTATTAAATTTAAAAGAATAAAATTAACAGGTTTTTTCTAATTACTAATTATAATAGTTACCATCATCTGTCTCAACAAATTCTTTTTTAATGTCATCTTCTAAAACAAATCCTTCATCGCCTGAGAAACAACTAGTTTCTTTCTTTTTCACATCAGTAGACATTTCAAATAAACTTTGGAAGTGGAAGAAATAGTAGCTGAACTAAAATAGCATTCTAAGAAATTTAATTTTTATGACGTAAATTGGTATCCAATCAGACTTAAGTGCTAAAAATAAACACGGTATTATCGTCATACTTAAAAATAAAATGAATACAATGGCGTCTGTCACTCTGTGGCTTTGGGTTCGGATTTTCACAAAAATCATATTTTAAAAACTTTCCAATTTATCAGGAGATATTTTTAAACATAACACCTTTAAATGAGACAACGAAAAAGTTTTCAGTTTAAAAAAAAACTTGCGCACAAGTTTTGACATTCATCAAGAATCTTGACAAGTTATTAATGACAAGATACACATAAACAGAAAAAGCCCTGCATTTTTTGGGACTCAACAAAAGGGGAAGGCCCGAACGGGAGTTATAGTACCGTACATCAGAAGCCAGCAGTGTTGGCTTTTTTTTTTCATAAATGACAAGTGACTACAACTTGAAGTCATTAGAGGCGGCAAAATTACTTTCGAGGGCACTAGGTAAAAATAGTGTCAAGATAACCAAGTGCTTAATCTTGGGCCCTAATAATCCTTTAAAATGGCATTATGATCTCCAGCTTTTAAAGCTTTTTAGCCGGAATCCCTGAAACTTTCCTTCCATGCAGTGGCGTACCAAGGGGGGGGAGGGGTTTGGGTGCGGTCCGCACCGGGCGGCACTTTTTATTACTTTTTAGGGGGGCGGCAAAAATGTATAGATTAAATTGAAATACCTAAATGAGAGGGCGGCAAAATCGTCTTCCGCCCTGGGCGGCCGATACCCACGCTACGCCGCTGCTTCCATGTGTCAGGCCTAACTGGTCGCTATGAATGTCTACCAGAGTGTTACACTGGCCCAAAATTTTTAATAAAAAAGAAAATAAATTTGTTAATCACATCGTTGTTCGTCTCATTGTAAGTGTAAGCGTAACAGGTGTGTCGCGTGTGGTTTGTGGCTGATTTTAGTCAGTCCTCGATCTTACTGTGGAGTCGACGTGTTGTTTTCATTGTTATGCCTATGATTAAAGTTAGAAAGCTGACAACTCATGTGCAGTGGCGCAACCAGCAAAAACTGCTGGGGGGGGGGCTCACATTATGAAAAAAGACAGTTTGACAGTCTTTTTTTGTAACTGCTCCCTTGCCCCCCCCCCCGGTTGCGCCACTGCTCATTTGTCTTGTTGTCAGGCCCGTAGCGTGCAGGGGGACCTGGGGTTCGAGGCCCCCCTGCGTTTTGTCTGCCCCCCTCTGCTTGTTTGCTCTATACTTAGTTATATTTATACCCCCTCCCCTGGCTATTGGCCTGGCCCCTGCTGTAGAATTTTCACGCTACGGGGCTGCTTGTTGTATTCTTTAACAAGATTAAACTTTAATAAATATTAATATTAGTTTATTAAAAGACACTAACATAATCAGTGGCGTCACTAGTGGTGCGGGGGGGTGCGGACCGCACCGGGTGACACCATTTTAGGGGTGACACCAAAATTAACACTTCTAAATTTATATAGCTGAAAAAAAATCAGTGTAGTCGATTTTATAACCGGTCATAGTTAAAAACATGAGTAGTAGCACAGGGTGTCACCATACGAGAAGTAGCACAGGGTGTCACCATACGAGAAGTAGCACAGTGTGCCACCACGCAGAGCGTCTGGAACTTATGTAATTGAATACAGTTCAAAGCTGTTCGGATCATAGAAGTTTTTTTTTGCAACCGTTCTAAAAAAATACTCAGTTTAATTAAAGTAATATATATATATATATATATATATATATATATATATATATATATCTTTCTGAAATACAGTCAGTAATACTATCGTTTTTATCGCTAAAGTATTTTATTAAAGTGCATTCTCTAAGGTCTAGTACAGGAAAATTTGAAATATGTACTATTGCTCATGGTGGAAGTCTTGAGGGGGGGGGGGGGGTCACGGTGAATTTTCCGCACCGAGTGACACTAACCATAGTGATGTCACTGCTATCGTTGCCACATTGACGTGGAATACAGTAATTAGCTGTGTTTGATATCAAAGGGGCGATGTAGATAGTGTATACTTTCAGAACAAATCATCATTTCATATAACACGACAAAGTTGGAGTATTTTATTTGTTATTGTTTTTTTTTTGTTTTTTTTCGACACCACCACTGCTACCATGAAAGGGTTTTGTGTGTCTACCACAGCAACTTTATTGTGTGCGCTGATGTATGTCTGTCATGCCTACAGAGCGGCGGAGTGAGTGTTCCCGCAAAATCTGCAGGCATGGAAGAATAAAAAAAACTAAAGCACTTGCCCAAACTGGCCAAACCAGGAGGGTGTGTGAGCTTCTGATCGGTCAGAATGGCAAGGCAATGGTTTTTTCCTGGCAGTGGGGGAGAGGGTGTATAGTGTGCCAGAAATGGCAGGCTGCGACAGTGTGTTTGGGTGGGACCAAGTGGAAGGGTATTGTGTTCCGACCACATCCGTCGAATTACTATTTCTTTATTTTAAATATGTTCACTCACTCAACCACGTGCTCGCTCGCTCGATAACACACATACTCGCTATCTCACCCACATGCTCACTAACTCAGCCACGTGCTCGCTCAATCAACCGTGCGCTCTCTCACCCACCAACGAGTTTGCTCACCTACGGGCTTGCTCACTCACTAACTCACCCACGTGTTCGCTCACTCTCCCACGTGCTCGGTCAATCAGCCAATCGGTAGCTCACTCACACACGTGCTTACTCACTCACTAACCTAATGTTTACTCACTTACTAACCTACGTTCTCGCTCGTGGGAGCTTATGGGAATATTAGGAGCTTACTCCTAATATTCCCATAAGCTCCCACATATTCCCATAAGCTCCTACATATTCCCATAAGCTCCTAATATTCCCATAAGCTCCTACATATTCTCATAAGTTCCTAAATATTCCCATAAGCTCCTAAAATTCCCATACGCTCCCACATATTCCCATAAGCTCCCACATATTCCCATAAGCTCCTACATATTCTCATAAGCTCCGAATATTCCCATAAGCTCCAACATATTCCTATTAACTCCTACATATTCCCATAAGCTCCTAATATTCCCAAAAGCTTCCACATATTCCCATAAGCTCCCACATATTCCCATAAGCTCCTACATATTCCCATAAGCTCCTAATATTCCCATAAGCTCCTACATATTCTCATAAGCTCCTAAATATTCCCATAAGCTCCTAAAATTCCCATAAGCTTCCACATATTCCCATAAGCTCCTACATATTCCCATACGCTCCCACATATTCCCATAAGCTCGTTCACTCACCCACTGCAAACTCACTCGCCATTTGCTTGCTCACTCACCCATGTGTGCTCTCACTCACCCACGTGTTCGCTCACTCACCCACGTGCACGCTGACTCACACTCGTGCTTGCTCACTCACTAACTAAATGTTTACTCACTAAACTACGTGCTCAATAACTCAGCAGCGTGCTCACTCACCGACGTGCTCGTTCACTGACCCAAGTGCTTGCTCACTCACTAGCTCACTCACGTGTTCGCTCACTCTCCCATGAGCTCGCTTTATCAGCTGCGTGCTTGCTTACCCACCCTTGCGCTCGCTCATTTACCCACGTGCTCACTCACTTACCCATGTGATCGATTACTCATTCACGCACTCGGTCACTCACCCACGTGCTTACTAACTCACTAACCTAATGTTTACTCATTCACTAACCTATGTGCTCGCATCTCACTCAGCCACGTGCGCGCTTAATTAACCACGCGCGAATTCACTCACCCACTCGCTCGATCACTCACCCATGTACTGTGTCAATTACCCACTTGTTTCGCTCACTCTCCCACGTGTATGCTCACTCACCCACATGCTAGCTCATTTATCCACTATTTCAAGAAGCACTACCCTTCTAGGATACTGGCCCAAGATTAGTTGACGGCATACCTGATATAAAATGTACCATTTTGGAGATGCATGACATAATAATAATAATTATTATTAGATACCTCTAAGTTTATTTGAAATATTGATACATAATTAGGAGATGTACGACAGAACCATTCTTTCTTTTTTATTTTTTTAAGTGGGTGAGGGGTGTCCTAGGAAATGATACAATTTAGGACCCTAGGCAATGGTATATTTGGAGATCACCGGTAAAGGGATATTTGGGGATTTTACCCAAAGGTACATTTTGTGCCTTTTGGAAAACACGATGTCAAGTCAGCCGCATGCAAATATTGGGCCCCCAAAAATGTTAAGATAGCTGGGGTCCTCAAGACGATCCCCAGCTCTAAAATAATTTTATCTAGAGCCCCTGTTAAGTTAAATTGAGTCGTATTTTTTTACAGCAGAAAAAGCACAACACGTTAAAAAGTACCCGGTAAATAGTATTTGTGTAGACATGTTGACTCCCAATGTTGAGTCCTCTACTTTACACTAAATGATACGCGAATCAGGCTCTCCCCAACTTATGAGAGTCCCTGCTAGTACTATTTAATGCATTTCTAGGGGTCTGCTATTTTCTTTTGCACCCGGAGCATCGACCGACCTTAGTCCGCCTCTGAATTGACGTTTTTTTTTATCAGATGCTCAATTTGGTGGAGATTGCCTGGGGCTAAAGATTAGCTGGTGACAGCCATTAGTCTAGGATCTTTGACAGTGGAGTCCTGACTTGGGTAATATGAAATTAGTATTATTAGTATACTAATTAGTAAATGTGAGAGATAAGCCTACTAATTATGAGATTTAAGAAGTTCTAATTTGGAGATATCCCCAAGTCCACCCAGCTTTAAATGAGTACCTGAGTTTAAGTTAGGGGAGTAAAGGCGGCTGGGCGTTGTGCTAACCACACAATCCCTTCATATGCCGAGGTTAGTGAAACAGATGAATTCTACACTTTATCTGCCCCGATGAGCCCTTTAGGGCTTAAGGGAACTTACTACTTAACTAAGAAAATATGAGCAGATACCCAGAAAGGAGGAGGGAGCGTCTTTATGTTAAGCCTGGGAGCTCTCTCAGCGTCCGGACCTTTTCTTTAATTATTGAAAAAATACATCAGAGCTGTTCTTATGCATTTGTGGGGGGGGGGGGGGGGGACTAGGTAATATTATAACATTTGATAACAATTCGGACTGGAAAGGGGGTGTAAATTAAAAGTAAAGTTCCCTTAGCCCCAGGCCCGGTTTAACCACTAGGCAGGACTAGGCGGCCGCTAGGGCGGCAAAAATTCCGGGGCGGCAGCCGTGGTAGTAAAAGACGTAAAAATAAAAATATTAAAACAATTGAAGTCCTTTAGTAATACATGGATTGAATAATATTTTAGTGCTAATAGTTTTTTAATATTGAAATTCTTAATATATTTCACTAAATAAAAGGACAAAACGTCATATTAGAAATTAAAATAATCTGGTTTTATAAAAGAAATCAGAAAACAACGCGCGTTGTCGAACTTTGTTGAATGCGTCATGCTTTCTATGACGTATTTGGGAATTCCACAAACGCGACACATATATCTATATTTATAGGATTGCGTCTTGCATGCTGCTGCTGTTGTTCCGCATGGTTGGGTGAAGAAAAATTCTGGCTTCTGCTCGTGATGCTAAGTACTTTTCAATAATTCTAGATTGCACACCATATGCTGGTCATGTTGAACAAATGACCATGATCATTCGCTTTGTGGACGTGATTTCAAGACCAGAAAATGACACTGCGGCACCATCATCTGTAAAGGAACATTTCATGGGTTTTGTGCCTCTAAAAGAGACAACTGGTGCTGGCATGACTGTTACTATTCTTAAGCAGTTAGAAGAGATGTCTTTATCTATCGAAAATTTACACGGTCAAAGCTATGACAATGGCAGCAGTTTGAATGGAAAAGCCAATGGTGTCCAAAGAAGAATTTTAGATGTCAATCCCCGAGCATTGTTTGTTCCTTGATGCGCACATACCTTGAATTTGGCTGTAAATGATGACGCAAAATGTTGCTTAGAAGCAACAACCTTCTTTACTCTAGTGCAACGTGTTTATACATTCTATTTTGCATCAACTCGCCGTTGGGAAGTTTTAACTCGATATGTTTCTTATCTCACTGTTAAACCACTGAGTGAAACAAAATGGGAAAGTCGAATTGATGCTTTATAGCCTCTTCTTTTTCAGCTTGGTGATATCTACGATGCTCTGGCAGAAATTGCGGATAACGCAAATTTAACATGGGCATCTGGTATTACATCACGAACAGATGTGCGGGTTATTGCAAAAGCCATTTTTAGTTTTAAGTTTGTCGTTTCTCTGGTTGTGTGGTATGAGTGGTATGACGTGTTGTTTGAGATCAACATGATTAGTAAACAACTTAAAAAAAAAGAATTAGATATACATGGCGCCATCAATCATCTTGCTGAAACAAAGAAGTTTCTCGTAAACCGCAGAAATGACACAGAGTATGAGAAAACACTGGTAGATGCAGCTGAAATCGCAGTCAATTGAGAGATACCAGCACTTTTCGAACCCGAACCAACCCGTATCAGAAGAAAGAAGAAACAATTTCCATATGAAGGAGATGATCCAAAAGACAAATTCAAAGTAAACTTTTACTTCGCTGTTCTTGACACGGCCATACAATCGGTTAATGAAAGGTTCACTCTAATGCAAAATATTAGTTTGTTGTTTGGTTTCCTGTAGATGTTCATAGTTTACAAAATAAAACTAGTAGGGAAATTACGGAACATTGTTTGAATCTTGAGAAAGCTTTGCGACATGGAGACTCCAAAGATATTGACGCATTTGATCTAAGCAGTGAACTGAAAGCCGTTTCAAGACGAGTTGCAAGGTGTGCATCGCCACAGGACGTACTAAACTTTATATTGAAAAATAATCTAACAGATAGTGTGCCCAACACTGTTATAGCTCTCCGAATCCTCTCCAGTTTCTGTGGCCAGAAGCTTCTCAGAACTCAAACTGATGAAGACATATTTGAGAACGTCCATGCTACAAGAAATACTTGTTGGATTAGATAATGTGTCAATCGAACATGATATTGCTAGAGACATTGATCTGATGGAACTCATTTCTACATTTTCTAAGGCAAAAGCGCGAAAAATAAAATTTTGAAATTTAATTATAGGTTTATTTGATTGGCCTACGATTGTAGCCTATAGCCATAAAACACAATTATACATGGCAGTGTAAAGATTCTGTTGAAACTTAAATAGTTATTGAAACAAGCGACAGCATAGTTTTCCTTCGTGAAAGTTATAATATTACTTTAAATATTAGTTCTTTTAGTTGCCTTTAGTGGGGGCGGTTCTCATCAATTATAATTGTACTCTGTGGTCATGTTGTATGTAAATTAAGTTCATTCGTCTTCATAATAGTTATGTAAGGTAACAATAGACTTTTGTTGAAATAATTATGAATAGTTAAGTCTTATTAGCAACTTGTTTAGATTATATTTTAAAAGGTAATGTGCATGTGAAATAGAGTGTGAATGTGAAATAAAATGACAAATAAATGGTTAGTATCATTAGTTCATATTTTCATACGTTGTAAATTGTAATTGAAGTAAACAAAATACATGTGCGGCCCGCCAACAATATTAAAGTTTTCAATATGGCCCTCCGTAAAAAAAAAAGTTTGCCCACCCCTGTAATAGATAAACATCTCATCCTTACAAGGACTTTACAGAATGGCACAATAAATACCAAAGTTGAGGGTTTTATGCATAGGCCTACTTTGAAAAGTTTACAAGCATCACAAAAAATTTACATTTATCAAAATAAAGTAATGGCAAAATTAATAAAGAAATACAAAGTGAATATAAGTGTTCACCTTAGTGAAAAGACAGGCATATATAAGTCAACATTTATAGCTAAAAGTATAGAGATAAACTGCTGTAACTAAAGTAGTAAATGTAAACTGCTTTTATTAAATGTTGCCATTATAAGCTGGTGTTTATAAATGAAATAATTATAAACTGATTTTCTTTCAGACTGCCAATAAATCAATGGATGACTTATTTAAAGGCTTTCCATACTATGATAGAGAGATGTGAGTACAATGTACCCATTTTTATTTATTAGAAATGCTGGTTTATGTTTTAGCTAACATTATAATCAATTCTCTCTTCATATTGTAAACATATATTTCTCTTTCAATCAATGTATTAATGAAAACAATGTTCATATCATGCAGATAATTGATTTTACTGTTAAACAGCTTTACTGTTTTTATAAGTTTATGTTCTCACCACATTGAATAATGAACATTTTTTAGGACCAGATTAACCAATATGTTAATGAGGCTATTCCTTCTACATAAGTACGATACTTTTTAAAATTTACAATTGTTTTGTGAAATTTTTCTGATGACTTTTTTCCCCATTGAGTTTTTTACTTTTTTTTTTTAATTTTTTGGACATTTCAACACAGTTGGGCCTTTAATGTCTTTACAAACAATTTATATTCCAGTACTCATCCTATTACTATCACTGACAAACTGATGAAAGATTTTCAAAACATATATGTATTGGTCAGTCAATCACAAAAAAGTCAGTTCATAATAGCAAAGTTTTACATTAGTATGTGTAACATCATATGGGGGGACATATATGTAAATATAAAATAACAAATTTTGTTTAGAACTGTATCTGCAAAAAAGTTGTACAAATATAGGCCTACTGCAACTTATGATTCGCATGTCCTTTTTTTCTTTTATGTGCCCATGAATGATCTTAGTCTCATAAAATGTAAACAAAAAATGAATCTTACTGCAACAACAATATCTGTGTAATGAGTGACAACTTGAGTACATAGGACATAAATTGACATCTTCTGTGCTTATTTGGTCAATCATTTATCTGAAGTGAAGCATTATGTTTGAAACAGCTATACCTTTACACAATAAAGCACAAGGTCTCAATCCATTATAAAAGCAAACAAGACCTCAATGATAAGACACTGGAATATTTTATAGGACTTTGATAATATTTTGTCATTTCAACTTCTTGAGATTCATGAGAAAAGATATACATCATCAAACCACACTTTGTAGAATTAACCTTCATCAGCTAAAAGCTGTGAACGATGTAGCTAAACAAGGCATTGCTCTAGACATTTTTTTCAACTAATGGTGAAAAGATTTATGCTGTCGATAATTCAGATGCATCAACAATGGCTTCCACATTCTAAAAAAATTTTGTTATGTCCAACTTTCTATTTCCAATCATTAATTGCCACACCTGATTTGAAATATAAATGCAAAACTGTAAACTTACCTAAACAGCGACAGATATATTAATATTCTATTGAAGCTGCATGAATATCTTTGCCAGGTCACATTTGTATTTTAAAGTTATTTCTTTGGAACATTTTTTTTACATTGAATTTTGTTAAATTGTTCAATTCTACATAAACTGATTTAATGTTTGATGGATTTTGAAAAGAATATTAAGTTTGGGAATATTACTATGAATAATTAATTTCTAGTTTAATACTGTTTACAAAATTTTGTTAACATCAATGTTAGACCAATTTTTTGGTAACACCCATGAGCGGGCAATATAGGTATGTTTTAGAATATGATGTAGCTCTTTGTTGAATAAAAGACATATTGACTCATGACTACAACACCCCTGTACTAAACAGTTTTATTATTTATGTTTTTGCACAGATTATATTTATAAATATTCTGTAATACAATGTGTTGTTTTTACCTGATTCAAACTTCATTGCCCTTGTATTAGTACAAAACATCATCAGATTGGCCTATAATTTTCTTGGTATTGTTTTCTATTCAAAAGGTACAAAAATTCACTAACATCCAAAAAAATAATTATTTTACACACACTAGGTCAATGAAAGGTAAATTCCATTTTGTTAAATCTAACAAAGCATAGGCCTATTATTATAATGAATAGAATCTGATTGCCTTCTACAGTCGCTACTAAAAATATTCCTTTTTTTTTATACATATTTCTAGGTAATATTTTAAACATCTCATTTTACAAAATGTGGTTAACTTCACTGCCTGTGAGACAGTACCAAACATCAGGTCAACATCAAATTTCAATGAGTGCAGCATTACATTTTTTTATAAAGTAAAATCATTTTATAGGCTGCACAATAACTAATTTATCAAGGTGAAATGAATTTATGTCATAAAATTATGGAAAATTACTAGATCATTGAGCGTAACACAAAACAAATCAAAGAAGCATATTCACCATAAAAGCCACATTTGTCATATAGAATTATCATCAAGCAAAAGTTGTTTGAAGCTTTCCTAATACTAAACCAGAAGTAATTTAATATTGAAAAAAATTGAAGAGCAGGTTGCCCACATTGTGTTCGCTTTTGACAGTCTTTAAGTGCAGTGAAGAAAGATTGTTTTACACAAGTGTGTTGTAGCCAGGATGTCTTTCATGGCTTTTAAGCATAGAATAGATACTATTGTCAGACATTTAACTATGATGACTAACACTAAGGCAAGGAGAAATTCGAACATCAAACACTAATATACACATTTGTATTTCTATACTATAAAGTATAAATGTACATTAGTGATTAGGTAGGTTATGCACCAAGCGGCAAGCTTGCATAATAAGCATTTTTGGTTACAGTAACCTTACTCCAACCATGAATGATTTCATACTGCTCAGTTCATTTATCTAAATTATTTTATTTTCCAGTTCATTAAATGGTGGCACTAGCATCTTGCAGCTAAAATGAAATTCATAAAGGCTCAATCATCATTGCCCACTAATATTTTCTCAACATATTAATTGGTTTTATGAATCGATTTTCAGTTTAAGGGCTGCAACTTAATGATTTTTAGGTTTCTTAAAGTCTATCATAAATTGAAAACACTAAAAGATGATTATTAACAATTTGTAATTTTACATACTAAATCAATAAAAAGTTTTAAAAAAAGTTGTTTTATATATATATAGATATAACATAAACCTTTCCAGGTATATTCCTCAATTAGATTTCCTACAATCACAGGCATTATGATAGCCCCAAGCCCAGTGCCTGTTGTTGCAACACCAGTTGACAGTGACCGATATTTTTCATAATAAAGACCACTCAGGACATGGGATGGAAGATAAATAAAACACCCTCCAAGTCCTAGGAAAACAAAGTAAAAGAGTCAATAAATAATAAATCTAAGCAAATTGCCTTCATTAGTTAGATATTTCTTTTTTTCTCTTTCAAAAACATTCAAAGATATTAGAAGTTAGTACAGTATTTATGAACAAAGTGGCAAATCATGATAAAATGAAGTGCCATATAATTTAGTTGCACCATATCCTATAGCTGTCACATATTCCTATTATTTTTAAAACAGAAAAATTAGATAAAAAAATATAAGAAAATTAAATATATTGTTGACTTTTCTGTTCATAATATTTTAAATAAGGTCTGAATAACATCAATAAATTTGTTTTAATTAATAATTAAAAAAAAAATGCTTGATTAGCTGCTGTAATGTACATTTTTTACCGATGCTGTCATACCAAGCAACATTTAATAAAAAAAATTTTTTTTAATGTACATAGACAATGTATGTAGGCTTAAATGATAATTTGATCATTTGTATATAATATATACTATATATAGTTTTGCTACTTTTATGTAAAGATAATGCCTCATTATTAATATTAATTTATCAAAAAGAAGATGTGTAAGGTACTCATTTGGCATAATTTTATTTCACAAAGTAATCAAAAGTATGGCAGAATTGTTGATTTTTTTTTAATTAACATGTAGAAAAGAAAAATAATAATAACAGATTAAAATAGCCCCAATCAAAAATAATTAAAAATGCAAAAGCTGTATTATTAAAAAGAAAAACTAAAAAAATTTGAAGACTTAAGACAAATACTGTAATAAAGCAAGATCAAAAAAAAAAAAGCTTATACAAAAGGGAAATAAGTAGAAATTGCTAATGATGATCCAGTATTTTCATTTTTACTTACCTGCAAACACTCCAAAGAATAGATACATGCTAGGCAGATGGATTATCAAATGTGTCCCTAAAATTCCAATGAAAACAAGTGTTGCTCCTAAAATAGATAGTGTCCTGTAGGAAACTTTAGTCATCAGGAAACTAATGAAAGGACCTATATAAATAGATCATCGGCAAAGTTTGGTCAATAACAAATATCTCACAGAAATAGTGACCTTATTTTCTTAAAATATATACAACTAAAGATCATAGATATTTAAACTAGCCAAAGAGTTTTAATTTTATTCATTTATTTTTCACTGAAGCAATTCATGTACACAAAGAAACAAGATGAACACTGAATTTCCATTCCAGTAGTAAGTTAAGGATTTGAATAAACAACAGATGATTCTATTTTAAAATTATTTTTTTAATGAATGATTTAAGAAATATTCAAATAGTTTAAGAATGACAATCATGTGCAGCAATCATTCATCTGGTATAATTAATCATTAGTTCATGTTACTTTAATGTTTACTATAGTGAAGTATGGTCAGGATAAGATTTTTTTCTAATAATCTATACAGTTATGTAAAAAAAATATTTAGACCAGAACTAAAATATAAAGATGAAATACAGTGCATTTATTGATTATTGGACCTACCACATCCTAGGAGTAAAGCAAAATGGATGGAGCTTATGAGTGACACACCCACATTGTCATGGTCAAACTCCTCCAAGAGATATACATTGTAGATACCAACACAAGCATAGTTACCAAAGGCCAAGACCTGGACCATACAGGCAGAGAAAACAATAACAAGCCCTTGGATGCCACCTTCCATCTTGACCCTACTGGTAAGAGAAAAATACATAACAGGATTAGGAGATATATTTATTTCGACCTGGCTGATAAAGATTTTGAGCTAGTGTTTATGTTTCTTAGGCAAAAGTACCTGACGGAACACTAATGCATCCATGCAAATAAATGAAAGTCTGTTTTAACAATTGTATACAGTAAGCCTAGTATACACACCTGTATAAATGAGTATTAACTAATGTATAAGAATAAATGCGCAATAATTAGTGGTACATATCTTATGATTGAGTATATGTAATTCAAGTAAAACTTCTTCAAAAATGATCTTCCACATTGATTTATTGTTAAATTTAAAGTAGTGCGATGAATAATATAGACCTGTCCCGTCATAGAAAAGTAGACATATGTTGTCTTAGTTTAAAAAACACTAGTTTAGTTACTATGTGAATTTGAGCTGAATTAAGAAAAAGAGAAATCATTAAAGCAAAAAACATTTATAAAATTTGCAACCAGCTCATTGTCTTTGTACAGACTTTCGCTATCGGCTTAATCTTTCGCAGAGATATTTACATTAGAAAGGACATTGAATGGGTTTTTTTTTTTAAAGTTTTCTTTATGAATTTCATATTAAAATATTTGAAAATGAATGGGCTTTGCACACATAACGTGTATGTGTCTTAGAAGACAGTGTAGCACGAAATAATGATAGTAAGACAAAAAGTGAAAGTCATAAATAAAATTTAAAAAAACTTTGGGGCTGTCCATTATTTATGTCAAGAAATTTTTGGCGATTTTTACCTCCCCCCTCCCCCTTGTCAACAACTTGTCAAACTTCCAGAGACCCCCCCCCCCCTATAAAATTACGTCAACATTTGATTACACCCCCCCCCCCAAAAAAAAGGTGGCTTCCTAAATGTTTATGTGGCAAAATTAGTAGGAATATAGTTAGTTTAATTAAAATACTGAATGTTAAGCGAGTGTGTATAACACAGGACTACAAACGCTGCTTAATTTTCCTTTATTAAGTAATTATATTTAAAAAAAAGTAACATTGTTGACGTCAACTTTTCTTGACCCCCCCCCTCTCCTTGTCAACAATTGTCAAAATTTGTCTGACCCCCCCCCCCCACACACACCCTATTTTATTGACGTAATTAATGGACAGCCCCTTTACTGATGACCTGGAAGAATCAATTGTAGCCCTATTTTCTGTAAGACAATCTGACTTTGGCCCTAACATATACACTACATTTGGGGGTCTACCATTTTCGACTTCAAGATCGAATTTATGCAATCAATTGTAGTTCCCTATGGTTCTATCCTTTATCCTAACAACACATGTTAAACTTTTGCAATACACTCAGATTGTTGAGAGGATTACAGTCTTGAATTTGCGATCAATGTAATGTTGCGAACAATAAAGGGTTAATTTTTTTCAAACTTGATTGGCTGTCACCAAAAATTTGAGAAATTATTAAAAAAAAAATTAGTAGTATATTAGTCTTTGATACATATATTGGGGCATCTGTTTGATCTGTTATTGACAAAGACCTTTTAAAGCGAAAGTGAAACCTTTGGCACAATATTGTGTAATCTGCTATCCGTTTTTACTTTGTAGTCTGTGACAACGTTAACTTTTGGAATACGAAAATTATTACTAGCAATCAATTTTTAACATGTGATCAATTGTATTGTAATCTATAAACACCGTTTTTATCGCTTTGATTCTCCTTCATTCTTACAGGCGGAGCGCAGTTCAAAACAATTGTTATGGTGGGACGCAAAGCGTAAAAGTTTGAGAACCACTGGATTATTTGATTGAATCGCAAGTTACACTCGGAGAATGAAATATTCAGCAGTGCGGGGAAATAGCAATTAGTTTAATTAGTTCTATTTATAGCTACACGGGGAGAAACAGAAGAAGAAATAAAGCAAATACATGTGTGTACTTAACTCAAAAACTAACTACTGAACTATTAGCAAAATTAAACAAGAGTGAAAAAACATTAAACTAAGTTAAATATGTACAGTTTACACCAGTGTCGTTGTGATATTGGCCCAACGTGTGATAAGATGGGAACACAAAATTTAACAAGCTATAAAAGAATATCGTCTAAGAATATATTAAACAATATATTCTTAAACAATACGAAAAAAATATTACAGTTAGATGACCAACTGGAGGGGGGCTGGTTGGTCGCCTCTTGATATTAATAAATACTTTCAGTAGTCAGGCCCGTAGCCAGGATTATTGGGGGGGGGGGGGGGAATGTTCGCGGGGGGGGGGGCAAGATTGAGGCGCGAAGCGCCGAACGCGTGCGAACAGAGAGGAATGGTTTGAGGATGGGATCTCGTTTTGTTAAAAATAATTTAAAAAGTAAAGAGTTTTAATGATAATAAAAAATGGTCAGTGAACAAAATACCCTAAAATGAACTTCAAGAAGATTGAATCTTTTATGGCCGAAATAAGATTTGTAAGTAAAATAGCCTGAATAATTCCCAAAATATAAACTTTAAGTTTTTATTATTATTGATTTATTGAACAAAATGATTGACGTTTTATATCTGTTATTATTAAAATTTTGTCAATAAGCTCAAATCAAGCACGGTGGTGGTGGAGGGGGGTGGGGCTCAGGTCATGCACCGGGGTGGCTCAGTAGTGTATTGCAGTCACAGGCAGGCAGATAAGATAGATAGGGCGGAGGGACGGACAGGACAGGACAGGACAGGCAGGCAGGCAGGCAGGCAGGCAGGCAGACAGGCAGGCAGGCAGGCAGGCAGGCAGACAGACAGACAGACAGACAGACAGACAGACAGACAGACAGACAGACAGACAGACAGACAGACAGATAGATAGATAGATAGATAGATAGATAGATAGATAGATAGATAGATAGATAGATAGATAGATAGATAGATAGATAGATAGATAGATAGATAGATAGATAGATAGATAGATAGATAGATAGATAGATAGATAGATAGATAGATAGATAGATAGATGAAAACAGGAATGCGAGTCTCAATGACCTCATGTGTGGGTCCACTCCACCCTTCCGGTCCCATCACATCAGAGACAGAGGGCTAAAGTTAAGTGCAATGCCCGTCACACTAATAACAATTCAATTACTGCTAGACTAAAATAAACGGCAATAGAAAATATGTTCATCATTACCTTTAACTCAACGGGCTGAACTTAATGAGTGCATCCCATCACAATGTTTTTTTTTTGGTGAGCCTGAAATCTTAATGAATGAATGGTGTGTGACTGATGACGTCATCTATCTAACACAGATATATATATAGAGAAAAAAATATACAGCCCATACAAGTGTGACGAAAGGAAGTAGTTCTTGAGACAAACAAGAAAAAAAAGTTATTTCCGCACTCGAGTAATTGGCTGTTGCTAAACTTGCGTCCAACATTTTGTCACTCCCCCCCCCCCTTTTTTTTCCCCACTGACGTCACAAACATATGTCCAGCCCATGTTAACAGGGACGAAATCAAACAAAAAGAAAAGTCCAGCTGTGTACAATCCAGTCCAGCTGTGTACAATCCAGTCCAGCTGTGTACAATCCAGTCCAGCTGTGTACAATCCAGTCCAGCTGTGTACAATCCAGTCCAGCTGTGTACAATCCAGTCCAGCTGTGTAAAATCCAAGTCAATTAATTACCAAACTAAATATTATAAGAACAGAGAGAAACGAAACATGAGTCTGTTCTTAGACTTTTGGGGTTGTGTTTAAGGGGGGGGGGGGAGGCGGGCGAAATTTGCTTATGCATAGGAACGGCTCTGGTTACATCATTAGGAACATGGCTTGGTTTCTGTTTTAGTGCACATGACTGTCGAAATTACCGGGTGAGTGTCCGGGTACGGACTATTTAATGTGAAGGCGGATAGACATAGTGTATGCCATGCAGTGTGAGTTTGAAATTCAGACAGATGTTTATAATGACCTTATGGAACAATCTCATGAACTTCAGTCTGAACACCAGGCTTGCGGAGCCGGAGCCGAGGAGCCGGGAGCCGCTACTTTTTGCTGGAGCCGGAGCCGGAGCCGAAAAAATTTGGCGGCTCAACGGCTCCCAAATGCTTTTGTTTACAGCAGAATTTTTTTTTTTAGCTTTAAAATTCCAAATTTGTTTGATTGTTTGTTTCCTACAATTTGAAATGTTATTTTTACGAACAGTAACAGCGTTAAAATGATAGCGTGCACGCACATCACCACAAGAAATCTTTAACGGGGAATCGTTTTGTGTTCGTTTTAAATCTTTTTTACCCTCCGAAATTTTTTTAATGGCATGTTATTTTGTTATATACTAGTTATCAAAGGCCCGGTACCCGGACCGGCGAGTAGGCACACAGTTGGAGTTGAAAATGGTGATATATATTTTAGCGCGTTAACAATCAGTCTATATCAGAGGTGTGCGGATCTTGAAATTTAGCGTCCGCGTCCGTCCGCGGATTTCTATCAATGATCCGCGTCCGCAGAATCTTACAACATTGGTCCGCAGTCAGTCCGCATTGCTGAAATTTAGCTGTTTAAATGACTTGAAATTTTTTATGGTAACGCTAAAGAAGATCCGCGTCAGTCCGCGAGTCCGCAACTTTAACCATACGAAGCATCCGTTGTCAGTCCGCTGATTCGGAAAAATCTGCAGATCTGCGTCCGCAAGCGGACGCGTCCGCTGTCCGCTCATCTCTGGTCTATATACTTGCAGTGGCCCCAAGGACATGAACAGATTATTGTAGCCAAAATACAATTGAGAATAGGGACACCTAATAATACACCAAATAAAGTTCATATGTTAAATAGTTCCTCCCAAAAAAAATAATCCTCACTATGGGTAGACATAAACAACAACTCTTAAAATCATATTCCTTCATAATATTTTAATGGACTCCTTTCCAAACAGTTATTCATTTAATGTTTTATGACGTTCAACATGGCGTATTTAAAAAAAAAAGGGAGACGCGAGTGAGTGCTTGTGTTAAGCAAAACGCTACATGTTTACTGTTTTACATTGTAGCATAGTACAATTAACTAAGAAAAATTGCCGACCCGGCAGTGCAGAACCTAGGAATTTACGGGCCCGGTGGCTTGGCCTCTTTGGGGGCTGCCCCTGCATTTTGGCATGAGATAATTTTTTGACGCTTTTTTTCAAGCTTGGTCCCGAGAAGAAAGAATCGTTGTGTAGCTTTAGCTGACCTTCAATTAAAAACATAGTATTCCATCAATGCAGTTGAGGCCGCAGACGCAGAAAACATTAGGCCTCTTAAAAAAGAAAGACATATCAAAGCTTTCAACATTATAGTTCTGTGAAGCCAATGCCGAACCAAGGGATTTTAGGCATCTTCGGGAGCCACTACATTTTGACATAAGATAATGTACTTAATATTTAGTTTAAAAAATATTTTGGGGGCCCTCCTCAAACTGGGCCCTCTCCATACACCCTCTGTGTGAAGCCCCCATCATAAATGATTAGTTTGCATTGTAAACGTTGTGTACGGCGCTACTCAAACTCAACCCTTATTCATTTCATTCATGTGACGTAATAGTCAAAAAATGAAAAAAAAGTGACGTATATAAGGTTAGTAATAAAGGGAAATAAATGTACATTAGAAATAGACATATTTTAGAAATAATAACAATTTAAACAATATAAATATTACATTATATTTAGGTATCCATAATTTTGGTTTAAAATTGAGATTGTCGAACATAACACAGAATATTAATTGAACGAATTCTGTAAATATTTCTTTTACGATCGCTTCTCATTTAATAACTAATTGAACACCATAGATTTATTCTGTTACTGTGAGATATAGATAGGCCTTTGGAACCAGATTTCGTTTTAAATTTGTTTCGGAGAGTATCACAAATATTTTGGCATGATTTTGTGTTACTTCTCCTAAGATCGCTTCTTGCCCTTTGGTAATGATTGAGGCGGTCGAAAACCGTATTGCATTGAGATTGCCATTTGGCATTCATGATCTTACCTGCCGTATGTTAGTGTGCGGTGTTTTGTCACCTCGGCACTAAACATATGGCTGGTCCAATGTCAATTCTGGCAGCCATGTTGAGACTATTCTTACTCGGCTGGCCAGTTGGTAGCCGTATCATGCATGTTAAGAAGAAAACAGTAAATGTTTCTGCCATCTTTGAATTGTTTATGCCGCCATGTTGGATGACAGACGGTTAAAAGTTTTATTTCATAGAATAATTGTATCAATCATTTAAAATAATTTTTTTCTAAGACGACAAATAGAACGCGTCATTTAGTATTATTATTTGACCACGAATCAGGCCCGTAGCGTGTGTGGGGGCCAGGGGGGGCTTAGCCCCCCTTGCGGTTTTTCTGGCCCCCTCTGCTTATTTGCTCTACTTAGTAAAATGTATTACCTGCCCCCCCCCCCCGCGCTATTTCCTGGCCCCTGTTGTAGAATGCCTAACCCCTGCTGTAGAATTTTCACGCTACGGGGCTGCCGCGAATTTGTAATAGACTAAAAACAAAATGGTCGCTTTCTGTATGTAACAATTTTATTATAAACAGAATATCTGAAATAGAGTATATAAATTTATAAGGCTGTGGCTATACGGACCCGGGCCCCAATAAAATCCGATTGTTACTCGGACCCGTGGCAAATATGCACTAAGCTTAGCTATATTTAAACTTTATTAGACGGAACCCGAAAAAATAATAATACAGAGTCCGCTTAGTGGAACCCTAGACACTGAGTAACGATTAAATCATACAATTCAAATATAATAAAGTGTATGTATAGCTAAGCTAAGTGCATTTTTGCCACGGGTCCGAATAAGTATCAGACTTTATTGGGAGGGGGGTCCGAATAAAAATCGGAGTTTATTGGTACCCGGGTCCGAATAGTCACTTCGAATTTATGAATAATAAATATAAATACTGAAGTCTTTAAAATATTTTAAATAATGTATCATTTTACTATTTGCTAATTTGATCATTGAAATAACTTTTTATTACTTATGAAAATGGCGACTAGTGAAACCTCGGTCGAAAATAATGATATGATTCTGGATGCACTGAAATGGTTTGTTTTTAGTAAAACCAACATGCGTATATTTGTCAAGTTCCTGACTATGGGGCAGCCCCGTATCGTGAAAATTCTACAGCAGGGGCCAGGCATTCTACAGCAGGGGCCAGGCAATAGCAGGGGGGGGGCAGGTAATACGTTTTACTAAGTAGAACAAATAAGCAGAGGGGGCCAGACAAAACACAGGGGGCCCCCGGTCCCCCCGCACGCTTCGGGCCTTCTATGGGGGTGAACGCGACAAAATTTGCGTAACTTTTTATCAGCGGCATGTTTGCGTGGCGCAATTACAAAAATTTTTGTCTCGTTTGATACTATCTTAATAGGGAGCCGGAGCCGTCAAATTTGTGGGAGCCGGAGCCGGAACCGAAAAAAAATTATACTACTCTATAGAGTAAGTGTGGCCCTCTATAGAGTAAGTGGCCCTCTATAGAGCAAGTGTCGCCCTCTATAGAGTAAGTGTGGCCCTCTATAGAGTAAGTGGCCCTCTATAGAGCAAGTGGCCCTCTATAGAGTAAGTGTGGCCCTCTATAGAGTACGTGTGGCCCTCTTTAGAGTAAGTGTGGCCCTCTATAGAGTAAGTGGCCCTCTATACTACTCTATAGAGTAAGTGTGGCCCTCTATAGAGTAAGTGGCCCTCTATAGAGCAAGTGTCGCCCTCTATAGAGTAAGTGGCCCTCTATAGAGCAAGTGGCCCTCTATAGAGTAAGTGGCTCTCTATAGAGTAAGTGGCCCTCTAGAGTAAGTGCCCCTCTATAGAGTAAATGGCCATCTATAGAGTAAGTGTGGCCCTCTATAGAGTAAATGGCCATCTATAGAGTAAGTGTGGCCCTCTATAGAGTAAGTGGCCCTCTATAGAGTAAGTGGCCCTCTATAGAGTAAGTGGCCCTCTATAGAGTAAGTGTGGCCCTCTATAGAGTAAGTGGCCCTCTATAGAGCAAGTGGCACTCTATAGAGTAAGTGTGGCCCTCTATAGAGTAAGTGTGGCCCTCTATAGAGTAAATGGCCATCTATAGAGTAAGTGGGGCCCTCTATAGAGTAAATGGCCATCTATAGAGTAAGTGTGGCCCTCTATAGAGTAAGTGCCCCTCTATAGAGTAAATGGCCATCTATAGAGTAAGTGTGGCCCTCTATAGAGTAAGTGTGGCCCTCTATAGAGTAAGTGGCCCTCTATAGAGCAAGTGTCGCCCTCTATAGAGTAAGTGTGGCCCTCTATAGAGTAAGTGGCCCTCTATAGAGCAAGTGGCCCTCTATAGAGTAAGTGTGGCCCTCTATAGAGTACGTGTGGCCCTCTTTAGAGTAAGTGTGGCCCTCTATAGAGTAAGTGGCCCTCTATACTACTCTATAGAGTAAGTGTGGCCCTCTTGAGTAAGTGGCCCTCTATAGAGTAAGTGTGGCCCTCTATAGAGTAAGTGTGGCCCTCTATAGAGTAAGTGGCCCTCTATAGAGCAAGTGTCGCCCTCTATAGAGTAAGTGTGGCCCTCTATAGAGTAAGTGGCCCTCTATAGAGCAAGTGGCCCTCTATAGAGTAAGTGTGGCCCTCTATAGAGTACGTGTGGCCCTCTTTAGAGTAAGTGTGGCCCTCTATAGAGTAAGTGGCCCTCTATACTACTCTATAGAGTAAGTGGCCCTCTATAGAGCAAGTGGCCCTCTATAGAGTAAGTGTGGCCCTCTATAGAGTACGTGTGGCCCTCTTTAGAGTAAGTGTGGCCCTCTATAGAGTAAGTGGCCCTCTATACTACTCTATAGAGTAAGTGTGGCCCTCTTGAGTAAGTGGCCCTCTATAGAGCAAGTGTCGCCCTCTATAGAGTAAGTGGCCCTCTATAGAGCAAGTGGCCCTCTATAGAGTAAGTGGCTCTCTATAGAGTAAGTGGCCCTCTAGAGTAAGTGCCCCTCTATAGAGTAAATGGCCATCTATAGAGTAAGTGTGGCCCTCTATAGAGTAAGTGGCCCTCTATAGAGTAAGTGGCCCTCTATAGAGTAAGTGTGGCCCTCTATAGAGTAAGTGTGGCCCTCTATAGAGTAAGTGGCCCTCTATAGAGCAAGTGGCCCTCTATAGAGTAAGTGTGGCCCTCTATAGAGTAAGTGTGGCCCTCTATAGAGTAAATGGCCATCTATAGAGTAAGTGGGGCCCTCTATAGAGTAAATGGCCATCTATAGAGTAAGTGTGGCCCTCTATAGAGTAAGTGGCCCTCTATAGAGTAAGTGGCCCTCTATAGAGTAAGTGTGGCCCTCTATAGAGTAAGTGGCCCTCTATAGAGCAAGTGGCCCTCTATAGAGTAAGTGTGGCCCTCTATAGAGTAAGTGTAGCCCTCTATAGAGTAAGTGGCCCTCTATAGAGTAAGTGCCCCTCTATAGAGTAAATGGCCATCTATAGAGTAAGTGTGGCCCTCTATAGAGTAAGTGGCCATCTATAGAGTAAGTGTGGCCCTCTATAGAGTAAGTGGCCATCTATAGAGTGTGTCCCTCTATATTTCCTTAACTTCGCCAAATCATTTATAACGAATAACAAAAGAATTCCAAATATTTTTACTGCAGTTACACAGTTTAGAGAAGCAAAATGACTAACGATGCAGTCACAACGTTTAGAGATGCTGAATGACAAACGAAACTGATATTATTTATTTATTATTGAAAGAAAAGAGTGAAAGAAACTTTATCATGCTATAAAACAGTTGAAGCCTTAATTTACACACTAAACTCTGTGTTATTCTGCATACAAATACTGATTTCTTACAAGTATGTTTTTATGTGCCCCATAATAAACATGTTCAAAGTTCATTTCTCCGACTAATATTTGATTTGATAAATGTTCCGTAAATTTCTATTTAAAAAAATACTTAAGCAAAAAGTTTAAAAAGTAAAAAGAAGTTAAAACTACATTTTTTTTTAATTAGTTAAGAATAAAAAATATTACTAAAACTTTTTAGCTGAAAATTAGTTAACGTTTCATTATTAAAATGTGTTAGTGTTCATCACTAGCCGAGTCTATCAGAAACAAATAACTCCACTTCTCTGGTCCCACTAGCCACACACTCTCCCTTTATGCCGTGGCCACAAGTTGAACTTACTGTATCTGGTCCCACTAGCCACACACACTCTCCCTTTATGCCGTGGCCACAAGTTGAACTTACTGTATCTGGTCCCACTAGCCACACACACTCTCCCTTTATGCCGTGGCCACAAGTTGAACTTACTGTATCTGGTCCCACTAGCCACACAATCCCCAAGAATGCCTAGGTAACTTAATTTCCCGATGCTCCTTTTGGCCACTGCGGCTTCTTGAATTTAACAGAAGGGTCAGAAATAAGCCAATGGGTGGAATGCTTGATGGACTAATGATGTCATGTGAACGAGTCGATGGAAGTTGAGCGCCAGCCAGATCAAACAGACTAAATGACTAAATGACCGTCAATCGCTCGCAGCCCGTATTTTACACCTGGCTGGTATAGCAGATCAAAAACTAATCAATCAGTTCTCCCATTATGAGAAAGTGTTGTTTTTTTTTCGATGACGACGATATTACAGCATACATTTTAAGACACTCCTGATACAGATCACATACATTTTAGACACTCCTGATACAGATCACATAATTTTAGACACTCCTGATACAGATCATATATATTTTAGACACTCCTGATACAGATCACATAATTTTAGACACTCCTGATACAGATCACATATATTTTAGACACTCCTGATACAGATCACATACATTTTAGACACTTCTGATACATATCACATACATTTTAAGACACTCCTAATACAGATCACATACATTTTAGACACTTCTGATACATATCACATACATTTTAGACACTCCTGATATTAATACAAGGTAACATTAATACGACAATTATGAGCTTAATATTTTAATCCATCATAAATATAAAAAAGAAAGTATTACAAAAAGAAATAATGCAGCAAACTTTAAAAAAAAAAACGTACCTTCCAAATATCATTTTCCCATCTAATAATAATTATGCCGAAACAAAGAAGTTTTCTGTTTCCGATGTACACATCTAAAAACAGGCCAGCTGTTCATCTGTCACATCCCTGCGGAAATAAATATACACATATTTAGTTAATACTCGATCAAACAAAGTACACCGTTATATTATTATTCTATTTTTTTTTCAATGAAACAACAAAAGCAAAATCTGCCAAGATTTATAGCTTTTTTTTTATTTTTAAGAATTGCCACTCGATGTGGTGTAGTGTATACAACCATTAGTACACTTGTGTTAAAATATTCACAATTTAAACTTCATGTTTTTGGTTAACAAAAAAATAAAAAGGAATTAAATACTAAATAGCAATGGTGGATATAAATAAACAATAAGTTTTTTTTTTCCTGAATTGTCTTAATGCGTACGCTGATTCTGCTTGACACTGTGTTGAATTATTCATCAGTTACGTAAGTTGAGCCCGCGGTTTAATAGTGCGAACAAAAAAAAAAATGTCAGAACACTTATTGTTGCCAACGTGAGTGTTGGACAAGTTGACCTTTACCCCTCGTCTAGTATTTCGACACTTGGGTCAAGATAACTTATAACACGGACAATAACTCTGCAGTAACTCGAAACACGGACAACAGCTCTGCAAAATGTCTGTTACTGTATATGTTTCTGTTATCAAGACTGTTTTAAATAGACACTATTTTGTGTGCGTGTGGGGGGGGGAGGGACGACATCCATTAAATTGTAATAAATACATCGTAACTCGTGGTTTCAAAAGTCTGCCCACTGGTAAAGATGTAGTTTTGTAATACTTTAAACAATATCTCTCCTCCTACGGTCCAGCTGTGATACTACTCCATCAATAATACGGTGCTGTATTGTGTGTGTGTGAGTCCAACTAGATCGATCTATTGCTTTGTAAACATAAGTAAACTTCGAGTGCCCACGTGTGTGTGTGTGTGTGTGTTAGATAGGGTAGAGTAATTGGCCGAGTAGCCATTGACATGACCTTCATGGGCACTCTTTGGCCCAGCTTGCAGCAATGGATTGTTTGAGTAGATATGACGTAGCTGGTAAAGCTGGACTAGATATGACGTAGCTGGCAAAGCTGGGCTAGATATGATGTAGCTTGCAAAGTTGGGCTAGATATGACGTAGCTTGCAAAGCTGGGCTAGATATGACGTATTTGGCAAAGCTGGACTAGATATGACGTAGCTGGCAAAGCTGTGCTAGATATGACGTAGCTGGCAAAGTTGGGCTAGATGTGAGTACTACGAAGACCGAATAGTAATAGTTGTTCGTTGAGACGGGTAGTAGCGCCCCCCTTGAAGTGGCTACAACGGTAAACTGTCCAAAGACCCACGCCTGAGAGGGCCCCCTCGATAACAGATTCTTGTGGCACCTAACTATAACAAAAGTCTAAAGGCAAAATAGGAAGGCCCTTCTTTTGACACTAGCCTAGACAAAATGGTTTTGGCACCGGGTGCAGAAAAGAATATTGGGCCCTGAAAAAAAAAGTTTCATAAAAAGGTTAGACCCTATAAAACTAGGTTTTGTAGATACAAGGCTGAGGTTTTCCGAGTTACCTCACAATTCAGCCCGCTCTCATTTAATCCACCTCTGCACTCCTCGCACTGGTGCCAATGGATCTATGAACAAGTAAACAGATGAAAAAAGAGTACATATTATTTACGTCGTGAGTAACGTGTGCCGCCAGAGTTAGCGAATCAACAAGCCGACCATATCTACATTAGAGTCATCCACTAAACATAGAAACAAATGTACAGCCTTGATTTCACGTTAAAAGACTTAACACCTTTCTGCACTTAACTATAGACATGTAGTGCGTTTACACCAGATTATGGACATGTAGTACTGTTTACACCAGATTGTGGAATGTAGTGCTGTTTACACCGGATTATGGGCATGTAGTGCTGTTTACACCAGATTATGGACATCGAATGCTGTTTGGATCAGTTTATAGACATTGCAAGTTGTTTACATCAAATTATAAACAGCTTATCCACATTATATATATATATATATAAATATATATATATATATATAAATCATATATATATAATCAAATTATAGGCATTTAGTATGTTATGCTCCAGTTTAAAGACATTTAGTGCTTTTTGCACCAGGTTTTTGCATCAGAAAATAGATTAAAGAGGTGGCCAGTTTATAGGCTAAATATGTAGTGTTGTTTGCATCGATTTATAGTGTTTTCTACATTAGATTATAGACATTTAATGTAGTTTGGGATCAAATTATAAACATTTAGAATTAAAAATTAATCTTGAACACCAACATCTTAATAAAACTTTACTTCATTTTTGTAAAGTGATGATTTAAGTCTTATCTGACCAATATATTATACATTTAGTGCAGATCGTAACTATGTATTTAGCCTGTCAGTGTCGGCCGCTCTATGTGCAAAAGTTGACCCGATTCAAAATTCTAGACGTAATTTTAGGTAGATAATCGCAAGCAATAACTTTCAAAGCATTACTGGTAATTTTTTTTTTGACAAAGCAAAGTGAAATATTTATTTGTATTCAGGACACTGACCCCCATTACAAAGAAAGTTGTGGCATGAGACAGAAAAGAGAAGAAAAATTGAAATAAAAGATATATTCCAGACACTATCACGCTCTAGGACTCAAGATAATGATGAAGGTTGAGATCTTGGTAGCATCTTACTTGTCAAAAGTTTTGCTTTAAAAAAAACACCCAGAGAGGTTAAACACTTAGATATTTTCTGTAACAAACTATCTCTCTCTCTCTCTCTCTCTCCATATATATATATATATATATATATATATATATATATATATATATATATATATATACATATATATATATATATACATATATATATATATATATGTGTGTGTGTGTGTGTGTGCTATTGTGTGGCTTTCAGTAACTGAGGACGAAACATTGCCTAATTCCAAAGACATCCAGTACTGTCCATCTTTTGTTGACACTCTCAGGTTTATAAGGCATCAACGTTGATTTTTTTTAATTTTATTCTGTCTATGGTAATAGACTCTTGATATATGGATCTTAGTGTTTCATATTATATATATATATATATATATATATATATATATGTGTGTGTGTGTGTGTGTGTGTGTGTATGAAATGCTGTAAATGAAATACTGTACTATAAATTAAGGGCAACAATGATTATTGTTTTCTTTCATGTGAGTCAGGAAATTCACGATTGCTGAGAGCAGAAAATTGACCTACATAGATACATCGGTCTAAAACAAACTTAAGTGCAGGTTGGGAGTAAGGGATGGCGGGAGTAAGGGGTGGCGGGAGGAGTCTTTTGAATGTTGTTGTTTTATTTAGTTGTTTCAATGAGTCTCGTAGTTATGTTTTCTTTATCCCAGAAATCCGGAGGAAGAAAAACGCACCATTGTGTGTAAAAAAAAAATAATAATAAACGAATTTCAAAATAAAGAAACAAATGAAAAATAATTCGTGCAACTAACATGGTGGAAACACCGTCCCATTAGTGGTTGTTTGGCATATAGGATATAAGGGATAAACGTGTCATCCTAACAGGTATTTTTTACACATACACCGTGTTTTGATCAACCCCCTACTAGACTGGGGCAATAGCGGTAAGATGGCGAGGGATGCGGTCGGCCTTGTGCATGTTGTAGTATTACTACCCAGTGGCGTAGTGGGGGGAGGGGGGCATCATGCCCCGGCGCTACTCACAAAGGGGTGCCACATGGTATATTTTACATATAATATTACATGGTTTTCGAATGGGGTGGGGGGCGCTAAAAGGTATTGTGCCCCGGGCGCGATTTAAGCTCGCTACGCCACTGTCACTACCAATAGTTTAATTAGAACATCTATGGGTTGTGTCACTACCAATAGTTTAATTAGAACATCTATGGGTTGTGTCACTACCAATAGTTTAATTAGAACATCTATGGGTTGTGTCACTAACAATAGTTTATTGAGACATCTACAGGTTAAGTGTGTGTTGAAGAAAAGAACAGTTCACTCACCAGCGGAAGGATTTGGCGCAATGTCAACAATGATTAAGTAAAATGATAACCACGAAATATATATATATATATATATATATATATATATATATATATATACAGTGGATTCCGCTTAATTGGGACACCGCTTAATTGGGACAGCCGCTTATTTGGGACAAATCTCAAAGAAACCAAACCAAGAAGCCAATAGTAAATTTGTATGTTTATTTGGGACAGCCGCTTAATTGGGACAAAAAGCCTCGGTTCCGGTGTGTCCCAATTAAGCGGAATCGACTGTATATATATATATATATATTTATATATATATATATATATATATATATATATATATATATATAATGCTAACATAAGACTTAAAGTTTAATCTCAGAAGAAGAAAAAAAGTGAAAGAAAAACCGTTTCTTTTTTTACAAAGTGTATGATGAATAGATGACGTCATATGACACTCGCGGATAGGTGTACTATAAATCTGACAATAGTGTGGCTAATAAAGTTACGCATACATCCAATACATGTACATGAGCTGGGGATACGTGGTTGTAAGCTAACAGGCGGTATGAGTACACACACACACACACACACACACACATGTTGCCAAGTAAGATCGTTATTACATCTGTGTTGGTCTGTTGCCAGATTCCCTTCCCCTTCCCCCCGCCCAACACCATTTCTGAACTTTCGAATTTATTTTTTTTTAAATCGCCATAGCATAAAGCTTCAACGAATGCATTTTAAAAAAAAATTGTGCGTTCTGTTTCAGAAATATAGTGTAACTCTCTTCGCTTCACTTCTTCCAGATGTCTCTCATTCTTTCAAATGACAGACAGTACTTATATGTTAACACTTTCTCGTATAGGTGTTTACATGTCTCACTTACTCGTGTCAGTGTTTACATGTCTCACTTACTCCTGTCAGTGTTTACATGTCTCACTCGTGTCAGCGTTTACATGTCTCACTTTCTCATGTCAGTGTTTACATGTTAACACTTTTTCATAACAATGTTGACATGTTTACACTTTCTACTACCAGATTTTACTTGTAGACCTACACGAGTATTTACTTTCTCATAAGGGTATTTACATATTATATATATATATATATATATATATATATATATATATATATATACACTCTAATGGGGAGGAGTATTTACATGTGAAGTATATATAGGCCTACTTTTAATGGGGGGGGGGAACAAGTACCGGTATATACTTTCTCAAACCAGTATTTTTTCTTTTACACACCTTCGTATACTATTGTTTAAAATTGTTTAAATGTATACACTTATACCAGTGTTTATTCTCCGACTCTCCAACATCCTCATTAGTGAGAAAATAAAACGACCATTAGATAACAGTAATGTAAAAATAATAATAATAATAATAATGAATAAAAAATGTGAGCTTTTATTTCTATATGAATCATACATTTCATAGTTTACTGGTTCAAAATACAAAAAAAAAAATTTAAAAAAAGACAATTTATCTAAATGATAAAATAATGATATCGAGTATTATGAACACATTATACAATCTATGTTCGAAATCACTCATTTTGCTTCTCTCCTTCATAGATATATCCATAGATATATAAGACTAGATCGCTTATGGGCTATGCATAGACATATATTGTGCGGACCATAACTTTAAAAAGAGAAGAGTACGATTCTGTATAACCTGATGACGTAGTACGCATAGAAACCTTAAGTAACCGAAATAAATAGCAGAAGACATTTTGCATTGTTTTCCATGACAAATTTTCAAAAACTTTTTTTTTTCAATTAACTTTGAATAAAATGCCTTCGTGTTGTGTACCCGGCTGTTTGATTATATTATTACTAACCGTCAAATATATTTTTTTCGGACACATCAGTATATTTTAAAAGCGCCAACCTTTAGCATGAATGAGGATTTTTTTTTTAATTAAAAGGAAGGAAATCTTTTTCGGTAAAAAAATAAAGAACTGTACAGAATTGTACTCTTCTCTTTTTAAAGTAGGGGTCTCGAATACAACACTTTTTCGGTCTCTATTAAAACGCATAAGCGATCTAGTCTTATATATCTATGGATATATCTAGGCTCACCATTGAAATTTTAATTCCGGTGATTATCAAAGAATATAGAACTCGCGAAGGAATTTATTCGTTATTTTATTTGACAGTTATCCCCCTTGATTTTAGTCAGTTTTTGACAATTCAATGCGGTAATTGTATAACCATTGACTTCTAACTGTGAAGAACTATAATACTAATGGATGCCGTGGTAATTAAAAAATAACTGGTAATGACAGACACGTGAAAGAAAACTAAAAATAGAATGTGTAGTTTATTCACCAAATTGAATACCACATTCTAACAATTAAGTCATGTTATATGAATCAACATATCAAAATATTCAGACTTCAGCCCTTGATGGCCTAACGTTAGCCCCTTTGTAAACAAGCTGACTCCAGTAATTAGCTGCCTATTTTCTTTACCGACCAGTGGCATTAGTAAACAAGAGCCCCCCCCCCCCCCCAATCCCCCGGTGCCTTAGTTGACGGCTGCAGTGGACAAGATTTAAAAATGGCATTACGCCATAGTCCCAAACAGTTGTTATGGTTACATAATCAAACGACAAAAAAAGAAACAATGATAACAGAACTAAACAGCAGGGTCGCAGTCAGAAAGTCTTCAATCGAATTCAATTCCTTTTGAGACACAGACCATCTATAAAACAAAAAACCAGGAACACTCCTCCATCTATCACAAGCTCATTTGTTTCATTTTTTTTTTTTAAAGCAATGGGGCTACTGATTCTCAGGGCCCCTGGTAATTGTTTGGTTCCTTTTCCCATCTCGTGACATTCTGGCTATCAGGAACTCCGACATTCGGCAGTGTACACTCGACTAAAGGTGTTTGCCAAACATCTCAACAACGGACACATGAGTAAGTTCACCAAATTAAAGTTGACAGAGAATTTATCGTTCTTGTGTTTAAAAAAAAAAAAGAAATTATCTAAAGGTGAGCCTCTGGTGTGGTCAATGTAATAAATAGTGTTTTGTTTAATCTATTTTCAAAATGACGAGATACAAAGCTCTGGGTCCAAAAGTAATAATATTCAACTGATATTTATTAATATTCAACTGATAATTTTTTAAAGATCGCACATCGCCTCAGTAACAGATTTTCCAAGTATTATTTAATCTGTCGTAATGCTGAGCTGTACCTCTTTATCATTTAAAACAAAAAAAATGGTTTTTGGAGTGCACAAGTTTGTGAATGGCTTTAGAGCATGCATGAACAAACCATGGTCAGTGGAAAAAGTCTGATTCAACAGTCTCTTTGATCCGGTCAGCACTCTGCTCATTTCCACTCGTCCACATCAATATGACGTTTACGTTTAATTCAAATTAGTTTACATAAATGCTCCATAAATCTGCTCTTATTCAGGCATCTCTATATAAGTACACATTCTGGCTAACGGTTTGAAACGTTTGCCCACCCCTGCTTTAGAGGGGCAACGGAAAACAGATAAATGATTGGGCTCACTTGGGTTGAACACTTTGACCCCGTAAACCACATCACGCAGACTGGGCTCACTTGGGTTGAACACTTTGAAGTTTGAACCCGTAAACCTCAGCATGCAGACTGGGCTCACAACCAAAGCGCCATCTAACGACCCATTGTTTATTTTATTTGTCCAATGACGAAATGTACACACAGGAACATCCAATATTGTTAACATTGACCATATAAAACTAAATGCAGAGGTAGTAGTCCGTGATACTACTGCTCATTGAACCAAACAACGGGACAAGACGATAACATTTCAGGGAAATCAGATTACAGAAATACAGTGCTGTTTTGAACAAGATCATGAGACAATGTATTGTTGTATGGATCAAATTAAGACATAAATCAATATTTTTTACACTAAATTATATACATTTAGTGTTACTTGAGTGACAGTTTCTAACAGTTTATAAATAGAAGAGAAAACAATAAATACTGCATCGTGTTCCTCATCTATGTTGGGGGGCGGGGGGAGGAGGTTCTATACATCAGCGAGGGGTGGACTCGGAAATTAAAAAAAAATATATTATAATAATGTATTTCTATACATGTATAGTATATTTCTAAATTTATCTCTGTATTTATAAATGTAGACTTCTGTAGGTATGGGTATTTGAGAGTATTTCAATGTTTGGCTCGGTCATATACCGTGTGTGTCAGATATCATATATCTCATATATGAGACAGTTTACATGTAGGTAACCAAATAGAACAATCCGCTGATTGACACGTTACACAAAACCATTTTTTTTATTTTCTTGAAGTCATCTAAATGCGATATATATAATGGGCATGTGGGGCTTCCTCATCTGAAGTCAGGTACCCATATCAAATCAAATCTTGGGTTGGCTTGATGGATGTTTAACTAACTTTTACCTTGAGGATCGAACCATTTATACAACAAGAAGGTGGGGGGGGGCACTGAAGAAGGTAGGGAACCACTGAAGACGGTAGGGAACCACTGAAAAAGGTAGGGAACCACTGAAGACGGTAGGGGGCCACTGAAGAAGGTAGGGAACCACTGAAGACGGTAGGGAACCACTGAAGAAGGTAGGGATTCGCTGAAGAAGGTAGGGAACCACTGAAGAAGGTAGGGAACCACTGAAGTATGAGAGTGTGTGTACTTTTCTGGGCTACGCCACAACAGGTGACGCAACCAAAACAATAAAAGAAAATGCAGCGGTGTGTTTGACAGTGACAAAAGTCAATTAAAAGTTTGAACTATGGAACCAAACGTGTAGTGAACTAAAGCAACTTTTATCAGGGAAATGAAATTATTGCTTTGTATGTTGTGTGTTTGTGTGCTTTGTTAGGCTACTTTTTTAACTATAAAAATACAATGGTACGTGACCGAACGTGTGCTGTTAAGGTGACTTATTTAACTATGAAATTGATTGCCACTTGACAGTTAATTAAGCAGACAGTGAATGTTCAGATGTTTTCTTTCACACAGTATTTATCTTTGACAACAATGACAATAAACTATGGATGGGACAAACTTTAAATTAAATAACATGACTTGAAAGAGGGCACGTGACGTTCACGTGATACATAACGCAAAAAATTATCACAAATATGCATCCCTCCCCATATATGACTGAATATAACAAAATATTTTATTATTTAATGTATGCTTCTTTCACCTGAACCCCCCCCCCCCCCCAAAAAAAAAAACCCTCTCCATCTCTGAAGAAAATGAACGGATTTCAAGTGATTTTTGTAACGGTGATGTAGTTTTATTTGCATTATGAAACATACATAGACTACCCCAAGCCCTCTGGAATATTTAACACACACACACACACCTAAACACACTCATGTGTTATAGAATATATAATGAATGGTTCCCTAAGAACGTAAGTAATTGTAAGTAAGTCTTTTTTTTTTCAATTAACAACATCTGGTACATACAAAAAAATCATTGATCTACTTAATCTGTACTTACCTTTTACTGTATAAATTGAAAACGAATGTCCACCTTCCAATGAAAACGAATGTCCACCTTCCAATACAGTTTAACACAGAGTACGTAGACTTACATGAAGAATATCCACTAGTCTACAGTGTCCAACAGCGGAAAACACAGAATGTAGTTTACATGCCGAATCGACACACAAGTATGCGATTGAGACCCACACACACACACAGACAGATGGACTCTGGCAACTAGTGTGTTACTACTACTGGTACAATCCAGTGCAGTGGTAAATCCAACAGTAACTCGAGCGTGCTAAAAACCATAGCCAAAATTTCCATACTATTTCCACCAGCTGTATAGTTGTTTTTTTTTTCTTTACACATCGTGTAAAGGGGGGACAACCACGGCATTGGTGTGTGTGTGTGTGTGGTGTGTGTGTGTGTGTGTGTGTAAGTGAGGGGATGGGGGTTATTTATCAATATAAGATCATAGTTTAAAAAAAAAGAGGAAAGAACAAGTTTTCTTTCTGTGCATATTTTTTTTTTAAAAGACGGGAAACTACCCTCTGTTCATACAACACTCTACCCTCTGTTCATACAACACACTACACATGATATATGAGAGGACGTTAGTGAGGAACTCGATAGCAAACATTGTCATAAAACTTAAGGTCAGCTCGGCGGGGGGGGGGGGGGGGCAGCGGGTCTCACACTGCAAAGTTAGATTTGACTGAATATCTTTATAATGCGGAGATAAAACATTGCATGCACGTTTCACGTTGTCAGGTTGTTGTGTTTATGTTTTATCCGCTGACCGTTGGGGTTGACCAGGTGAAATGTAAACAAAAGGTCGGCTTCCAACAGAAACACACACAGACACACATAATACGAGAATTTCCCCCCTCAAAGTTAAAAAAAAAGTGTCCTAATTGAAACTAGATTTAATTATATTGCTACATCAAACTACATATATTTAATTATATTGCTGTATCAAACTACATAGATTTAATTATATTGCTGTATCAAACCCTAAACAAATTTAAGGTGATGCTTCTTGTTATACATTATTGTAAATGTCTTGAATTGATGAGACAGACAGAAAGGCAGGTAGTGCAAACAGAACTCCAATGTAGACGGGCGGGTGTGCAGACGAACGAACGGGCGGGCAGACAGACAGACAGACAGACAGATAGATATTTCAAAAAGCTTATTTTGACGCCTCACAGGGGGGCAATTTACGCGCCCTTACATAATTCACTTCTCTTACTTTCCTTGGCTATCATCACTTACCTTTGCTCCAGTTCTCTGTCACCTATATGCTCCATTCTTGTAGTAGTGTATGATTACAAATCCAATTTGACTTCATTCATAGCTTCTTTTTTTTTTTCCCCTCTTATAAATGTCAAGTCTAGTTAAATACCTGGAGGGCACACACTGTCCCAGGGCCGCTGTAACAACAATCAGACGATCTTCCCAGGGAGACGCCCACACGTTTTCTTCTTCTTCTTCTTCTCCTCCTTTGCTCATCTGACTTCATCAGGTATATCTTATCCAGGTCACCTGTGCATAACGTAAATATACAACCACCTCTGCATTAAACCGCCTCTTGGTGTAAAGCGAAGTGGTTTGTCTTGATAAGAACATCTCAGCTAGCGCACGCTCGTACTACAACACCAACCTCCTTTCGCTTTAAGCTGCGCGTTCACTACTACTATGACGTTTCTCCTGGAAACACCAGTTGGATTTCTCCCATAATGCATTACTTGCTCAGACTTTCTTCCTACACGCACGCCAAGAAAAAATACTGAGTGACCTACATGTGCTTTGTTTGTAAACTATTCAGCACATGTTTTCTGACCTTTCATGCTATAAAAGTGGTTTATTTTTTCTAAGAGTAAGAAATAAACGAAGTCGATTAAGAAAACATGAAAAAGTTTACATATTCAGTCCACTCCTAATCTTTGAACTTAAGTTTTTGATTTAGTTGTTTACAATTCAACAGATGCAACTATTTAAATGATTTACGTTCATCAGACAAACATATTAGACTTAAGAAATAAATAACAAAGTTTGTTTGTTTTTTTTAATTGAAAAAGATAATGAAAATATTTTACCAATTTATTAATGTTTGCAGAGTGCTCATGTCTCGCCCTTAAATATACGAAGGTTAAAAAATATTGATATTTAATAAACATTAAATATTTTAAAAAGCTAAAGGTAAATATTGTTTACTTTTGGTTGATTAATTTATGACACATAAAAATAATCTTACGTCAATATCAATGTAGAGTCAAATATATAATTTAGGCCACATCAAACATTTTTTATATGTATTTCTTTAATTATCCGATGAAATGATTGTGTATGTTTTCGTTGCTTGAAGGGCTAAATCTTTTCATAATGGTATTCTTCATCTCATTAATTCTTTTAAGTTTCATTATTACGTTTTACGGCGTCTAAATATATAGGAAAAAATCTGTTCCTTAATTTTAATATTCATAGTATTTCTTCTGTCATGTTGCTGCATCTTGCTATTGATAAATTTAGCAGACTGGCACTTATTTGGGATAGGACAGATGTTCCTATTGCTCCCAATATGGCCCAGCGCATGGGGCCCTGCTCTATGCTAGGGCAATGTAATCTCCAACTGTCAAGTAAGACTGCTCAGTGCAATACCGTGCAATACCTAAGTGTATGTGAATTACTTTGCAAACACATCGGGGCGCACTAAAATCGTTCCCAATCGGGCCTTGCTGAGCCACTCTTAGCTATATTGGCCCTCCTGACATAAGATTGAATGGGAAATTATATTGGAAAAGTTTACTTTTGCAGTGTGGACCCATAGGCAGTCGCCTAGTTTGCATAACTATAAACACGGCTTTGCTCCTACCGCCGGTGTTGTCAATATATATAACCAAGGATGTGGTGGCCACAGGCAGCAATAATTCTAATTGTTTCGTGGGTTGTTGTCAATTTTTTTTTATATCTTTGTCAAAATTTGCTTAATGTCTTTATCTCGGCTGTGTTAAAATACATCTTTTTTTTTAATGTGCGTACCCGTCTCAAGAGTATTTCGTTATCAGCCATTTTAAGACAAGCACTCAGCATGGTTGTAGCTATAAATAAACACAACAAGAATATTTTGTTCATCTCGAAACTACTACAATTTCTGGATGTTAAACTGGTGAATAGCATTACATTATAATTTAGTCATATTTTATCGAAAGTATTTCACTGTTTCGGTGCTACGTAATATTATTTTGGCCAGGAGTCATTTTTATTGTAGGAAAATTCTGTCAACTGTCTATGACCCCCACTACCAGAGATTCCTCCTCCAAGTATTAATTTCTATTAAATCTGGTGCTAAGAGGTCTTTAGAGTGTGATTTTATCTAGGGCCCCCACAGATCTAGAAACGGCTCTAATTATTGTCTATGCATTAACCCTACCCCCCCCCTTACTCCAACCAGAACAAAAAATATGTTAAAACAGAAAGAACTGGGTCTGATGATTTTATCTGACGGAACTTATAAATCCATTGGTTTAGTCTGGTCCATATTAGTGAATTCTTATCAAGTTATCTGGAAGTTAGATATACTAATTGTAGTTAATTACTTAATTGGGGGAATGTGTGTTGGGGTGGGGGTGGGGGGGTGGGGGGAGAGAGTCATAGATTAGCATAGCTAGCCTGGAAAAAACGCAGACATTCAACCAGAAAAAAGAAAGGTTAGGGCACTTAAATGGTTACTGTTTATCTTTTACTGATATCATAAAGAGATAGTTGAGCTAATACAGATACCTTGGATAATACTGATATCATAAAGAGACAGTTGAGCTAATACAAGTACCCTGGATAATACAGATATCATAAAGAGACAGTTGAGCTAATACAGGTACCCCTGGATAATACGGATTTCATAAAGAGACAGTTGAGCTAATACAGGTATCCCTGGATAATACAGATATCCTAAAGAGACAGTTGCGCTAATACAGGTACCCCTGGATAATACGGATATCATAAATAGACAGTTGAGCTAATACAGGTACCCCTGGATAATACAGATATCATAAAGAGACAGTTGAGCTAATACATGTACCCCTGGATAATACAGATATCATAAAGAGACAGTTGAGCTAATACAAGTATCCTGGATAATACTGATATCATAAAGAGACAGTAGAGCTAATACAGATACCCTGGATAATATTGATGTCATAAAGAGACAGTTGAGCTAATACAAGTACCCTGAATAATACTGATATCATAAATAGACAGTTGAATTAATAAAAGTATCCTGGATAATACTGATATCATAAGGAGACAGTTGAGCTAATACAAGTATGCAGGATATTTCTTATTATTTTCTCCTGGTCTGTTTGGCGTTTGTAACCATGGTACATAGTTTAATAGACACACGCCTGTACTTGATATTAAGTTTAATAGACACACACTTGTACTTGATATAGAGTTTAATAGACACACGCCTGTACTTGATATTAAGTTTAATAGACACACACTTGTACTTGATATAGAGTTTAATAGACACACGCCTGTACTTGATATAGAGACCCAACGTCTTAAGGAAAAATACCACACAAAAGAACTATGTTGTCAAATGTGAGCATATCAGATAAGTATAGACTGTCTACCAGTGGAAGAAGTCTCACGCCAGCTAAGTATAGACTGTCTACCAGTGGAAGAAGTCTCACGCCAGCTAAGTATAGACTGTCTACCAGTGGAAGAAGTCTCACGCCAGCTAAGTATAGACTGTCTATCAGTGGAAGAAGTCTCACGCCAGCTAAGTATAGACTGTCTACCAGTGGAAGAAGTCTCACGCCAGCTAAGTATCTCACGCCAACCACTGTTCACTGTATTTCTCTTGACTCAGTGGCCAATATTAGATTTGTTCAGATGTATAGTTCAGTTAACCACTAAGTGAAAGGGAGTAAACTATGTAAGGACTATTTAAAACATTGTCCCCTGAGCCGACACCCGTGTGAAGACTGGTTACGTTATAAGTGAAAAAATATTTTCTTAAACTAATTCAACTGTAGTGTAGAATATGTATTCACTCATTTCACTGTGACTTTCAAAGTGCTTGCTAGGGTGTGGGGAGGGGGTCCAAAATCGAAAGTCCCCAGCTTGAGGGGGCCCCCAAATGTTTTTTTTAATTAAATATTAAGTACATAATCTCATGTCATGGTGTCGAATGGCAAAATGCAGGGGCCCCCAAAGAGGTCAAGCCCCCCCGGTCCCCCAAATCCCTAGGTTCGGCACTGAGACAATACACCTATTTCACTGTTCCAAGACAATACACCTATTTCACTGTTCCAAGACAATACACCTATTTCACTGTTCCAAGACAATACACCTATTTCACTGTTCCAAGACAATACACCTATTTGAAGATGATACCACTGGATGATATAGACAAAGTAAAATAACAAAATGCGGGTACCGAACATTTCCTTTAGCATCATTAACATTCAGGGCCGGATTAAGGCTTGATAAGGCCCTAAGCTATTTGAGAGATGGGGCCCTTTATAAGTCTACATATTATATGTCAGTGCCAAATATTTAAGTATACATGACAATCGCTGACAAGGACATTTTTTTTTGGGGGGGGGGAGGGGTTAAGCTATAGCTTGTGTACTATTGTGTAGCTTATGCACTGTTAACATTAGATAGAATCAGTACAAATACAGCCAGATAACTAGACAAAGTAATGAACAGTGTTTCCACGTTCCAGTTAACTGTCACAGTTACTATTCAGCTGACCAGTGGTGTGGTCAGTATAGGTCGACGAGGACAGCAATGTGAGACGAGGTCACTATGCTCCACAATAAACAAATAAGTCTTGGGTCTAGATAGTCGATGTGTTTTCTAACAAGCCGGTGTCAGGTGTGGGTCTGAGCTCGTGTGTCATGTGTTTAGGTCGTGTATTTGTGTCGTATGTTGTGTGTTTGTGTCTGTGTTTGTGTAGTGTGTTTGTGTCGTGTGTTTGTATCGTGTGTTTGTGTCGTGTGTTTGTGTCGTGTGTCTGTGTCGTGTGTCTGTGTCGTGTGTTTGTTTGTGTCGTGTGTTTGTTTGTGTCGTGTGTTTGTGTCGTGTGTTTGAGTCATGGGGTTGTGTCGTGTGTTTGTGCCGTGTGTTTGTGTCGTGTGTTTGTGTGCATGTGTGTGTCGTGTCTCAAATTAGCAAAGGACAAGTCGGACACGCCGAGTCCCACGAGGTCGGGCGTAATCATTGAAACAACTTGATGACGCCTGCGTCCGTTTGATGAACTGAGTCAGACTGTCTGACGCCTGCGATGCCCGATCTCCCCGCCAGGGTGTTCTCATATATTTCCTACATAGTAGGGGGGTAGGGGGGGGCTTCATTAAAATATAACATATGCATGCAGACTTAAGGGCTTCATTACTCCTGTAGTTGAGTTGACCGTCATCTGAGATTGTATTATTTACTAGTATCTAGACCTAATGGCGCCAAAAGGTCACGACATTATAGATAACAGTTAAAAATTAGGAGGGAGGAGGGGGGGACATTCTAGACTCTAGAGCAGTGGTTCCCAAAGTGGTCCCTACGGACCCCCAGGGGTCCCTGGCATCATTCAGGGGGTCCGTGGAAAATAAAATTTCATTTGGGGTCCCTGAACAACTTTAGGGGGTCCGCGAAAGGTTAAATGTAAAATAGTATAATTATGATCTATTTTTATTATTATGGAAATTAAAATTAAAAAAACAATAAATAAACTAGTAACGCACACTAATTAAATTATTATTATGTATGGCGCGGTGTGAGACAGATGGCCGAAAACACGCTTATACCATATACTTTGGACATTATAAAAATAATTCCACAAAGTAATAACATAGTACAAAGAAGGATTGACGAATTGGTTCAGTCCGTATAAAATTATTTATGTTATTACTTAAAAACTTCTGAATTTTCTATACAGCTTGACGAGTCCACTATACCAGGAAACGAAGCTTTACTTTTAGCTTATGTAAGATTTGCAAAAGAAGAAACATTTTGTCAAGAATTGTTCTTGCTAAATGTTTGAAAACAAACGATGAACTGTTATTTACTGAATTAAAAAGAGTTGATCAATGTAAAAGCTTTACTCTTGACTAATACCATTTCTGTTGCTAATGGCTGTGCCCCGTCAAAGGTAGGAAGACACCGAGACTGTCTGTCATACTTAAAACAAGCTGTACCAAATGTATTTTTAGTGCATTGTGTCATTCATTGACATCATTGGGTCGCAAAAAATCTTAGTGAACTTTTGCATGACCACTAGATTATGTCATTACAGCAGTTAATAAAATTAGAAGGAATGTCTGAAATTAGATATTGTTTTCTCAACTTTGATTGAAAAATGACGAAGACTATAATCGTTTACTACTTCACACAGTAGTACGTTGATTATCTAAAGGTGCATGTTTAAATCGATTATTTGCGCTCTTTGATTTAGTGTAGGAATTCCTGGAATGCAAAGACAATGATTTGCGACACAATTTAATATAACCTTTATGAGTGATTCATTTGACAAATTTAACGAAACTAATTTGAACCTGCAAGGTGACAAATTAAATTGAATTACAACTTATAACGTAATGGCTGCGTTGGTGGCAAAACTTTTTCTGTGCAAACAAAACTTGGAAAGAGGATAATATTTTCAGATTCGAAATATTTCGAAATTGCAAAACAAAGTTGAAGATCAGCTTGCTTACTGTCAACACTTAACGGTTCTTTATGCAGACCAGAGCCAAAGATTTGAAGACATTCTTCACTTGGATATTCCCGACTGGGCGTAGAGCCCTTGCACGCTTGGACACAGACGAATCCTTACTAATACAGGAGCAGCTTATTGAAATATTCACAAAAGAGGAATTTGAACCAATCTTTAAACAAGGGTACCACAAATTCTGGTTACAAAAATTGATCCCAATTTTATATCCTGCATTATGGGTTATTGTACAGAAGTTGTTGACTGCTTTTCCGTCTTACTATATGGTAGAACGTTGATTCAGTGTCATTATGAACTTCATCACACAAACACACACACAAAACAACAACAAAAAACGACCAGAAATTAATGCTCGTGGGAATTTGCAGTCACTACTCACAAATTTTGCGCTGGACATAAATATACTTATATCATCTCATCAAGTTCATCCACGCCATTGTATTTTTATTTTAAACGAAAATTATAATTTCAATAAATACTTTTTCAACAAAATGGTTTTTTTTTCATATATAATTTTCATACCATGAATTTATGCAGCTTTTTCACTTTGGGGTCCGTGGGCAAGTTTTGACTATAAAAGGGGTCCGTGGGTCAAAAAAGTTTGGGAACCACTGCTCTAGAGCTGGGTTTCAGAATGGTGAAAAAATTTACGATACATGTCATCAAGTGCCACGGTTCTCAACCGTTGGTACATGTACCCCACGGGGCACGGGGAAAGGTTATGCAGAGGTACGCAGTGACATAAATTTTAGTTTTAAATAACCGAAAAAATTTTGAAGAAGGTCGCTAGTTTGCTACGTAACTCATTTACCAAGCTACGTGTCCCTAGCAGGGGGGGGGGGCGTAGCCAGTTTGTTGAAGTTGGTAGGGTCCAAAATATTAGGTAAGATGAAAATTGGTATGTCTGCCCCCCAAAATTTTGGTAGGGTCGAAAACCAGTGGCTTGATTTTTTTGGTGGGGTCCGGACCCACACGACCCGTACATCGGTTGCGCCCATGGTCCCAAGTATCGCATTAGAATGTTAAGCACATTGCAACACGAAAACAATTACAGTCGATTCCGCTTAATCGGGACACATCAGGACTGAGGCTTTTTGTCCCAATTAATTAAGCGGCTGTCCCAATAAAACATACAAATTTACTATTGGCTTCTTGGTTTGGTTTCTTTGAGATTTGTCCCAAATAAGCGGCTGTCCCAATTAAGCGGTGTCCCAATTAAGCGGAATCCACTGTATATATATATATATATATATATATATATATATATATATATATATTCGCGAACTTACTTGTGAGAGGTATCCGCGGACTTACCTTCACTCCCATGGGGTACAGTCGCGAGAAAAAAAAAAGGTTGAGAGCCGCTGATTAAGTGAATTGAACGTCTACACTGGGGGGGGGGGGGTGGGGAGGGGGGAAACATTGTTGCGTCTCGGGCCGGACCAAGAGTATATGGATGGAGTGTTGCCATGAAGTAATATAAATTAAAATGTTAACGGTTATAACATAAAAGTCTACAGCTGTGGCTTGCAGCTGGTCGGATTAAACAGTCAGGCGAGTCGGATTTGAACTGCGGGTATTAGTTTTAACATGGCTGGTCTATACAGTAGTTCTAAAGTTTTTTTTTAAAAAAAACGTATGTAAGAGAATCCGGGCATTGTATACTTACACGTATATAATTAAATATGTATGACGTTCTTCTTACTATACATCGGTGTTTACCTTTTTAATTTGTTGTACTTTGTTGTTGTTTTTTTTTTCAAAATCTAAACTACCAAACAAATAATAGAAGAGAATTTAAGGATATGCCCAGTCCAGAGCCGTGTGTAACTATTGTGGCGCCCTGCCGAGTTACATTTTTTGCCCCCCCCCCCACTTCCCAATCTGAAAAGTGCAAAATCTATTAAACATCGCTCTAGTACCTAGCACGGCGCCCTCTGCAGGCGTACAGCCCGCAATACCCTTCCTACGCACGCATGCACACACGCACACACACATACATACATATTACATACATACATATATACATACATGCTTACACACATACATACATATTACATACATACATACATATTACATACATACATACATACATATACATACATAGTGCAAGTTTCCGAGACGCAGTAAAAAATGCAGAGCATAAGCGCAAAGACCGTCGCCAGCAAAGGTTAATTCGTTTTTTTTTCAGATTGTGGAAATTGACGAGGTCCCAAAGGTTATGGGCTCCTGACGAGTTTGGGTTGTCTCCCCTCGTCCAGGTAAGCACCAACCGCTATTGTTATTATTTGTTGTTTTTTTTTAAGCAAGGTTCACACGATAAATATTTATATATTTAGCCTTTATAGAGTATCTCATAACCGAAGTAGGTTGGCGCGCATACGTACCCCTAATTTAGAAATGGCCACGGATAACCTCAATTGTTTATCTTTTTTTTTTTCGAAAGAAAACTAAGAAACATTTCAATCAACCCATTTTCAAGTCAGCTAAAAAATTAAACACTCTTCAATCAGGGAGGGGACTCGAGGTGTGTTTGTGAAGTCCCTGTAAGTATGAGATGAAATCTCTTAGATCCTATGAACCAATAATGTGACGGTTTTTATGGTGCCCTTCTTTCATCCCCACCATAGCCGATAGTGCAGTGGCCATGGAGGCACCACGGGAGATGATATATCGAGAACTTGAGCCAAGACCTGAAAAAAATTCCTTGGGGATCGAACCAGGTACCTTCAGGTCGACAGTCGAGCGCTCTACCGCATGACCACGCTTTTACTGTATCCATTAGAGGTTGAGCCAATCTAGAATATTGGGCCCTAGGCGAAAGGTGTATTGGACGGGGGTTCGCTATGTAAAAAACCGTTCGTAAGGCGATTGCTTGTAAATATTTGTAACCTCTGAACCTACCTATTAGGTTGCATAAACCTTAAGCCCCTGAAAATCGCACAGACTGCATTTAGATGTAACGGGGCTTAACTTTAAGCGATGTAGGTCTGCCCGAATTCGAAACTCGGCCAAAGAAATAATAAACATCTTATGAGAAGAATAAAGATCGAACATAAAAAAAATGTTATTTTTAAACAACAACAGATTAAAAAGTAAAGTTTATATTTGGGTTGCCGCAAAAGAAAAAGTCCCGACAGAAGTCCCTGCAGCGATTGGGGGTTGGGGGATTTTAGTTTGTCTATCAATAAGAACGGCTTTTAGTGGAGCTATGCTTATGAATAGACTATCAATGGAAAAAAAAATCTGTCATAAGGTCTTTGTTACTTATTGGTCTACAATATCTTGTATGCCAGTTTGTATTTTATTGTGAAACGCATGCACACACAAACTCACATTCGTGTGCTATCCACGAGATGACATAGAAAGGGAGATAATGATTGTAAATTTCCTGATGCTCCATGATTAATTATTACCCCCTGAGGCTATTGGCTCTTCACCTTTCATCTCTAGCTGCCGTTCTGTTGTGAGCTTTTATCATCTATTCGAATCTCAAACCATAATCTATTTTCAAATATTGGAGCTCTATTGTGATGATACCCGCAAGATATTTGATTGATAATCGATATTTGCGTGGGAGTTACCCGAATAAATAATAATAAATAAAACTGTATGCGTGGTAAATGACTGTAGATAACTATGAAATATACTGTTTTTATATTTTATTTAGAATTTTAACAAATTCACAACTATGATTACTTTTCTTACATTAAATGTCATTAGGTCTATACTTTGCAGAATTTTGAAACTTGTGTAATTATAACACAAGATGTAAAAAGCTGATAAAAAAAACTAAATGTAGTGATTGAAAAAAAGCTGAAAGATATTATAGACAAATCCTATGAGGGTTTTACAGTAAAATAAACCCTCATTATCTTGTATTTGTTTACTAACAAATTCAACAAACTGTCCCACTCATGAGCAAGAGAACTAACATTCTAAGTTTCAACACATGGATCGCTAAATACTCAGTTGAAATAAATGATGGTGATTTATTGTTAATTTCAAAAGAGTGATATTGATATAAGCCAACATGTAAAAGACCCATATAGAAATTATCTCTGTCAATAAGGTGTAAGAGACTAAAGAGGAAACTTCTGACACACAAAAGAGAAAATCAATGAGATGCAAACAACCCAAACCAATAAATACCCAAGCAGGACAAAGCCTATAAAGATTTAAAGCTTATAAAAATGTTTGGAACAATGTATTTTATTTCAGACACATAATTGTGAATATGAGTCCAAAATAAACAAACATGGGTAACAAATATCTGAAACATTAGTATATAAATAAAATAGCATTTGAAGATCAGTATTACACCAAAGGTTACCAAGGTAAACAATTACGAATTTTAAATTATTTTACATTTCATCGAGTTAGCAACAAAATTAAACTAATACTTAAAAATATATTGATATGTAATGTATTTTGATCTTTTTTATAAAAATAAAAAGTAAATTAAAATAAAATATTTAATTTAATTGTTTCATTAATGAAATTTACTAAAAAAAAATCTTTAGTTAAAAAGGAAAGACTTGAGGGAATACACAGCTTTATAAAATTTAAACATAAAAAAAAGGCAAGTTTTGCATAAAAATAAAATCTTGCATGTAAAAGGAATCAATGTTTATTATTTAAAGTACATGTATAATGTCAATAACAGAATTTTAAAAGTATGATTCACAGAACATCAAACTTTATACACCCTCAACAACACAAAAATACATACAGAACTTGACAAAATAATTGGTGCATACATTTGTTGGTTTTTAATTCTCAGCAGTTTACAATATGGAAATATATATTTATATTTATAAAGCTGAAGAGAAATTTATTTTAGGGTCTGTAGTAATCTCTAAATAAAAAAAACAATATAAATGATACAGGACAAAACATGAGACATATCTAAATCAAGTTAACAAAGTAGAGAAAAATAAAACGAAAATTCCAGGAAAAGAAGTATCCTGAATGAACAGACAAGAATTTAGAACATGATACATGTATTAGTTGGATTCAGTTCATCTGAATACAAATAGCTAAAAAAAAAAATTAGAGCTGATCCTAGGCCAAAATGGTTATGCATATAAGATAACATCCTAGAAAAAATATTTAACACAAAAACTGAACTCATTTAAACAGAAGGTAATTAGTTAATGCTTTTTTTTAGTTAGTTGTTTTTTTTTTTTGGCCTCTTTTTTGACTGACCTGTTTAAATATATTATTAAGAGTATTATAGTGTTTTGATGGTTTCTCCCACATTTTGTACAAATATACTCAGTGGTATTGCATTTTACTGGCTTTATGTATTTATATTGCATCTGTTTAACATTGTTTAGCCATCCAATCTACAACATTAAAAGGTTACACATCTTTAAAAAAAATAAAGACCAACAGAATATATAAAATACAATAAAATATATAATGTACAGCCAGGAGATATGTTCCAATAAAATACAGTGCTAAAGCAAACAGTGCTAAACGGGGCAATGATATCATGTAAATCACAGGAATACATGCAATACATTATAATAAAGGCTCTACATAGTAAGCTGTAATTTATTTTTCCAATAATTATTAGAATATTTTTCTTTTGAAATAAATTATTCATTAAAAAAATGAAATATTTCAGTGACTAGGAGAATATGGAATGTTCTTTTATTAATATTTTTAATGCAAAAATCACTTTATATAATTGGCTTCTAAAAAAAAACTTGCATTAATTTTCCAGCAAATGGCTCTTTGCCTTTGTTTTTTTTCCATTTTTATCCTTACTACTCTTTTTATAATTTAATATAAAAACCAAAATAAAAATAAACTTTTTTTTTTAAATACACAACTAGAATGTAGAAGACTAACTTTTTGGCAATCACTACACACTAATACCAAACTCACTACCAGACGTTTAATGTTAATGTATCAAAGGAATCATAAAGTCACAAGATTTACCATGCTTTATTTTTCCAGAAATTAAAAAAAAAAGGGAAATTAATGAGAAATTATAATTGGGAAAAAAACAGTGTAGTAACAGAACAGCACAAAACAAAACAGAAGTGTCTGATTGTATCTATATATTATATATACCGTATATATATATATATATATATATATATATATATATATATTTTTTTTTTTTAATCTCAGCTAAACAAAGAATATTTGATAAAAGAATTTGGGTGCAGTATAGATTACCAAGGAATGGGTCCAGAAATTAAAAAAAACAATAATATATACACCATATTTTAAAAAAAAAATTAGAACTTTGTTTAGAGCCTTGTTTATTTCTGCATAAGTTAACAACATTTTATCACAATATAATACACTAATTTTAAAGAAAAATGCCTTGGCATAAGGAACTTTCCTATTTATCAAGCTATGTTTATGATGCTTTTTGGTCACCAGACAACGCAAACTATTTGAAATCTTAAAAAATAGGTGATGCCGGGAAAAAATTGATACACAATAGAAAAAAATTGTTTTTAACCATGAAAATCACACATCCACGTAGGAAATTTGACTATGTTTATGAAAAAACTGAATTTATGTATCAAGAGTGGTGCATATACTTATATATATTTTTAATTACTGAATCCATACTTTGCTAATCTATAGAACACCCAAGAAGATATGTGTGTGCATACATTTTCAATATATTATGATAGTAATTATATTTACATATATGAAACAAGTGATATAAGTATGTATGAATGTGAACATAAAAACTTTAGCTTATAAAGGAAGTCTATTCTCCCTGAGACAGAGCCTGTGTGAAGATTAGTTTCATATTTACTAGTATACATACTCAAATGCACTATGTTTCAAAAACTTAGCGAAGAGTAGAATCATATTCAATTTAAAAAATGAGATTCTAAAGTATTAGAAAAAAAAAATACCAAAAAGATTCTTTTTCTATAAATTATAATAAAAAACTTGAGATGACTTTGTGGTGAAATTTTATAATAACAATACAAAAGCAAATTGGCCAATGTAGACTCCAGTATGGTGGCGAAGTACAATATGTTTAACCAGTAGCTGAGACTTGAGAGTTAACATCTCAACCTCATAGGACCATCCATAACAAAGTTATATATATATATATAGATGTTGCTCTTTAAACTGAATACACGTATCAGACACATTATGAGTTGAAACAGATCATTTGTAAAACTCAACAGATTTAAAATGGCAGCTGAAATCAATAACTAATACACACTTTCTTAATATCACTAAGCATGAACAATAAAAAGAATAACAAAAAAAAATAAATAAAACATGTCTCACATCAAACATCTACATGTTCATAGATTCCTCACTTCTATTGTTAAAGTAGATGTCTTTAACAAGCATGGAATATAAAACTGGTGACTCCTTCTTACGATGAAATTTTTTATTATCTGGCATGTTAGACTCATAGTCAAAGGTTACCTTCCTTGCAACATGGACCAATGCTTTCTGTAGATCTATATTTCCAAACTTCACTGCATCACTTTCTAAAACTTGACAGAGAGACTGAATGAACCAGGCTCCTGAGCCCCTTCTCCAAGCAAAATGACCTTAAAAAAAAATATTTTTTTTACTGCAATCATATTTTTCCTCTACATCAAAGTATCAATATAATAAAAAGTATTACTGTAATCTCAATAAATATTATCAAAACATCTTGATAAGTAAAAAAACAACTAGTTTAATATTATACAGCTATATCTTATAAATATTTTGAATTTAGAAATTATGTCATGACCAACTGTTTTTGATTTTATAAAAAAAATTTATTAATAAGCTCTTCTAAGTTAAAAAAAGTATCAATATTTTGTGTTTAATTGAAACATGCAAGCTTTACATTACTGCTATTTTTTTGTTTCTAAAAAAATAAACAATAAATATTTTATAGAAAAAGAATATAACAGAAGAGAAAACAATTTAATTTAAATTCTGTTCATGAACTTAAGGGGAAGGAATTGAATAAGAAGATATAAATTAAAAAAGAATGATATAAAAAACTATAACAAAAGTGACAATCACATTTTTTTTTAGTATTCCAGCCTGTAAAGAAATAAATGTAGTTTGGTACAATTACTTTTTTTTGGGATTATATACTACAATGTAGCTATAATAATGCCATTTATCTTATAAACAAAAAATAAAATTTAGCTGAATATTGCTACCGCTGATTTAAAATGCATTATTTCTGACTGTCCGTTCAAGTAAAAATGACAGATAAAAAAGGTTATTATTTCTTGAATACATGTAATGATGTATATCATAGTACTAAAAATGACCACTTCCGAGAACGAGAATATAATAAAGCGCATCATCATACTTATTGATCAAATGACATAATCAAATATTTCTTCACTTTCTTCAAAGTACACTCTGATTTATTCAAGAAAAAAAATACCCAGTTATAGAGTTAAAGTATGCTCAGCACCATAGAATAAATGATAATTACACAGACAGTAGTAAATGTGATACAGTGGACTTTGGATTTTCTACTGTCCACACAATACACAAGAATTCAGCCCCATCATTACAAATAAAAAAACGTTTTTGGTTTTAACAATGAAAAAAAAAATTACGGCTGTAACAATTTATCCAAAATAAGTTACAAGTGTTGAAAGGTAAAATGTAGTTTGTGATGGATGAAATATGAATTGTGTCTACACACTTAAGGTGGCCAACCAATGTATTTACCCTAACAAGCTCCATCCTTCTAAGTCGGGATTAAGAATTAGAAATGTTTCAAGTGTCACATGGCAAGCTATCTTCCCACACAATGGCAGGTAACTGCTAGTATGTGTATGTATGTATATATACATATACATATATATATAATCCTTAAATACATAATCGTCTAACCCGTGTGACACCCTCAGGTAGTTTTCATATCTTGCGGCGTATGCGTTGTGACCGTGTGTTTCCTTCGCAGGTAGTTTTCATATCGTATTGTGTTCATGGCAATAAAAGCCAAATGTTATTTTCTATTACAGTATTTCATACATTTCTTTGTTATTTCTGTTTATATCATATTCTATTCATGGCAATAAAGGCCACATGTTCTTTTCTATTGCAGTATTTCATATATTTCTTTCTTATCCCTTCTGTCGGATTTCGTTCAGCCAGCTTCAGCAGGCTTTTCCACTAGTATATATATGTTTGTGTATCTAACATAGTGGATGTATTGGTTTCTTTACATGACAAAACTATTGATAGTTTTCAACAATAGCTGAACAATATGAAACATTACACACATCATAAATAATTTCTTACCAGGAGGTGTGGCATACATAATGAGACAGTCTTTATATAAAGGGGGTGGATCAACTATTGTGTCTTTTTCAATATAGTCCTCCATAGAATCTATCACAGCACTTGCTGTGTTTGGAGGATCTTTCTTTGCCTCTGTGTCATCTGTATGTTCTATATGGTAAATGGGAGGGTCCACACTGCTGGAGTCTGTCATAGTTCTTGCTGTTATTATTTCAGGCACTGATACACTGGTGTGTATAACACTAGGAGACGAAATATTGATGTCAACACCGCCGTCTAAAGTATCTCCTCTACAAGCCTGAAGAATATATTGAATTTATGTACCAGTAAATAATTCAGACGAAAATATTACAAGATTTAAAAATATATATCTGTTGTGCGACATTGGTTGGGTGCGACCAGTTCGAAGTGAGAATGAGAACAATACTTATGAAAGAGATAATACCAATTACCACTATGAATTTGTTGAGTTAATATTACAAAATGGCACTCTACCATGTCTACTGGTGAATCTCTTTGAAATAAATTTATCTTGCTTTAATGTTTTATACCACTTAACTAATTCATAATTGATGTCCTCTGGCCAAGGCACACTTCTTCAACACTAGAGCATTTTATTTTGATAAACATGCTTACAAATAATACACAAATAAACAAAGTTAAATACAATTTTTAAAAAATTGCTTTACCAGTGGTGTTATATTTTTTAAAATGTGCCAATCCACCTGGTTCTATAAAACAGAGCACCTGAAATTGCTGCACCTTATTTATTTACTTCCTATAAGCACCAAAATTTAGTCACCTAATACAGATAAGTGTACTTTGATTGATGCTGCAATATTTTAGAACCAACATTTTTTTAAGTAAGTCTCACAGTATTTGAACAGTTTTAGTCATTATTGTTTTATCTCCTGGTAAAATAACAAGATAGTATTTACAAAATACTGTTTCAAAAATTAACATAAGCATTATAAATGCTTATATGATTGGCTGATTTCTGAAATGAAAGATGTAGTAGGAAATTTCTTTATCTTTGTTCTCAACTTAATAATTTTTGTCTCCCTCTTTCTGTCTTTGTAGTTAAAAAGGAGAAAAACATTAAACAATGTGAAAAAATTTGCAAAATACTTTTTTTTCTCATATAATGTTGACTAATAAGAAATTTCAATTGTACTACAGAAACTAATATATGTAATAAAATATTCTAAATCAGATCAGATATATTTTTTGTTTGTTTCTAAAACAATAAATGTGTTCTGGACCAATAAATTACTTTTAAAAAATGCCTCCTGTAAAAAACCACTATTTAATATCTAATACTTGTTTAAAATAACATCTTAACCAGTCTTCAAAAACCAAAACCTCCTCTACTCCTTCAATATGCATACTCCCATTCAACATGCACACTGTGGAAAATTCCCGTCCATATGCAACTTTAAAAGACACATTTATTCACACTTTCATTCATACTGCTCATCACAAATGCTATCCGAGAGTTTCCAAGCTTCTATTTTATTGTATTTTTACCTGAAAAAAAAACAAACGAGGTTTTCCAATCAATGTCTGACACTGTTCATCATCAAAAAATTTTGTGATAACTTCTGTAGAGACTGTTTCACCATCCACACCATAGATTATGTCTTTCCTCAAAGATGTGCTACTGTCTCTTCTTATATGAGTTTCATCTCCATGAGACAACACGGCACAAGCAAAACAATCTGAATTAATGTGATCATAGTGCATGGCGACTGGAAATAAAAGAAATAAAACAAATTTGTTGTTATTCGTGGAGAGAACTTGGTGCACACGAGTACATGTACACTAAAAGTATCTCCCTATCTATTCTATTGAATTCATAAAAATCACTTTGTTCAGAGGTCATTGAAGTCAATTAAAGTCACTTTTCGGCTATTTGTATTGTAAAAATACTACTAACTCATTCACTACTGCACCACTTTCCTCACTGTGACCACAACTTTCTAAGCCAAATTTTCATGCTGCACCCTCCCCTCATAAATTAACTCTAGTGTTATAGCTTATTATTTAAAAAAACAAAAATGTTCTAATATTAATGTAAACAGAAATTAGGGAGAGGTGAATGAAGAAGAAAAACCCACTACATAAAAAGTCAATGATAATAATCATAAAAATAATAATAAGTGTTAAGAGCAGCAGAATAGTCGATTTAACAAGATTTAGTGACAGTAATAAAATTACATGAAAACATAAATGAAAGGGAGCTGCAGTAAACTCAAAGAAAAAAAAAGAGTTGAATGTGCCTCTGAGGCTTCATTTTGGCATTCAATGGCTTATAATATTAATTTTACCTGCTTTAAGAAGAACAACAATTTTCTTAGCAGTCAGATTTTTGCAGTGAAGCACTTGGAAATCTAGTTGTTTAAACATGTCAAACAAAGACTTAGCATCCTGTGAAGAACCATGCCTGTCGCCTAAGTTTTTAATATTACCAAACTCTTCATTGTTTATGACAACAGCCAGGCCCCGCTTGTGATGATTAAATTTATATCTGTTTTCATCATCCGTCATATTCCATGACAAGGAAAGTGAAATATCACTGAAAAATTTACATAAAAAATTTAAAAGACTTAAACTAACATCTTAAAGATAAACAAAACAAAAACAAGTTTTTTTTTATGCTCATTATAAAAGCAATATGGATTACAGGTTAAAATATCTTAAAATGCATACAATTCAAGTAATGACCATTTATACTCATTTACTAAACAAAATTATCTTACTATTGATACTTTTATTAAATGATCAATTTAAGTGCAAAATATGTATCAAATGTATATATGTATCAATTACACCCCCCCCCTTCCAATAAGGTCGCCTCTTATCAAAAGAATTTCAATGAGGTTTAAAAAAGTTATAGAAATTTATTTTAATTAAACAATGAAATGTAGTTCACTTGACTACAACATAAAATATAGTATGGTAAAAATTCAGAGCAAATATTAGTTTTAACGAACTTTTTTTTCTTTACCATGGAGCATTCCTTAATTCTTTGAGTTTTATTTCTACAGCATTATTAAAGACAGCAACATCTAGTATGAAAAAAAAATTATTAATAATACATTTCAAATTAATATATAATTTTTCTGTGATAAAAAAAAACAATTATGTTACAAAATTATTTTTAAATTCCTTTATTTCTTAATATAACAATTTAATTTCCAGATCAGCTTGCATTTGCACATGCTAAAACATAGTTAAAGCCATAGTTAAAACATAACACTTCTCATTCAATATATTGGCATATTTGAGCTTAGAAAGAAAATAACCAGTATTTCAAACTATTTAAACTTTTTATTTCTATCTATTGGAGATGTATAATTTATCAAACAACACCCCAACAGATCACCAAAGTTATAATTTGTTTTTGATTATTTACAAGCTAATATTTTCATTTTTATTTATTTTTTTATTTTAGAGTGTTACCGTCTTCAATCTTTTCTGACAATGATTTGTTCATTTCTGAAAAAGGAAAACAGAAAAACATTTAGGCATAATTTTTATACCAATCAGCAAATGAATAGGGTTTAAAAATGAACAAAGTATGTGATTATCATAATATTTCAAAGTAATATTAAATTAAATTTTAAACTAAAAAAAATTTTTAACATGATTAATTTATAAATATATTTATATACATATCCGTTTTTTTTTTAATCCAGAATTATTTATTAGAAACTGATATTTAATAACTGATTAAGGATTGTTTATGTGTCTGTATTAGACAAAATTTTTAAAATGTTCATTTCAATAATCTTAACTCTTACCACTTTTTTTTTTGTTTTTAAAGCCTTGAATCCATCCAAACATTTTTTTAAAATGATTTGGGTCTTTATTAGTAATTAATAGAACAGCACAACAATCTGGAAACTTATAATGAAATATACAGGTTGGTAATAAAACATATCAAGTTCCCAAATTTTGTTAATTGACAATCAGAAGTTATCAACCAAAAATGGCTCTTATTAAATTTTCATGCAAGTTACAACAAATTTTTCTAGACTAAAAAATGCACCAATATTTCATAAATGATAATGAACTACTTCAATACTTGTCAGAAAAGAAAATCTTCTGAGGTTTTTTTTAACAAAAAAAAAATATACATTTACAAATAATTTTAAGGTTAATAATTAAAGAAAAAAACAAGTGTACCTAAATACCAATATATATATATATGCATAGAACATGTGTTAATATATGTATAGCAATGATTCCAAACTTCTAAGGCAAGATAAATAATATTTGATTGTTTATTTTTATGTTGAATCTCTCAATTATATATTTTTTTAAAACAAAAAACAGGAAGAAAAAGCTTACATTTGGAATAGATTTTGACAAAATCACAAACAATACTTTTACTGTTGCTTATGAGAAGGACAACACTTATGTATGGCATAAAGTTTATAAAGCTCAAAAATACACACAAACAAACATGCCAAAGCAACAGAATTGGATTTTAGGTCAAAATTTGCTACAAATGTTCACATTGATTGAAACATATAGCAAAAGACATTAGATCTTATTTAAAATAAAATGCAAGTGAAATTTATCGAAACCCTTTTTTATTAATACTTCTAAATATTTATTAACTTGAAATGTGTATGTTAAGTTTCATCTCTACTGATAAAATGAACAAATTAAATCATTATATAAATAAAACTCTGTTATTATTTTTAGTACAAAAACCTTATTTTTCAGAAAAATTATCTCAAAAGCAAAAATTTTTTTTTTTATTCTAAGGAACAGAAATTGCCCAAAAAATATCAACTTGAATCATTTTGTTCAGACCTACTTGGGACGTTTAAATATTTAAAAAAAAAACACATTTGGAAACACATAATATGGCTGTTTTTTTTTTTTTTTTTGCTTTTTTTTTTAACCAAGCACAGTCAAAATTTTAAAAATCTGAAAACTAAGAATATGAACAAAAAATAAATAAATATATTTTGAAAATTTTTATTTTCTTACATTAAAAAAATTCATCAAAATTCTTCATTATTCAATTTAAGTCCTGTAATCAAAAGTAATCTACAATAAAATGATTTAGCTATTGGTGGAAGTGTGTGATCCCCTGTTAGTGGATAGTGAGGGGCCAAAGATTTTCTGTCCTAAGGCCTAGACATATTGTAATACTGGGCTATCTCTTAAAATGATAAAATAATTTATAAGCATAGAAATTTAATTGAACATCAGGAAAAAAAATATGGAAGAAAACCAAAGTGCAATTAGCAGCAGACAGTCAAAAATTCATTGAGAATTTACTCTCATTTGTATCTAGTTCAGTGTGTAATAGTTCATATTTGGCCATAAGTTTGTCTGCCAATAAGAAATATCTTGCCACTATTAGAAAAACCTTTAGCAGAACTAAATCAAAAGGATGCCACAGGGAAACTTATTTAATAATCATCAGACTTACATTAAATTTCATAAGGTTGTGTTTTATTCTTGGATCGTGTGATAAACTTATTCAAATAATAATTATCTTATTTCCATCTTATTCACAGCAAGAATTAACTATGTATAGATTTCAATATTGGAACAGTGAGTAATTGAACATTTAATAATATATATGTTACGACCAGGAACAAGGCGTGAATTTTGCCAGTCATTATGAATGATTATGCTAACTATATTCAATAAACACAGGACCATTATATAGCATTTTCTATAAATATGACTATGACCGACAACACTCATGCCTCGTCCCTGGTTACGGTCTATGTATGCTAGTAGGCCAATAGTAGCTATTGGCAGAAATTGGCTGGCCAATGTGAATATTGGCTGGGTGCGACCGGCGAATGTTGAAGTCACAATAGGGAAAGTATCGTGTGAAAGAGATAACATCAATTACGAACTTTTCTAACATTAAAGCAAGATGAATTTACCGCAAACAGATTAGCCATATGCATATATTTCATTCGAAGTGGCTACGGTTACGCCCAGCATCATTATATTAGGGTTAGGAATAGAGCGTAATCCGTATTTTTTTTTCCGGGTACCGGCCATTATATTAGGGTTAGGAATAGGGTTAGGATTAGGGTTAGGGTTAGGAGCAATATCTATGGCTGGTACCCGGGAAAAAAAATACGGATTATGCCGGACGTAACCGTAGCAACTGCGTATTTCATTATTAAGACAAGTGTACAATTAATGAATAAATTAAATAATGATTACTTAATATTGCAATAATGAATAATTGAATATGATTTAATAGTCTAACAGACAATTATTTTAATAGTTGACACTTGAACAGTTGATTAGAAATTAGAGTAATGAACTGTAATGATTAGACTTTTAGACATTTTAGTTGTTCATTGTAGTAGACTTAGTAATGACAGTAATGTAGGTATGTGAAAATCCGTCATTTTACGACACTGATTTTCTTGACACTAGTGACCATGTTTTTGGAAAAAAAACAGGGTAGTTGTCTTTGTAAACACATTGTGTGCATATTTGGATAGATAATAGTGTAATGTGATATATATGATAAAGTACAATAATCACTTAGAATCAGAAGCTTTATATGTATTTTTTTAAAGCTGTTTTCAGAAAAGGTTATGCTTTTGAAAAATACATTTCCAAAAGTATATGTGACAAATGGTGAAGTTTTCCTTTGTCCATAAGAGGGACCATTTATATGTATGCCTGCCAAGTTTCATTGAAAAATATTCATTTTCAAGGGGAAATTTTTTAATGTCAAAAAGGTATATGATAGCTGCCATTATAACAATATTGACACAGGTAGGATAAGCAACAAGGGGAGATAACTTATACTGAAGGTCCTGTGCTGTTTGAAATAATATTTTAAGGATTTTTTTATATGTTTGAAAGGTACACTTTTATCATTTGTACTACTATGCTACCAATTTTTCAAAAAATAAACTTATGTTTAATAAAAAAAAAATACATCTGACCTGATAGAATGATAAAAGTCTATGACCATGATTATGTGAATTTGATAATCATTTTTGTTATTCATTATGATATTATTTTCATTTTTGACGTGATTATTCACTTGTACCATCACTATATTTCTTTTTTTTTTTTTAAATGGCACTATATCCTTTAACATATGACTCACTATGTTACATAAAGAAATCAACTGACATTGAATGATGCAACTTACAATTACACCACTCATCACCTGTATAAACATTCTCCCTTAGCCATTATCTAAACATGCAAATAAAAGTAAAGCCTAGACTATGGTTAACTTAGGGGATGAAATGAGAAGATGACACAAACTGAAGATTAAAAAAAAATTAAGGAGGATATGTTAACTGATGATAAAAAGGAGTACTCACTGTCTACCAGTGGCGCAACAAGGGGGAGGGGGGGGAGGTCAAGAAAAGTTGACGTCAACAATGTTACTTTTTTTAAATTTAATATAATTACTTAATAAAGGAAAATTAAGCAGCGTTTGTAGTCCTGTGTTATAAACACTCGCTTAACATTCAGTATTTTAATTAAACTAATTATATTCCTACTAATTTTGCCACATAAACATTTTGGAAGCCACCTTTTGGGGGGGGGGGGTAATCAAATGTTGACGTAATTTTATAGGGGGGTCTCTGGAAGTTTGACAAGTTGTTGACAAGGGGGAGGGCGGGGAGGTAAAAATCGCCAAAAATTTGTTGACATAAATAATGGACAGCCCCTTAGCTAGAAACTTTTAGCCAGTTTAATTTCTTCATGAATATTGTTCTTGCATGAAATTATTTTGCATGTCATTATGTTTTTGTTCTCTAATCAATAGTCAGCCAGAAACCCCACTTTAACACCAGCAATATTTTATGATCCTCAAAAATTTATTTTTTGCTTGAAGATTTTTTTCCTTTTTTTAATTGTCATACAGTTGGCCCAATTTTAGCCCAAAAAACTTGACCAAAGAAATCATATATTTTTTTAAAATATTTTAATACATATCATCTTGTTGCCCTTTCAATTATATTTCTTTTGATACCAAGTTTAACAAAATTTGTTCAGATTTAACAAAACTGTATAAGTTTATGTTTCAAAAGGTGGAAAATTCTGACACAGTATTTCCTCTTAAACTTTGTCTATTGTAACAGATTTGAGTGACTTAAGCTTCTGTAACTTTTACAATAATGATCATATCCTAAAGTGTATTATATCACTGGAAAGCACTTGTTATGCACTTTCAAATGATGTATAATACATGGATATTAGATGACATTGAAATTTTCATGTCACATACCAGACACCTACAGTAATGTAAAACAAAAAAATATTTTTATAATAGGTAGTTTTATTATATTGAATAGTGTGTTAGAAATAGATTTAAAAGCTACTTAGCTACATAATTACCGTCGTATGATATTCTTTTAATGTCTTTTACTTCTAAGTCGACTAACAAAATAAACACTAAATTAAGTTGCGGAAGTTATAATCTTATATTTATCACTTAGCTATATACTAGACATAAAGTGTTATGCGCGGTTATGCGTTTTAAATGTCATCGGAAATTACCACAAAGCTTAGCTTTTATTTATAGTTCAATTGGCTTTACCCACAAATTAGTGATTTCCATATTTCCTATAGGTTGAGCAGAATATATGGACGCAGCAAAAAAAGAAATTCAGTGGAATGTCGTTATTACGAATGTCATTGTAACGAAATATTCAGTACAGCGATTTTTTTTTACCCTTCCTCTTTGGTTATAAGACATCTGTTAAAAAAGCGTAATTGTAACGAACTCTAACTTTCAGTATTGCAAAAATAAATAACCGTTTTGGCTTGCAAATACATTAGTTTTTATATAAATTATAATTTATTTCATTTTCAAATAAATGAGACGTTATGAGTATGAATGAAAGTCGTTTTAGGTAAATGCGCCGGTTTGTTATGAATTAAGGGAAGGGAGTCATACTCATAAGGAGTTTTACGCCCCTTAGTTCAATGACCGGTGATAAACGAAATCTAAATTAGCGAGAAATAAATGGTGCAAAAATATAACATTTTGAGCAAAAAATCTTAGAAAAATACTAAAATAACATAATATTTTGTAAATGTAAATGAATCATATCCACATACAAGAATTACCATAATGCAAGTTGTCAGCCTTGAACTAGTTAGTTTCTTAGTAAACGTGCAACTTACTCATGCATTTGTCCAACTATAGCCAAACAAAATGAGTTTGTAAGTAAGCTAAACTAAGCCGATAAGTCTCAGAAACATGGGGAAAATTTAAGCAGAATTGAGCCACCAAAGAGTCATACCAAAATATATGATCTTAGTTTAATTAAATTACTCTTATGACATTTAACATATAGATTTCTCATCCTAGTGCAAAAATGTGTGATAAGTACATTTATACACTATTAAAAGACTGGTAGCAGTGGGCACTTCGCTAAACATTCAATGTTACATAATCAAACAATGTCCGCCAATTAGGGCATTGCCGAACCTAGGGATTTCAGGGCCCCCGGGGGGCTTGGCCTCTTTGGGAGCCCCTGCATTTGACATCTAGACATAAAAGAATGTGCTTAATATTTAATGTAAAAAAAAAAATTTTGGGGCCCCCTCAAGCTGGGGCCCAGGTGGACTTTCAGATTTGGATCCCCCTCCCCTAATTACGCTTCTGAATTCAGGCCCTTTTCAACACGCACACAAACACCAAGCACTAAATCATTTCATAGCATATTTTATATTAGGCCTACTGTACGTGAGAGAGGGCAACTAACATGTGTTTTTGTTGCACCCCTTTTTGGTGGCCCTACATTAGGGAGCAACCGATATGCCTTTTTACCGATAGTCCGATACCGATTTTTCCCCCAGCATTTTTACCGATACCGATATTTTCTTTTTAGGGGCTGTCCATTATTTATGTCAACAAATTTTTGGCGATTTTTACCCCCCCCCTCCCCCTTGTCAACAACTTGTCAAACTTCCAGAGACCCCCCCCCCTATAAAATTACGTCAACATTTGATTACCCCCCCCCCTAAAAAAGGTGGCTTCCAAAATGTTTATGTGGCAAAATTAGTAGGAATATAGTTAGTTTAATTTAAATACTGAATATTAAGCGAGTGTGTAACACAGAACTACAAACGCTGCTTAATTTTCCTATTTATTAAGTAATTATATTAAATTTAAAAAAGTAACATTGTTGACGTCAACTTTTCTTGACCTCCCCCCTCCCCCTTGTCAACAATTGTCAAAAATTTTCTGACCCCCCCTCCCCCCTATTTTGTTGACGGAATTAATGGACAGCCCCTTAAGCAACAACAATGCCAAACACGTGTTATTCTCGTGCTTATGACGTATGTCAACCCATGTTCACATATTTTGTAACACTTCGCCCACGCGTGTCTTCCCCCCCCCCCCAGATACAGCTAATGACGTATGTCAACCCATGCTTACCCCCTTCCCTGTCATATTTCGTGACACTTCGCCCACGCGTAAGTCTTGTTTCCCCCCCCCCCCCCCAACTTCCCATCCCAACAAAAAATACACACAGATGTTCACTAATTGTATCATTCAAAGTCATACATTAAAATTAAGAAATGCCAATCCTATTGTTTCAAGGTCATATCTCTGAAGTAGACGTGACAATTTCTGTGTACGGGTTTTTTTTTTCCTTTTTTTTTAAATCTTGTCTGATCTGGTTATAGAATTGGGTTATTTACTGATTTTTTTTTCTGCAACTCTGTTGTGAAAAAAAACAACAATGTATCGGCAGCCAAAAAACGGCCGGTCCGACAGTTAACCCATAGTGCCAATATCGGTTCGACTATCGGTCGCTCCCTACAACAATCGGCCGATCCGATATTAACCGATAGTGCCAATATCGGTCCGATACCGATCCGATAATCGGTTGCTCCCTACCCTGCATGGGATAAATGCCATAATTAAAAAGTTTTTGAGTTAGTTCTCAAGCTTGAAAGTTTTCATAGCTGCTCCTTTTTATTAAATAAAAAAAGATGAAAAAATGTAATGTAATTTTGTGCTAGTTAAATATACCAGCTTATTTATGATATCATTTTTTAACCTTTATCAACTAGGTTTACTGGACAGCAATGCACTGCATAATCATTCGGTTAAAATAACTTCACATTAGTGAATGATTGTAAATTGTAATGAGTAAATAGATAAACATTTTCCATAAATGTATTTGGCCTGTATATATATATATACATATATATGGAAAAAAATATATATATATATACATAATAAAACATTGTTTGAATAAGGCACACATTGCTATTTTAAAACAATATATTAAGACTAAAAATCACAATAGAGTAAAAAAAAAAATGCAGAAACTAACAATTTTCAGACTAACTTTTAGTCTCTCTCACTGTTCCCATAAATTTAATATTTTAACAGCAAATTATTTATTATGGTGGGCACTTTGGTATTTAATATTAGACTGGAATATAGAGCAAAGGTAAAATGTTAACACATTAAGATATATGTAGCTGTTAAGTCTACCATGTGAATAGTAAGTAATATTATTAAAGAGCAGTCAGAGTACATGTATGATTCTAGTGAATTTAGAAAGCAGTAGAGTAAGGCCAATAAGAATTTATTGGATTATATTTGTAATTTGTTAAATAAGAATGTTAACACTCATTAAAGAATATTATCTAGAAATACAAAGTGTGTTCTGCCTCCTAACTGTCAAGCAACTAACAAGCTTAAAATTCAGAAACAAAAAAAAATATCTGCTGAATCTGAACAAAAAATGCGGAAACAAAACACATGTACATGAAAGTTTTTAAAACTCGATCTATTCATTCCTAATTGTAAAGGTTTGAAGTTTGGGGTCTGACTGTTGTTACTATTCGAATAGATATGGAGGCGCTGCTGTGGTAGCGGGTCGTTGACTTTACATTCAAACAACTTCAAATAAATACACAAAACAGTGCGGCTGATTCCTGGTTTTATTTGTGGACGTAGACTTTAAAATATTACATTAAATTTTAGACAAAGGCACATAATGAAGGCACATCTTCAAAGTCAAGTAAAACACGACTTGCTAGTCTGAGATCAAAAGAGTAACTGCCTCTATCTCCGAGGCTTGTATCTCAGCAAGTCACAAATGACGTCTAACTAGTAGTAACTACGTCACATTACAACACAAAAAATTCATACTCTCTATAGTCACTTAAAAAGTGTGATTAACACACATGCACAAACTAAATCAAACAGTGTATATTTAATTCAACCTTAACTCCTTCACACTTATCAATCAAAATAAATTAATAATTCATTGCAGTGGGTTGTTTTTCGCTATTAATGAAATCAATTTAAATAATTAACATTGCCAATTGCCATAATACATCAAGAAATGTATTTTGATATTGATGGACAGGGTAAATACAAATTCATGGTAAAAGATATGATTTGTGTAAAATATAATATAAACAAAAAAAATTTGAGCATATTATTTTTTAATTTACATAAATCATGAACAAATGTTAATTTTAATTTAAATATTTAATGCACAATGCGTAGAATGTTTAATTAAAAAATGGACATAATGATTTAATCATAGAAAAAATTAGTATATTATATACAACATTGTAAATTGATAACAATTAATTTTTATTTACAGTCAAACAATTATTGATATGAAAGCAAATAGACAAATGTCTATTTTATGTTACCAATGTTGGCTTTTTCTTTTTTGGTGAAAAAAATATCTTTTACTAGCATGGACTGAATGACAGGCATTTCTTTTTTTTTATCCATATTGGGATCTGAAGGCACAGATGATTCATATTTTTGAGCCACGAGCCCACTAACTTGAACCAGTGCTTGCATTAGTGGTGTTTGTTGAATATTTCTCTTATTTAAAACACTGCATAAAGACTGAATAAACCAAGTTCCTGTTTTTCTTCTCCACGAGTAATAGCCTGCCAAAACAAAAAGTAGAATATTACAGCAAGCTAAAAATAGTTTAGTGGTATTATCCATTAAGAATAATCACAATGGTTTTAAGAAATTTAGCCAATTAAAAAATGGTACAGCATTAAAAAATATATTATGTCTTACTAATCTGATATCAACTAATGGATATACTATTTTAACGACTTTTGAAAAATGAAAATAAAAAAAAAAAAGAATATGTTTAGAATACACATGTATTATTTAAAACACTTATGTTTACTGACTTGCTTATTGATTCATAAATATTTACAGAAATAGAGAATAAATATTAATCTGAAAAAAATTTGACAACAAACACAATTTGATGCACTAATTACTTACAAAAATGTTTAGATATCTAATTGTAAATACATGTATATAATGTATAAATGTTTAACAATCATTTACCAGGAGGTGTTCCATACATCACAAGAAAGTCTTTATGTAGCTGTGCAGGATTCATAACAGACTGAATTTTATGATGCACCTTTTCAGCAACATATTTTTCCTCTGATTTTGCATCAAGCTCATCCTCCATTTCACAATATGTGGAAAAGGAACTTTCAGCATCTCTTATCTTTGCAGAAGTCTGACAGGAAATATCAGCTGTGTCCGGAATAGAACTTGGTACCCTCCATTTTTTCTTTTTTCCACAAATTTTTATTTCTACACCATCATCTACTTTGATTCCCCTACATGCCTAAAGTATGAATAGAGAGATGTTACTAATTTATTTTTAATACAATTCAACATCTTTAAGAATAATCCAATTACAAGTACTGACATTTCAAACTTTTTTATGTAGCAAATTAACATTTATAAATTCCTTGACCTCTTGGCAAATTTTTTCACAACCTAATTTCTTGGGTTTTTTTTTTTTTTGCAATAATTAATTTAAACCTTTCTTTTTGTGTTTAATACAAGTACTTATGTTTGATAAAATTAATAAGAAAAGGAAACTAAGGTTAGCCAACTATAAGACAATAGTTCATTTGTATTAGTAAGTATAAATATACCAAAAAGAACTTTTAAATTTTTAGAAATTTCAGAAAGGTGCTAGTTTTAATAGTTTTAGGTAAAATAAAAGGGAAAATCAAGTTTGAAAAAAGGTTAATGGTGTAACATTAAATACTTTATAAGACATTTCATTAATATGCTCTTTCTATGTTTGGTTTTAAATTACATTTTACCTGAAAGAAAAAAATCCTGGGCTTTCCTTTAAGATCTGGACAATTGCTATCAGTAAAATAGTCCAAAATCTTCTTAGTGGAAACTACTTTCCCATCTACTCCACAAATAACATCTTCCTGCAAAGCAGAATTTCTGTCCTGAAACACTTTTGTGATCTGATGTCCATGTGACAATATGACACAAAGAAAGCAATCTGCCAGACTGTGTTTATAATCTCTCGAAGCTGTACCAATAGATAGACATATTTTTTTATTTAAAATAAAGCATTTATTTTTATCAAACATTTCTTGAAGCAAATTGTAATATAAGAAAATATCTCCAAATGATAAGATTTCATCTATATAATTAATTGTTGTTTTTTTTTTTGCTATTATTTTTCAAATAATACAGAAATAACAAAGAATGTACAATACAATTTTATTTATTTGACTTTAATTAAAATTGAATATTTATATTTGAAAGTTAGTACTTAATATATCTAATAAAATGTTTTATTTATGAACTTTTTTAATTTTATACTGTTTAAGAGAAAATGTTAAATCATTATTTAAATTACCTGAATGGAGTGTTTCTATAACTTTTAAAGCTGTTAGATTTTCCAGCAATAAAACATGGAAGCCTAAATGTTTGAAAGTTTTGACAAGTAGCTTGGCATCTTCTGATGAACCAGGCCTATCCTGATATTCATTTGTTTTATCTGTAAATTTTTCATTGTTTATGATTACAGCAAAACCTCTATGGTGGTGAGTAAAATCATATATGTCACTATTGTCACTCTTTGAATTTTCCTCACTCACTTTATTAGTTTGAATAGTTTCTTTAAAATCTTGTGAAGATGCTGAAATAGGATTATGTGAAATTCCACAAGTTTCATCTTTGTTGAAGGATCTGAAAAATAAAACAAAGATTCTAAAAACAAAATACATTTTAAAATGAATTCAATTAATCATATTTAATTAAAATATACTTTCTATAACTTGTAGAGTGTTAAAAAATATTTAAAATATAAATTAATAAACATGAGCATAGATTTTTTTTACCTGATAAAATATGTGACTGTTTCAATTTTATTCTTTATGTACTTTCTAAAACCATCTATATCTAAAAAAATAGATACATATTAATATGATAATTATTAAGCTAATCAATAAAATAAAAGAATAAAGCTCAAGGTACCACTTTACCCAAATAATATAAATGTTTTGAAAACTTTCTATCTAGGTTTCAAGAGGTGACAAAATGGGAAACACCCTGGGTACAGAATATACCAAGAATACCCTACTACTAGCTATTTGTATTAATGGAAAAGCTCCATTTGCTATTTTATTAACATCTGTAAGATAAAAAGAGCATTATTTAAAGTGTGAATTCCTTCATGAAATAATCTATATGTTTGCTCAATGGGTCAAGTATTTATACAGCAGACTGTCTTGATCTTAGATTCTATGTCATTCTGAGATGACTGGAAGGTTTATAAGGTTATTGGCATGAATGTAAGAAAACTAAATACAAATAGGGTAATTAAAAATTAGGACTGCTGATTAACTACCATTAACACATTATTGATGTGTTAAAAAAATTATGTCATTAACTTTTTTTATCACCTTAATGGGTTCATTTTTACTCACATGCTGTTATTTCAGATTAGCGGGAAAAAAATCAAGAAAAAATAATCAGTAAATATCCCAATTCTATAAACAGAAATAGAACAGAAAAGATTTTTTTTTTAATTAAGGAAAATACCCAAACGCAGGATCTATCATGTTACATATAAATCATGACAGCTTTATGACCTGGAAACAATGGGATTGTGATTTCATAATTCTATTTCCTAACCCTATATGATACAATTAGTGAACATCTGCAGATGTGTGCTACTTGTTTGATTGACAGCTGCTAGGTAACATGATCTTTATGGAGAGGCTGCGAAGTGTGTCAAAAATGTGACTAGGTGGGGAAAGGGGGTAAAATCAAGAAAAAAACATGTTAATAACAAGTAAGCGACCACTTTATGGCTATAATATTATTTTAGGAAAGAAAAGGCACATATGAGATAGAAATGCGGTTGTTTTTTTTGGGATGGGAAGTGGATAGTTGGGTAAACAAGACTTGCGTGGGGGGTGAAGTGTAATGAAATATGACAGGGATGGAGGGAAGAGGGGTTGGCACATGTCATGAGTTTGGAACCTACACTCAGGAAAAACACGATTGGCATTGATGTTCATAAAAAAAAAAACATGTGTCACTTGCAGTGGCGCAACCAGCAAAAAATGCTGGGGGGGGGGGGGGACTCACATTATGAAAAAAGGCCGTTTGACAGTCTTTTTTGTAACTTTATAACATTAATTATATGTATTGATGATTTGGCCTGGGGGCTCAAGCTCCCCCCTCCCCCCCCCCCGGTTGCGCCACTGGTCGCTTGATTGATACATGTCAATAAACTGGTCTGAATAACTAATTCAATAGACATGTAAACTAATGCTTAATAGATCTGTGACAATTAATTATAACTATTTCGTAAATTTACCTGACTTGTTTATTATTCCAATGTTATGATATAATATAATGACAAACTAGTTTGAATTCACATAAATTTGATGAATGTATTACCTTGTGTTAATTAAAATGTGCCTTATTTTTTTTTATCTAACAGCAGCTCTATTAAAATAATAAGCTTTTCTTATGATGTATGTATGTGTTAGGTGTACAGATATATGAACAGACAGATGTGCCATATTGTTATAACTATAAAGTATAAGTTAAGTTATAAAGTATTAACTATAAATTTAAAATATTCAAATAATATTGCATAATATAACGTGTGATATTATTATTAAATTTAAAAGAATAGAATTAACAGGTTTTTTCTAATTACTAATAGTTACCATCATCCGTCTCTTCAAATTCTTTTTTAATGTCATCTTCTAAAACAAATCCTTCATCGCCTGAGAAACAACTAGTTTCATTCTTTTTCACATCAGTAGACATTTCAAATAAACATTGGAAGTGGAAGAAGTAGTAGCTGAACTAAAATAGCATTCTAAGAAATTTAATTTTTATGACGTAAATTGGTATCCAATCAGATTTAAGTGCTAAAAATAAACACGGTATTATCGTCATACTTAAAAATAAAATGAATACAACGGCGTCTGTCACTCTGTGGCTTTGGGTTCGGATTTTCACAAAAATCGTATTTTAAAAACTTTCCAATTTATCAGGATATATTTTTAAACATAGCACCTTTAAATGAGACAACGAAAAAGTTTTTCAGTTTTAAAAAAAAAGTTGCGCACAAGTTGTGACATTCATCATAAGCAGAAAAAGCCCTGCATTTTTTTGGGACTCAACAGAAGGGGAAGGCCCGAACGGGAGTCATAGTACCGTACATCAGAAGCCAGCAGTGTTGGCTTTTTTCCATAAATGACAAGTGACTACAACTTGAAGTCATTAGAGGCGGCAAAATTACTTTCGAGGGCACTAGGTAAAGATAGTGTCAAGATAACCAAGTTCTTAATCTTTGGCCCTAATAATCATTTAAAATGGCATTATGATCTCCAGCTTTTAAAGCATTTTAGCCGGAATCCCTGAAACTTTCCTTCCATGTGTCAGGCCTAACTGGTCGCTATGAATGTCTACCAGAATGTGAAAATGGCCCGAAATTTTTTAATTAAAAAGAAAATAAATTTGTTAATCACATCGTTGTTCGTCTCATTGTAAGTGTATGCGTAACAGGTGTGTCGCGTGTGGTTTGTGGCTGATTTTAGTCAGTCCTCGATCTTACTGTGGAGTCGACGTGTTGTTTTCATTGTTATTCCTATGATTGAAGTTAGAAAGCTGACAACTCATGTGCAGTGGCGCAACCAGCAAAAACCGCTGGTGGGGGGGGGGCTCACATTATGAAAAAAAGACAGTCTATTTTGTAACTTTATAGCATTAATTATGTATTGATGATTTGGCCTGGGGGTGGGGCTCAAGCCCCCCTGCCCCCCCCCCGGTTGCGCCACTGCTCATGTGTCTTTAGGTCAGGCCCGTAGCGTGCAGGGGGACCTGGGGTTCGAGAACCCCCCTGCGTTTCGTCTGCCCCCCTCTGCTTGTTTGCTCTACTTAGTTATATTTATTCCCCTCCCCCCCTCGGCTATTGGCCTGGCCCCTGCTGTAGAATTTTCACGCTACGGGGCTGCTTGTTGCATTCTTTAACAACATTAAACTTTAATAAATCTTAATATTAGTTTATTAAAAGACACTAACATAATCAGTGGCGTCACTAGTGGTGCGGGGGGGGGGTGCGGACCGCACCGGGTGACACCATTTTAGGGGTGACACCAAAATTAACAGTTCTAAATTTCATAGCTGAAAAAAATCAGTGTAGTCGATTTTATAACCGGTCATAGTTAAAAACATGAGTTGTAGCACAGGGTGTCACCATACGAGAAGTAGCACAGGGTGCCACCACGCAGAGCGTCTGGAACTTATGTAGTTGAATACAGTTCAAAGCTGTTCGGATCAATCTAGAGGTTTTTTTTTGCAAACGTTCTAAAAAAATACTCAGTTTAAGTAATATATATATATATATATATATATATATATATATATATATATATATACATATATCTGAAATACAGTCATACTACTATCGTTTTTATCGCTAAAGTATTTTATTAAAGTGCATTCTCTAAGGTCTAGTACAGGAAAATTTGAAATATGTACTTTTGCTCATGGTGGAAGTCTTGAGGGGGGGGGGGGGGGAGTCACGCTGAATTTTCCGCACCGAGTGACACTAACCATAGTGATGTCACTGCTATCGTTGCCACATTGACGTGGAATACAGTAATCAGCTGTGTTTGTTATCAAAGGGGCGATGTAGATAGTCTATATTTTCAGAACAAATCATCATTTCATATAACACGACAAAGCTGGAGTATTTTATTTGTTACTGTTGTTGTTTGTTTGTTTGTTTTTTGACGCCACCACTGCTACCATGAAAGGGTTTACCACAGCAACTTTATTGTGTGCGCTGATGTCTGTCTGTCATGCTTACAGAGCGGCGGAGTGAGTGTTCCCGCAAAATCTGCAGGCATGGAAGAATAAAAGAAACTAAAGCACTTGCCCAAACTGGCCAAACCAGGAGGGTGTGTGAACTTCTGATCGGTCAGAATGGCAAGGCAATGTTTTTTTTTCCTGGCAGTGGGGGAGAGGGTGTGTAGTGTGCCAGAAATGGCAGGCTGCGACAGTGTGTTTGGGTGGGACCAAGTGGAAGGGTATTGTGTTCCGACCACATCCGTCACCACCATCTGTGATACCATGGTCTCCAATTATTCTCAATGTCCACAGTACCACCACTGTCGCGAAAGATTCCATACTTTATCACCCCCAGACAGCTCGACCCTGGAGAGTTTGATCCCGGATCAGCTCGACCCTGGAGAGTTTGATCCCGGATCAGCTCGACCCTGGAGAGTTTGATCCCGGATCAGTTCGACCCTGGAGAGTTTGATCCCGGATCAGTTCGACCCTGGAGAGTTTGATCCCGGATCAGTTCGACCCTGGAGAGTTTGATCCCGGATCAGTTCGACCCTGGAGAGTTTGATCCCGGATCAGTTCGACCCTGGAGAGTTTGATCCCGGATCAGTTCGACCCTGGAGAGTTTGATCCCGGATCAGTTCGACCCTGGAGAGTTTGATCCCGGATCAGTTCGACCCTGGAGAGTTTGATCCCGGATCAGTTCGACCCTGGAGAGTTTGATCCCGGATCAGCTCGACCCTGGAGAGTTTGATCCCGGATCAGTTCGACCCTGGAGAGTTTGATCCCGGATCAGTTCGACCCTGGAGAGTTTGATCCCGGATCAGTTCGACCCTGGAGAGTTTGATCCCGGATCAGTTCGACCCTGGAGAGTTTGATCCCGGATCAGTTTGACCCTGGAGAGTTTGATCCCGGATCAGTTTGACCCTGGAGAGTTTGATCCCGGATCAGTTCGACCCTGGAGAGTTTGATCCCGGATCAGTTCGACCCTGGAGAGTTTGATCCCGGATCAGTTCGACCCTAGAGAGTTTGATCCCGGATCAGTTCGACCCCGAACTATTTGACCAAGTCAACTAATAAAAATAATATTCGAATTACTATTTCTTCATTTTAAATATGTTCACTCACTCAACCACGTGCTCGCTCGATAACACACATACTCGCTATCTCACCCACGTGCTCACTAACTCAGCCACGTGCTCGCTCAATCAACCGCGTGCTCTATCACCCACCAACGAGTTTGCTCAATAACCCACGTGCTCGCTCACTCATTCATGTTCTCACTCAATCAGCCGAGTGCTCGCTCGCTCACCCACTTGCTCGCTCACTCACACACGTGCGCGCTCGCTTACCCACTTGCTAGATTATTCACCAATGAGCCCGCTCAATCACGCAGATGTTCGCTTACTAATCCACGTGCTCGCTCATTCACCCACGTGCTCGCTCAATCAGCCGCGTACTCGCTCGCTCACCCCAGGTGCGCGCTTGCTTACCCAGGTACTCGATTATTCAATAATGTGCTCGCTCAATCACGCACGTGTTAGCTAACTCATCCATGTCCTCTTTCACTGACCTAGGTGCTTGCTCATACACTCACTCAAGTGTCTGCTCACTCACTCACTTAACCACGAACTCGCTCACTCACCCATGTGCTCCCCCACTCACCCATGTGCAAACTCATTCACCACTTGCTTGCTCACTTACCAAGTGATTGCTCACTCACCCACGTGCTCGTTTACTCACCCATGTGCTCACTCACTAACTTAATGTTTACTCACTAACCTACGTGCTCACTAACTATGCCGCGTACTCACTCACTAAGCGATGTGCTCGCTCACTGACCCAATTACGAGCTCACTCACAAACTCACCCACTTATTCGCTCACTCAGCTGCATGCTCGTTCAATCACCCGTGTGCTCATCCATTGACCCACGTGCACAATCACTCACCCACGTGCTCGATTACTCATTCATGCACTCGGACATTCACCCTGGTGCTCGCTGACTTACCCACGTGATCGCCCACTCACACACGTGCTAGCTCACGTGTTTGCTCACTCACGCGTTTCCTCACTAACTCAAACACGTGGTTGCACACTCAGTAACTAAATTTTTACTCACTCAATCGCCTACGTGCTCACTAACTCAGCCGCGTGCTCAATCCCTCACTGTTGTGCTCGCTCAATGACCCAAGTGCTTGCTCACTCACTAACTCACCCACGTGTTCGCTCACTCTCCCACGTGCTCGGTCAATCAGCCAATCGGTAGCTCACTCACACATGTGCTTGCTTGCTCACTCACTCACGCGTTTCCTCACTAACTCACACACGTGCTTGCTCACTCACGAACTAAATGTTTACTCACTCAATCGCGTGCTCAATCCCCCAATCCCTCGCTGTCGTGCTCGCTGAATGACCCAAGTGCTTGCTCACTCACTAACTCACCCACGTGTTCGCTCACTCTCCCACGTGCTTGATCAATCGGCCAATCGGTAGCTTACTCACACATGTGCTTGCTTTCTCACTCACTCAAGTGTTTCTTCACTAGCTCACACACGTGCTTACTCACTCACTAACCTAATGTTTACGCACTTACTAACCTACGTTTTCGCTCGTGGGAGCTTATGGGAATATGTGGGATCTTATGGGAATATTAGGAGCTTATTAAGTGGATATGTAGGAGCTTATGGGAATATGTGGGAGCTTATGGGAATATGTGGGAGCTTATGGGAATATGTAGGAGCTTATGGGAATATTAGGAGTTTATGAGAATATATAGGAGCTTATGGGAATATGTGGGAGCTTGCTGGAATATGTGGGAGCTTATGGGAATATGTAGGAGCTTATGGGAATATGTGGGAGCTTATTGGAATATGTAGGAGCTTATGTGAATATGTAGGAGCTTATGGGAATATGTGGGAGCTTACATAAGCTCCTAATAAGCTCCCAAAATTCATTCAACTTGTTCACAGCCTTAAGAATTGATCCTTCTTGTCTTCAAGGTAGTCCATCTATTTGGTGCCAATGTCCGGCCTATGCGAGTGCCAGAGAGAAGATCGAAGGGCTAAGAGTTGTTAATGAATGTGCTGAGCGTGCTGTCAAGCTGGCAACAGGCTTCAACAGTGTTCTGACATACGATGAAACACAATGTCAACTAATGTTTCAGATAGTTGAATATCTCGCAAACTTGTGACTCAATCCCATAAGCTCCTACATATTATCCCATAAGCTCCTAAAATTCCCTTAAGGTCCCACATATTCCCATAAATTCCTACATATTCCCATAAGCTCCTAATATTCCCATAAGCTCCCACATATTCCCGTAAGTTCCCACATATTCCCATAAGCTCCTAATATTCCCATAAGCTCCAACAGATTCCCATAAGCTCCCACATATTCCCATAAGCTCCCATATATTCCCATAAGCTCCCACATATTTCCATAAGCTCCTACATATTCTCATAAGCTCCTAATATTCACATAAGCTCCCACATATTCCCATAAGCTCCCACATATTTCCATAAGCTCCTACATATTCCCATAAGCTCCTACAAATTCCGATAAGCTCCCACAAATTCCCATAAGCTCCCACATATTCCCATAAGCTCCTAATATTCCCATAAAAGCTCCCACATATTCCCATAAGCTCCCACATATTCCCATAAGCTCCTACATATTCCCATAAGCTCCCACATATTCCCATAAGCTCCCACATATTCCCATAAGCTCCTACATATTCCCATAAGCTCCTAATATTCCCATAAGCTTCCACATATTCCTATAAGCTCCTACATATTCCATTTACTCCTAATATTCCCATAAGCTCCAACATATTCCCATAAGCTCCTACATATTCCCATAAGCTCCTAATATTCCCATAAGCTCCTACATATTCTCATAAGCTTCTACATATTCCCATAAGCTCGTTCACTCACCCACTGCAAACTCACCCATGTGTGCTCTCACTCACCCACGTGTTCGCTCACTCACCCACGTGCACGCTGACTCACACTCGTGCTTGCTCACTCACTAACTAAATGTTTACTCACTTAACTACGTGCTCAATAACTCAGCAGCGTGCTCACTCACCGACGTGCTCGTTCACTGACCCAAGTGCTTGCTCACTCACTAGCTCACTCACGTGTTCGCCCACTCTCCCATGAGCTCGATTTATCAGCTGCGTGCTTGCTTACCCACCCTTGCGCTCGCTAATTTACCCACATGCTCACTCACTTACCCATGTGATCGATTACTCATTCACGTACTCGGTCACTCACCCATGTGCTTACTAACTCACTAACCTAATGTTTACTCATTCACTAACCTATGTGCTCGCATCTCACTCAGCCACGTGCGCGCTTAATTAACCACGCGCGAATTCACTCACCCACTCGCTCGATCACTCACCCATGTACTGTGTCAATTACCCACTTGTTTCGCTCGTTCCCCCACGTGCATGCTCACTCACCCACATGCTAGCTCATTTATCCACTATTTCAAGAAGCACTACCCTTTCTAGGATACAAGGCCCAAGATTAGTTGACGACATACCTGATATAAAATGTACCATTTTGGAGATGCATGACATAATAATAATAATTATTATTATTAGATACCTCTAAGTTTATGTGAGATATTGATACATAATTAGGAGATGTACGACAGAACTATTCTTTCTTTTTTATTTTCCTAAGTGGGTGGGGGGGTATCCTAGGAAATGATACAATTTAGGACCCTAGGCAATGGTATATTTGGAGATCACCGGTAAAGGGATATTTAGGGATTTTACCCAAAGGTACATTTTGTGCCTTTTGGAAAACACGATGTCAAGTCAGCCGCATGCAAATATTGGGCCCCCAAAAATGTTAAGATAGCTGGAGTCCTCAAGACGATCCCCAGCTCTAAAATAATTTTATCTAGAGCCTCTGTTAAGTTAAATTGAGTCGTATTTTTTACAGTAGAAAAAGCACAACACGTTAGAGTCCCCGGTAAATAGTATTTGTGTAGACATGTTGACTCCCAATGTTGCGTCCTCTACTTTACACTAAATGATACGCGAATCAGGCTCTTCCCAACTTATGAGAGTCCCTGCCAGTACTATTTAATGTATTTCTATGGGTCTGCTATTTTCTTTTGCACCCGGGGCATCGACCGACCTTAGTTCGCCTCTGTTCAAAGGCGATAACCTTTTTTTTTTCCACCTTATGAATTGGCGTGTTTTTTTTTTATCAGATGCTCAATTTGGTGGAGATTGCCTGGGGCTAAAGATTAGCTGGTGACAGCCATTAGTTTAGGATATTTGACTGTGGAGTCCTGACTTGGGTAATATGAAATTAGTATTATTAGTATACTAATTAGTGAATGTGAGAGATAAGCCTACTAATTATGAGATTTAAGAAGTTCTAATTTGGAGATATCCCCAAGTCCACCCAGCTTTAAATGAGTACCTGAGTTTAAGTTAGGGGAGTAAAGGCGTCTGGGCGTTGTGCTAACCACACACTCCCTTTATATGTTGAGGTTACTGAAACAGATGAATTCTACACTTTATCTGCCCCGATAAGCCCTTTAGGGCTTAAGGGAACTTACTACTTAATTAAGAAAATATGAGCAGATACCCAGAAAGGAGGAGGGAGCGTCTGTATGTTAAGCCTGAGAGCTCCCTCAGCGTCCGGACCTTTTCTTTAATTATTGAAAATATACATCAGAGCTGTTCGTATGCATTGGGGGGGGGGAGACTAGGTAATATTATAACATTTGATAACAATTCGGACTGGAAAGGGGGTGTAAAGTAAAAGTAAAGTTCCCTTAGCCCTAATGGGCCATCGGGACAGGTGAAGTGTAGAATTCATCTGTTTCTATATGAAGGCATATGAAGGGATTGTGTGGTTAGCACAACGCCCAGCCGCCTTTACTTCCCCAACTTAAGTCAGGTACCCATTTAAATCTGGGTGGACTTGTGGGACGACTTTGAAACAAATTTCACCTGGAAAATTCCATGGGCCTCACCGAGGATCGAACCCAGGACTCTCAGGTCGACAGATGAGTATCTACACCACTCGACCATCCGTCCCACGGTAAGGGGGTGTGGTGGGGGCTTACACAGTGGGGCCCTCGCCTTGTTTGCCTACTCATAAGAATGACAGGATGTGGATTAGAGTACTAGTAATTACATTGAAATTTTTAGATGGTTAAAAAGTCATGCGGTTTTATAAGCAGAAAATAAAAATGTTTGTGAGTGGGTGTGTCTGTCCTCAAATCTTGTTACTTGTAACTATATTTTGGGCATGTTCTAATTTAGTGTTAAGGATCAGATGTGACATACGTTTCAATACCCATTTTAATAATTTTGAGTTTATGAATTACCACATAGCAGAGTTTGAACTTTTATTAATTCTTAAAATGGGAAAAATTAGCTGTAGTCCTTAAGTTAAGACTCTAAACACTGAACGATACATAGCAGAATAATTCTGATAATTATTGCCTTATGATTTCCATTTGCATTTGATTTTTGATCAATTAATAGAGTAAAAAAAGTTTACAATCCAGCAGATTTTTTAAAAATCTTAATTTAATAAAAACACATTGAAAACATGGATATTTTACTGCACTGTACAACGATACTGCAAACTGCAGCACGTTTGGTTGTTACATGTTATTATGTATGTCGGTGGATGAACTAGAAATAGTAATAGCCTAAATATATAGCTCAGTGATATCTTAACAGCAGGCAGTAGCTATGATTAGGCTATGAAATGTAGTGATTGCCCTTTGCAGTCATAGTTCACAATATTTCTTGTTTATTTATTTTCATTTTGTAATTTCACACTTATTTCAGAAGCACTGTAATTGAATCAATATATTAAAAATGGGACGAAGATCAATTAACACCACTAAAAGTGGAAAATACATGAATCCCACTGACCAATTTCGTAAGTGGTTTTGCAATGAGTATTAATTATAGTTCTACCTATTTTCGATTGGTACAAAACGACTCACAAGAGTCTAAATAGTAATGAATACTATATTAATATAGATAATATGATTGCATTGTACTTATTATTGTGCCCCTTTTATATAATCCATTGTAAGATTTTAATAATAAATCTGATCAAAAGTAATTTGAGTAGATTCTAAATGAACTTTCAACTTGTCTTTTAAGTATAATAATAAAGAAATGTTTTATATATAAGAAAAGTATTAATATATAAGAAAAGTATCAATATATATTAATCAGGGGTCCTAAGGCTCTATAGTCCATGACTTTCCCTTTCATGTATATGATCTTGGCCTTAATGTCATTTGTCATTTAACTCAAGTCAACTCTACAACCTGCTTGTTGCAACCAGGACCTATGTTTACATCTGTAGACTGCTAACGGTCTCTCTCAAACAAGTGGCCTTTCAGTCATCATATTTTGTTTTGATTGTGATGTCAATAACACCATAAAACTTAAAACTCAAAGTTCCAAAAATCGTGCATAGGCATAGCCTTCTGAGTTTCAGACCTGCCCTTCATCTTGCTCTTTTTATTTAGTCACTATATGGCAGGAACATTGCAATATTCTTTAGCTGCGATCTTCAATGTATACTTAAAAATAAACTGACAAGGAACCTTATATTCATAAGGTGATGGTAAGGCCATAATGGCTTCCAGCTTAGGTGAATCTTTTTAAATGACATATACAAAACAAAGAGCTATTTGAAATTTTTATAGCTAACATTTAAACCTACCACATAGTACATGATTAACTCTGAAAATAAAGAAGATATCAAATGCAATGTTTAATATCAGTTGCTGTTGAGAAAAAGTCTCTGTCAAATAGCTCATGATCTGTCATATTATAACATTATACCAAATCAACATAAGAAACTTTCTAAGAAAACCATTCTTTCTAATGGTTTGTATATGCACATTGTAAATGTTCCAGACACTTCTCATTTTCAGCTTATTTGCTGTAATTATTATTTTTTTTTTTTTACTTTTATTTTTTGATTAAACATATTTAAATTCTTTAAAATTTTTATTTCTTATAATAAATAATTCATAAATATTAACAGGCAAGGAGGCAAGAAAAAGAGAACTTAAAAAAGTAAGTATCTGTTTCTAAATGATTATTGTAATAGGCTTTTCTGTACTTTTATTTTTAAATACATTTCCCAAACTAGATTCACTGTATGTTTTTGACTCCTACACCAAAAACTAGATTTCCTTTTAATTTCAAGATATTTCCAGATGTTTATCTTATTAAAATTTAAGCATATAAATTAAAAAAAATATTTTTGAAACTTTATTTTTGTTTCTGGCCTGATTTAATTACTTATTAACAATGATGCATATATTTCATTGTCATATAATTTCACATTTTATTTATTGAGAAAATTATGATTAGTTTAACAGTTTAAAATAAATCTGTACATATTTCACATTCTATTAGCCTGCAGGTTAACTACAAACAGCACACAGAAGGGTACTTAATAACCATTGTAATACTTTATTATATTAAATTCATGTGACAATTTGAAATTTTTTTTTTTTTAACTAAAGAACAAAAAGCAACGTATTATGGTTAGAACAGCTGTGCTGAAAGGAAAAGATCCTATGAAACTTTTGGAAGAAATGGAGATAATTGACAGAATGGGTGTGTATGATATATCATTAGATTGCATATTACATGCCAATAGTAGATTCCAATTTTTAAAAAATTCAGCTACTTTCTCTTGGCATAAATTTTATTGATCAACCAAGCTCTTGTATTTTAAAAAAATTCAGCTACTTTCTCTTGGCATAAATTTTATTGATCAACCAAGCTCTTGTATTAGCAGTAAAATCAGTAAAATTCAGCTGTAAATTTGAATGATTAGTGAATTTTGCATGTATATTTTTAAGCAAGTCATGTGTTATTTGTAATTTATGCATTAAATCTCAGCATTTTCCTCCCTGGGCTGCAACTTTTCTCAGCTAAATCTTTCCCCCTGTCGACTTATTCTTGTGTCAGGCTTTGTATTGTAACTTAACAAAGATTGCTTATACTATCTTAAAGAGAAATAAATCATCAACACAACAATGTAACCAATGTTGAAAGAAAAATTATTGCTTCAGATTTAACGTAGGAATCCTCTTTTAAAACAGAAAAAGTAATGATAAACCTCAGTTATGTTATCTATTATTAAAAAAATCAATGAAGGAAATTTAACTAATTCTGAACAACATATTTGAATTTTTAAGAAATTGAATCATAAATGATAAAGTTTTGAAAAAACAATTTATTGTTTACTCTGGGTCTGCCCTGTGCTTTTTTCCCATTTAAAAAAAAACATAAATATTTCACACATAAACACTCAATAAATTTAACGAATCATTTCAAAATGCTATTCTTAAGTCTAGAAGTCTTTTTCAGAATATTTTTCAGTTGTGCAGTTTTGTCTTTTTTTGTAATTTATATTTATTTAAAAGATAATAAAAGTTTAAATTTTTGTATATTTTCAAGAAAAAATGCCTATTTCATATTTCTTGGGCTAGGAGTGCTCAGAATTTCCACTTAATTGAAAATAGTTACCCTCTTTTTATTTGTTAAGCTATTATTTAATTGTATCATTTATAAAATATGACCAGTTGGTCATTTATAATTTTAATTGTGTTTAATTTCAGAATATAATCCAATGCAGCCCCCATCACTCAATGAGAAAGTGTTGAGAGAAAAAAGAAAAAAATTGAGAGAAACTTTTGACAGGGTTTTCAAATTATATGTGAGCATATTATATTTTTATTCCATTGTAGCAGCGCAAAACAAACTTTTGCTTTATTTCGTATTTTAAAAAATAATTCTATTTGACTACCCAGCATATAAAAAAATGAACGAAATAAAAAAAAATGTATTAAGTTGGCTATTTATTTGTGCTTTTGATTTACATTAGAAAGGAAAGTTTCTTTTAGTAGTTCTCTTTCTTGCTGTTAACAGGAAAAAGAGAGACCTGAATATGCTATAGAACTGAAGAAAGCCAACACAGAGTATGAAAAAACCAGATCACAGTTACAGCTGTATTTTGGTATTAATAATAACCAACCATTACTTTACCATACATGTTTACAAATTTGAAATGCAAGAAATTTAAGATAATTAGTTGTTGTTTTTTTTTATTTTACCAGCATATTTCACTTGTATTAGAGAAAAAAATGTCCTTTAAAGATTATTTTTTAAGTACCTAAAATTTGTATTAAATTTTCAGTTGTATTTATCCATTATTATGAAAAAATAAATAAATTATATTTATATATCCTGCATGTGCGCTAATATCAAACCAGTTTTTGGTCATGCAATGTTTTAGATTTTGAATTATGGTGCTAGACTTACGGGATACTGTATATATTTAATTTATAAATACACATAAAAGTCTACACACTTTAGGCAAACAACATATTTAGATAATTTTGAAATATGTTAAAAATTTCTTTGCACCTATAAATGATTGTATTATAGATTTATCATTGGAATTATTATATCTTATCACAGATCAAGTTCGCAATGCAGAGAGAGTACAGTTAGATCAGATTCCTTTACCAGATGCTCCTGTGGACCCATCAGGTTTGAAACTACTAACAAAATAAATTTGAACAATTTTAAATTTATTTTTAAATTTTGAGAAGAAAATAAGTTTTATTGTTTGTTAATTCAGTTAATAAAATTTAACAGATATTTATTGAAAAAAAGTATACAATTTATTATATGAAGAGTTTTAAAACGGACTAGCTATCAGGTAAGATGAAAGGTTTCTGGAGCCCTGCATAATAAGCGTTGTGAGACTTGCACAATGCACAAATGCTCCATATATTTATGCTAGAAGCATTTTAAGCCTGAATTGCCTAACCCTAACTTATGTGGGTTAAGCTATTATGGGTTTAAGCGCCTCATTTGTCTCAGTTTTATATATCTGAGGCTGGTGTTAAAAAATGAGCATACACTTTTTAATATCTCATTGGATCATAATGTATAATTCTTGGATGTCTGATTTGGAATGACTGAGTTTTCCTTAGAAAAGTATAAAAAAATTTATGGCCAACAAGTAATACTAACTACTCATAAAAAAATGGACATGAAATGCAAAAAAATTATTACAACATAAATCATCATCATCATCATTGCCCGTCACTCCTATCGGGGTATGGGCCACCAACTAAAGTTCTCCAGCGACTTCTATCCTGAGCCATTCTCTCCAGCTGCTTCCAGCTGAACCCCATCCTGGTGATGTCCACTTCAAATTCTCGCCTCCAGGTGTTTCTAGGCCCACCTCTCTTTCTTTTTCCTTGAGGATTCCAACTCAATGCTTGCCTAGTGATGTTGCTTGCTGGCTTTCGTAATGTGTGGCTTATCCATCCCCACCTTCTCTTCCTGATCTCCTCTTCTATTGAAGCTTGGCCGGTTCGTTCTAAGAGGCTGGCACTGGTGATGGTGTCAGGCCATCGTATTTGGAGAACTTTCCTAAGGCAGCTGTTGATAAAGGCCTGGACTCTCTTAGTGGTGGTCTTCGTAATCCTCCAGGTCTCAGCTCCATATAATAGGACTGACTTTACATTGGTATTGAACAGGCGAATTTTGGTGTTCAGAGACAGCTCTTTGGAATTCCAGATGTTCTTGAGCTGGATAAAGGCGGCTCTTGCTTTTCCGATCCTTGCTTTGACATCTGCATCTGTTCCACCCTGCTGATCTATGATGCTACCCAGATAAGTAAAGGACTCTACTTCCTCCAGTTTACTTCCGTTTAGGGTCACTGCATTTGTGCTGGTGGAGTTAATTTTCAGGATCTTGGTTTTAGATGTGTGTATGCTAAGGCATTCACAAGATTTGTTTTCTCTTGCATCTGTTGATAGCTGTGTGTAAGGAGAGCAAGGTCATCTGCAAAGTCCAGGTCGTCCAGCTGTTTTAGCAAAGTCCATTGGATTCCATTTCTTCTTTCCCTGGTGGATTTCTTCATAATCCAGTCTATAGCCAGTAGGAAAAGGAATGGGGAAAGCAAGCATCCTTGTCTGACTCCTGTTCATATCTGGAAGCTGTCTGTTAGCTGCCCTCCATGGATAACTCTGCAGGACATACCCTCATATGATTTCTCGATCAGTTTAACTATTTTTAAGGGGACACCATAATGTCGAAGAAGTTTCCAGAGGATTTCTCGATCTACACCGTCGAACGCTTTCTCAAAGTCAATAAAGTTGATGTATAGCGGCGAGTTCCACTCCAGGGACTGCTCAACTATGATGCAGAGCGTTGCGATCTGGTCTGTGCTTGACCTGTTTTGACGGAAACCTGCCTGTTCGTCTCTCAGCTGTGGGTCGACTGTGTCTTTTATCCTCTCCAAAAGGACTCGGTTGAAGACTTTGCCTGGCACTGATAGCAATGTGATGCCCCTGTAGTTGTTGCAGTCGCTACGGTCACCTTTTTTGGGAAGCTTGATGAGATATCCTTCCTTCCAGTTTGTTGGTACGTCTTCTTCCTCCCATATCCTTTCAAAGAGTGGGTACAACAACTCAACTGTCGTATTGAGGTCTGCCTTTAGTGCCTCTGCTGGGATGTCATCTGGTCCAGCTGCTTTCCCATTTTTTATCAGAGTGATGGCTTTTCTGATCTCCTCTTTGGTTGGCTTGTCACAGTTGATTGGCAGATCTGCTATGGCTGGTTCAATGACAGGGGGGTTCAGTGGTGCTGGTCTGTTCAGGAGTTCCTCAAAGTGCTCAGCCCATCTATTCAACTGCTGATCTAATTCATTAATAGCTTTCCCTTGCTTGTCTTTGACAGGTCTTTCTGGTTTGTTGGTCTTCCCTAAAGTCTCTTTGTTATGTCATATAACATTTTCATGTTTCCACTGTAGGCTGCCTGTTCTGCTTCATCTGCCAATCCATCCACATAGTCTTTCTTGTCCTTCCTAATACTTCTTTTCACTTTGTTGTGTGCTTCCGTGTATTCTTCTTGAGCTTTGCCTTTAGCTGATCTAGTTTTACTGTTGTTGACTGTTGCTTTCTTCTTCCTCCTGTCCTCTATCTTATTCAGGGTATCAGTTGTGATCCACGCTTTTTGATGGTGCTTCATTGGCCCCAGTACCTCTTGGCATGCTGATCTTAATGACTCTTTCACTTTCTGCCACTCATTTGATACACTATACTCCTCTTCCACCAGTTCATGGAGCACTTCATATTTGTTCTTCAGCACCAAGTTGAACTGTTCTTTTATCTTAGGATCTTTCAGAAGGTTAATGTTGTACTTTACTCTTCTGTCTGCTGTGCTTGTCTCATATCTCTTCAGCTTCAGTTTCAATTTCGCTACAACCAGATGGTGATCAGACGCTACATCCGCCCCTCTTCTCACTTTTACATCTTGTAGGGATCTTCTAAATTTCCTGTTAATGCAAAAATGGTCTATCTGATTCTCTGTCACTTTATCCGGGGATATCCATGTATTCTTGTGGATTCTTTTATGGGTAAATATGCTCCCTCCTATGACCATGTTATTGAGTGCACACAGGTCTGCAAATCTCTCCCCATTCTCGTTCATCGTTCCCAGAGCATGTGTGCCCATGACTTGCTCATAACCTGTGTTTTCGGTCCCAATCTTTGCATTGAAATCTCCCATGAGGATGATTACATCTTTTCCAGGGAAGGCCTCAAGTATCTTCTGTATTCTGCTGTAGAACTGGTCTTTGTCGTCTTCATCACTGTCGTTTGTTGGTGCATAACACTGGACTATATTAGTTTTGATCTTCTTCTTGGTACGGAAGGAGGCAGTAATGATCCTCGGACCGTGTGCTTCCCATCCAATCAGTGCCCCCTGTGCTTTCTTGGACAGCATGAGGCCAACTCCCTGTGTGTGTGGTGCATCATTCTCTTCGTGTCCGGAGTACAGCAGCATCTCCCCTGATAACATTCGTCTCTGTCCAGCTTGTGTCCACCTTGTCTCGCTAATGCCTAAAATGGTCAGTTTGTTTCTCTCCATCTCTGCTGCTATCTGAGCCATCTTTCCTGACTCATACATGGTCCTGACATTCCATGTGCAGATAGTGGTTTTCCTGGTTGTCAGAAGGGTAGTCGGCTTTGTGGCTTCCTTTCGGCTTTCACCACAACTAAGCTTCATGGTATTCGTGATGAAGAACCTTCTTCTCCCAGGACTGAAATATCTGTTTTTTCTTATGTTCGTGTTTCTGTAGCAAAGGGTTTTTTAACAGGGTGGGGTTGCTAGCCGCACGCCCAACCCTCCTCCTTTTTCAGCCGGGCTTGGGACCGTCCTTGGCGGAGTTAACATAAATTAAGTGATACAATTAGTTTATATTTGTTGATTATTGCTTAAATGAACCTGTTTCAAATGAACTGATTGTATTTCAAGAATTCAAAGCACAGTACATTATGTTTTGATTTCTCGTAATTTTATTTTATGTATGAAAAAAAAAGTAGCGTTGTTAGAGAACTGGCTAAGGGAAGTGAGAGGTAAAAATAATGCATTTAATTGATAGACTTCAATTGTGAGATACAAAGTAATTACAAATTTAGGATAAAATAATTTTTTTTTAAATGCTGGAACTATTTTTAAAGTTAAACAGTTATGCAAAGGTTATGCAGGGAACAGTTAGTCAAAATGACAAACTGATGTTTATATTTATAATCAATATTGTTTTTTTTAAATTTATCTCAGTTAATATATCTGAAACTGATGCTTATAGAAATATGCATACACTTATTATTATCTGAATAAATAAATCTAAAGCTGAAATTAATGAAATCATCTTACACTTTTTTTTTTATCATTTCAGTTCCTGGAGCTATTCCTCTCCCTACAGACCTCCCACTTCACATGCCCCTGTCTGGGATTACAATTAATATGTCTCATTTACAACCACAGTCAATTCTTAAAAAAACATCAGCTTATGGGTAAGCTTATTTGCATTATGTTTTATTTTACATTTAGTTTGAAAATTCTAGCCAAAATAGTTATGTCTTTTATCATAAATGATAGTTTTTCTTGTGTTACATTGACAGACCTACATTAGGTATCGGTCCTCAAATACCTATTCACATTAAAAGTCAAAAGAAAAGACCTCCAGGTCCACCCCCAGGTCCACCGCCTGCACTAAGTGACAGTGAGGAGGAAACAGATGAATATGATCCAGAGAAAGGTAAGTTAATACAATTTAGTGCAATGTGCAAGAAAAAAAAATTTTTTAAACATACTCATTAGGGATGGGATGATTCAAGAGTTTTTATTGATGCCAATTCAATTCAGATTCTTTCCTAAAATATCAATTCCTATTCTTGATGTCACAGTTTGATTAAAATAGTTACATAAATCAAATACCAAATTATAACTTCTTTTTATTAATGACCAATGTGGAGTGCTTTATTGATATAAGTTTTGATTGAAGTATTCAGATATTGGTAAAGATTTTTTTTTGTAAAGAAAGGAAGTAATCTTGACTGCATGGGATGCAAATATATAGCTTACAACTACTTAATATAATTCAGACCCCTTAAGCATTCAATGGATTAATGATATCTATTGAAGGGAGAAATGTTTTAAGATAGAATTAAATGTTGTGTATCACTAAAGTCTCATTCATGACAGCTGTTGATTGAAAAACTACCATACACTACTGTTAGCAGATACACTCACAGACACATACACTACTGTTAGCAGATACACTCACAGACATATACACTACTGTTAGCAGATACACTCACAGACACATACACTACTGTTAGCAGATACACTCACAGACACATACACTACTGTTAGCAGATACACTCACAGACACATACACCACTGTTGGCAGATACACTCACAGACACATACACTACTGTTAGCAGATACACTCACAGACACATAAACTACTGTGAGCAGATACACTCACAGACACACTACTGTGAGCAGATACACTCACAGACAGATACACTACTGTTAGCAGATACACTCACAGACACATACACACTAACAGACACACACACACTCTCAGGTACACAATACTCAACTATTGACAGGATATACATTCTAAAACACATCTATTGATAGTAGATACATACTGACACATGCAAACATCTTTTGGCGGGAGATGCAGTATCTGTTCCTATAAATTTGTGTGCAAATGAATTTAATGAGTTAAATTTTTATTGTATCTTAGTTCAATCTGTTTATTAAGAGTAAATGAGTATATAGTACCTATGTTACGGCCAGTGTTTGCCATTTATTTAGCCAGAGTACTATGCCCAGTGGTCAATCTGTTGGCAATTAATTTATTTTGCTTTAATGCTTTTGGTCACTTAAAATATGATGCTGCTCACATCGCCACTTGAGTTTTAGCCATTTGCACCCAGCAATTTGGTTCTTAGGTCAATGTTGGTGGCCAATATCAGCATTGGTTTGTTAGCAAACATTGGCTGCAACATATATAGACATATTACAGTTGTAGTAAGTAAAGTTCCCTTAGCCCTAAAGGGTCATCGGGGCAGGTGAAGTGTAGAATTCATCTGTTTCTATAACCTCGGCATATGAAGGGATTGTGTGGTTAGCACAACGCCCAGCCGCCTTTACTTCCCCAACTTAAGTCAGGTACCCATTTAAAGCTGGGTGGACTTGTGGGACGACTGTGAAACAAATTTCCCCTGGAAAAATTCCCCATGGTTCTCACCGAGGATCAAACCCAGGACTCTCAGGTTGACAGTCGAGTATCTACACCACTCGGCCATCCGCCCCACTAGACATATTACAGGACAAAAAATATTTCTTAGACCTGTTGTGATATATTCCATTTCTTCATGGGGATGAAAGAAGGGCAACGCAAAAACCACCCCATAGTAGTATATAGGATCTAAGAGAAATTAATTTATAACACTACCCTTTTTAAATTTGTGATATATTAATAATAATAGTAAAAAAAATTACTCCTTTGCATATTGATCAGCACAAAATAACTATGGAACGTGTATCTTTCACTTATGCGAGTCTGTTTTGATAAATATATTGGCAAACCATATTCACAGGCTTGATATGTATTGCATCTTCATAGAGTAATTTATTACATAGTATATAGGACTGTTACAGGTCAGTCAAAACATTTTCTCATAGCTGTTGTGATTGAATTTCTCTGCCAGATTAAAAGACCGACTGTCTTTATTACAAATAATATCTTTAAATCACAAAAAAAGCACTTTTTGTATGAACAATTTCATTAAACTAGCAACTCTAAATATGTGATAATGGGATAATAATAAAATGAGTCATTCACATGTTAATAAGTACAAAATAATTATATTAGGCATGCCATTCCTTATCGGAGTTTGATAAATTGGTTGGTAAATCAATTTGACAAGTTAAATTTGTATTTTATCTCAGTTAGATCTCTTTATTAATAGAGTTATTGAGCACATAGTATAAAGACCTGTTGACTTACTTGACTTTGCTCCTTGAACTCCTTGCAAAGCAAAAGGCCTCTGCAATCACTCTCCAGTGCACTCTGTTTTGGGAGGCCTTTTTTAACCCCCCCCCCCCTCAATGTTTGGTTGCAAATTTCATCTCTTGTTCGCAAGACCCTCTCCAAGTGGTCTTTGGGCGGCCTATAGTGAACTCCAAGAGCTGACTGACAAGCTTGCAGATAGGGCAGGTGCATAAAGAATGGAAATCAGCTCAGATAAAAGCAAGATAATAGTCAACACCACAGATGTATCACAATGAACGATCTAACGCTGCAAGAGGTACAGAATTTCAAATACCCACCTGAGCGATGTTATCTGACGATGGAAGCAGTAAAGTTTAAATTTGGGCGCCCCTCTAAGGCTAAATCTGAATCTGAACCAGCAAAAACATTAGTCTACTAACAAAGCTCAGACCAAGGCCTAGTTAAAACCATTGCCCTGTATGAGTGTGAAACATGGACACTTCTAGCAGCTATGGTAAGCAAGTTGCAGACATTCAAAAATAAATAAATTTCCGTCCTAGAATGCAAGACCAATAAGTATGTCTGGGAAAGAATATCCTCAATAGCGGGCCGTCAGGAAATAATTATGTGTTAAGACATAAAAGCCTGCCAAAAACCATTCTTCATGGAACTGTAGAAGGAGGCCGTCCCAGAGGACGCCAGCGGAAATGTTGGTTTGACGAATATTAATGAGTGGAGAGGGCTACTAATGAATGAAGACAGCCGCTCAAGTTAGGAGAAATATGTCCGTTGATGTGCTCATTAATTAACGACCGCATCGGTTACGGGTATGACGATGATGATGAGACAGAAAAATGCCTGGAATGAGTTTTTGGAATATAAAATGTTTAAAATCATTTGATTATGATACCAGAAAAAATATAGATTCTTAAGATTAATTGTCCCAACACTATTATTAATGTAATTAACACAGTAATTTTTTCCTAAATTATTTGCCTTGGGTATTCACATCTTTAACTTTTTTAGCCCAAGCTTCCTGAGTGTAACTCATTTTCCTAGAATATACTGAACACATGATTTTTGGTTACAATGAAAATGTTGAAGAAAATTATACCATTAATCTAGGCATAAGAAATGCTTGGCTAGGTACTAATTTAATTCAAATAATATAGCTGTGTCAGTTTGAACACCATGCAAGTTGTCTCTTTCTGAAACTGGAAGTTTTTTTTTGGAATTTAAAGCTTTTATGCTGAGCTCATAAAAATATTCTTTCTTCAATTTATTACATGTATTATTAATTTTGAGATGTTTACATTGTTAATTTTTTAAAATTCACAACATTAAAAAAAACAACTTAAAAATTAATTGGCCTTTATGTCAGCAATACTAGCTGTGTGTGAGGCCCCTGTAAGGATGAGAGGAAATCTCTTAGATCCTATAAACCACTCATGGGACGGATTTTATCCCTACCATAGCCAATAGTGCAATAGCCATGGAAGCACCTTGTGAGATATAGCTGCAACTTTCACCTTGAGCTGAGATATCCATTGGTCCTCACTGGAGATCATACCAGGGACCCTCAGGTGGACAGCCAAGTGCTTAATGCCATGACTGTCTGTCTCCAGCAACACTAGTTGTAGCTTTTTACATTTTTTGAAATACTTGTATACAAGCATATGCATTGACCTAAATTCATTAATAAACCATTATTGATTTACATGGCTTCATCAAAACACTGAGGCTTCTAGTTTTATGGCCTCAAGGGACTGAGATAGGTATGTCTATATCTTTTATGTGATGAAAACTTAAGGTGATTTGTTACTTTACAATTATATAGGCATTGAACTTGGTAAAGTTGATGTTGACATCACACATGCTGATGACATTCCTGATGAGCCTCAATGTAAGTGGTTTCTAATCGTCAAATTTTATTATCTGCAAAAGTTAGCAGATAATGTTATTTCAAAGTTACATCTTAAAACAGTTAAAAGTGTTACACAAAAAATAATAATTTTTAGACTTTTAAATGGGCTGACTTTAGAGAATATGTGTAATTAATTATCATTCATTTTTTCTTTAATTTTTAGACTGATGTATTCTGGGTGTTCCTATTTTTAATCCATAATAATTTTTTTCCTGTAGATAAATCCAGACGCATAAGATTTGCAGATGATGAAGATGACTATGACACAAAGTATGACAAGGATCGAGACATCCGTAGGAGAATGCACCGAGAAGAAAAAAGGGAAAGAAAGAGGAGGAGGCGAGAATCAGATAAAACCGACTCAGGGAAAAAGAAAGTATCTGCCTTGCAAGCAATGATGCTGAAGATGGCTGGACAAGATACACCAGATTTTGAGAAAGAAGATGAGTCAGAGACAACCTCTTCTGATTCCTCATCATCATCAGAAGACGAAGATGATGACAGAAAAAGGAGCAGAAGGGTCTGTAGTTATATATCCATTGTCCTGTTATTCATTTTTTTTTTTTTTGAACCTTTGATGAATGTGTAATTCTGGATCTTTATGCTCCATGGCATATAGCAGAGGTGTAGAAAAAATATTAATTCCATTTTGTACCAAAAACATTCTGGTCTGCGTACATGGATAAATTAGTAACTTAGTTGTTACTTGACTTAATTCCTTGAACTCCCTAGTTGTTAAGTCATATATTATTTTATTTTTTTAAAGATTATGTATAATCCATTATATACTGAGTTGTTGAATAAAAACTAAAGTTACTAATCTACAATTGGCATCAAAATGTTACTTCATACACAGGTTGCTGTAATACAGTGGAAAGGATACTATAGAATGTTTTGTTCTGTTATTATATGAGTTTGGGCCTAACCATGCGCTATCTGTTCACGGCTTCTCTCCATCATACATCATGACTGTTTCACCAGCCATAGCTATGAAATTTTAACCTGCAGTTAATAAGAGATGTTTCTAACATTCATTCTATACAACTCTTCTGTGCATAGATATGAGTTTATTGTGCAAGCGTTATGTTATAGTTTTATTTGTGGTTTTTCACAATAATAGGACTGTTAGAATGAAACCATATTAATACATGTAGTTTTAAGTTTTATAAAGTTTCTGCTATTATTTCAAACATTTTTTGTTTAGCTATTATTTTATAGTTACCATGAAAAGTTTGCAATATGTCTTGCAGGAGGATGAAAGAGTAAGATTTAAAGACAGGGAAGCTGTCAGAAAACGAGATGACATGTCTCTCATGGATGATAGGCAGCCTGGACTTGAGGATGCTTTGGAAAGGTTAACAGATGAAGATGCTGCTGCTATTAGTGCTGCTCGTTTAATTGAAGAGGCTGAAATGGAGGCTGAAACTAGGCATCTCACTCCTAGAGTTAATCCACCTGGTCCCCCGCCTGGCCTACCCCCTAACATGATAGGTATATCAGGACTGCCCCCAGGTAACAGATTAGAACTGCTAAAGTTCTGCCCTATTTGCTGTAAGCCTAGTTTAAATTTGTGTGTGTGTAAGAAATAATAGATGTATTTGTTGTACAGGTCCTCCACCTGGTGCTCCTCCTATGTTTATGAGACCTCCTGCCATCCGTGGTGCACTTCCAAGATTAATACCTCCTGGACCACCACCGGGAAGACCTCTTGGCATGCCTCCAGGACCACCTCCTGGGTTGCCACCAAATCTGAGGGCACTTCCAATGCGTATTCAGGCTCCAATGGGTAATTTTATTTTTGTAATAGCACTAAATTAAATGTATGCATAAAGTAACAAAAAAAAAAAGATTTATAATTTTAACTTTGAAGATAAGTTCAACTAAATTACATTTGTATTATCATAGTTTAAAAAATTACTGACCACAATAAATTACAGGTGTTCCTCCTCCCCGTATGTTGAGACCGCCTGGTATTCTGCCACCATCAATACCGCCCCCCATTGGTGGACTCTCTGCCGGCACACCCATCAATCCAAATATTTTGAGTGCACTGCCCAGCATCCTAAGACCCAGAGGTGATGAGGTTACTCCGGGCAGTGGAGGTCAGTCAAGGGTCACCATTCAGGCCAAACCTCAAATCAAGAGTAAAATGGGAGATATTACCAGATTCATGCCAACTGCCCTTAAAGTTAAAAGAGAAATTCGAGACCAGAAAGGAAGACTGAGAGCTGTTGGTAAGTTTTAAATTTTTTTTTTATTGGAAGCTTTCTAAAAATAATTTACCTATGTCTCTACATGTATTAAAATTTTTTAATAATACTCTATAAATATCATTGCAAGTCACATTTTATATAAGTCCGAGATTCAGTGAATACTGTAGTAGTGTGGAGCACAAAATAGTGACAGCACTTTTTCATTAAAAAGCTACTACGTGTTTAGGCTTTAAGTTAGAGAGCAAATTTTAACTATGTAACTGGGGGACTTTTTTTTGCCTAGTAAGCTCAAAATTCAGTCCACACTGGTCAACACTGTAGTTAATTTTTTAAAATAATTTTCATGCTTCTCCTTCCTTTGGCTCTACAGCCTATTTAGGCCCCTGGCCTGCCATACTACTCTTCTCCACTTTTTCTCGATACATGGCGTTCTTCCTCCACTCTCTCACTCCTATGGCTTTATTTTCCTTTCCCAAGTGTTTAGCATATTTTCTGCTAGTTAGCTGATGGTCGATGTTTCACTACCATATTTTACTGCTGGTCGGATCATTGTCTTGTATATGGTTTTTCATGCTTAGTTTCAATAAAATATCTACAAATGTAACACTTTATTATTTCATTCTAATATGTGGCAAATAATAGTGCATTGGTGAATTTAGTAATTTTAATGTTCCCTCATCTCTAAATGCTGAATACATGTACATGTAACTAGTTTGAAAATATTTTGTGAGTTTCTACAGTTATTGCCCCTAATTTTTATACTTTTATACTATTTTAAAGTTATTTATATATCTTTTTGACCTTACCTCTGCTGCTTTTAAGTGAGTTCATATATCAGTTTGGATATCACAGCAATTTCAAACATAGTAATATGGCGACATTTGTGTCAACCAGTTAAGAAAGTATGTTGCCTAGTAAGTTAAAAATTCAGACCCTGGGCAACAAGTAAATTTTATTCATAATTTCTTAGCTTGTTCTAATATAATTATACTATCAATTCTAATGGAAGATACCCCCCTTTTGACTCATTATCATATTCGAGTTGATTCAATCACTAAATGATTTGTTATTTCCTTATGAGCGTGGTATTTACACTACATGGGGAAGTCCAGTCTGCTCTTCTAGTTTCTATGAAAACTAAAAATCACAGAAAACAATGATTTTTAAACCTCAATAGATTTCTTTGTAATTAGATTAGTGATATTTTAAAATCTACAATTGTGTTAAAGGCACCAACTTGACTAATTTAAGACATTATGATAGCTTGGATAGATTTAAAGTTTTGACTTTTTATCACTAATGAAGTAACATCTTTACATGCGTTTGTTTGAAAACTATTCCTTCAAATTTGACATGGAAACATGAACTTAGAATGTGTGTTGTTATAGTCAAATGAGTCAAATTTTATTGCTGTATGTTGGCTAGTTGTTGATGACTTAATGTTTTGAAGTTTTATGGATGCATGAAATTGAGAAAAATGGCTAATCATTATATTCAGTCAGTTTTTTTTACCAAATTTTTCAGTAGTTTTGAGTGCAAAAAAACTGATTAATTTTTCTTCAAACTATTCATGCTTGACATGCACATGTTAAGAAATTGCACATTTGAGTTACATATTGTCATGCTTTTTTTTTTTTTCACTTAATCAACCCAAGTCCTATTATACTCTTTACATTAAGAAAGGATGAATTCAGACATTTTTGAAAAATATATGCACACCACTGTGTCTCAGAAAATTTTGGTTGTTTCATTGTCCTTTGGTAGTGTTCTCTTTATGGTTAAAAACTAAGCTTGTTTTATTTCATATTATTTTTTTCCGGCATCCTGTTTTTACTATTTTATATAGGTTGTGTTGCCAGCAGCCAAAATTGTATCATAAATATATCAGAAAAATCTTGGGAATTTCTCATTTCTTAAAATTTAGCCCATTTCATTTTGATAAAAAAACCTAATGTAAATTTGTTAATTAACTATAATACATAATGATTTATTTGTTTGTTCAGGCAGAGAAGAGGAACAGAGGGTGATAGGAGCTCAAGCCAAGCCACAACCTGCATCTGCCACACAACCAAAGACTAAAGACGATGCTTATGATCAGTTCATGAAAGAAATGGAGGGCCTGATATAATCAGCTTTTTTTTGTTGTTGCATTTGATTATATTTAGATGTCTTAATCTAATCACAGATATTTGATTATATTTAGATGTCTTAATCTAATCACAGATATTTGATTATATTTAGATGTCTTAATCTAATCACAGATATTTGATTATATTTAGACGTCTTAATCTAATCACAGATATTTGATTATATTTAGACGTCTTAATCTAATCACAGATATTTGATTATATTTAGATGTCTTAATCTAATCACAGATATTTGATTATATTTAGATGTCTTAATCTAATCACAGATATTTGATTATATTTAGATGTCTTAATCTAATCACAGATATAGACTGCTTGTTAGGAACTATTTGAACTTAGATCATCACTTGTGATGTAGATTAACTATTAAAACACCTAGTGTATTATCAAATGTTATTTTTTTCAAGGACGCTATTTAAGTTGTGGTAAAAAAAGAACTCTGGTTAAGAATGGACTTTGTTTTATATTTGATGTCATCACTGTTCAAAGCTCATCAGTAGACATTGTTCTCTTTTTTTTTATTTCCAACATTTTGTTTGTTTTTTTTCTTGTCATTTGAATATTCTGTAATGCCATTTATCAGAGGCTTGTAACATGTCATAGTATGTGAGAAAATGAAAGTGTTTTATTTTTGTTATTTGAACATACCTGTGAAGTCCTGATTTACTTTACAGATTTCTTTTTTTTAAAGTTTGTAAATAATTTAACTAAGTTTCAAATGAATGATAAAATTGTATTCAGTAACCAGGATGACTTTGTTTCATTTAATGCATGAAATTAGGGCAAATGGTTGTTTAACTTGTCTTTATGAGTTTATTGTTTTATTTGCTATCATGCACTACACAGTGTAAAATGACTGATTATTATCATGCACTACACAGTGTAGCATGACTGATTATTATCATGCACTACATAGTGTAACATGACTGATTATTATCATGCACTACACAGTGTAACATGACTGATTATTATCATGCACTACATAGTGTGACATGACTGATTATTATCATGCACTACATAGTGTAACATGACTGATTATTATCACTTCATAATAAATTGATACATTGAATTAACACTTAGTGTGACTTTTTTTGTCAGCCTGTATGCACAAACTAAAACTATGTTGGTCTAAATTCAGATAGATAGGCACAAACTAAAACTATGTTGGTCTAAATTCAGATAGATAGGCACAAACTTAAACTATGTTGGTCTAAATTCAGATAGATAGGCACAAACTTAAACTAAAACTATGTTGGTCTAAATTCAGATAGATAGGCACAAACTAAAACTATGTTGGTCTAAATTCAGATAGGCACAAACTAAAACTATGTTGGCCTAAATTCAGATAGATAGGCACAAACTAAAACTATGTTGGCCTAAATTCAGATAGATAGGCACAAACAAAAACTATGTTGGTCTAAATTCAGATAGATAGGCACAAACTAAAACTATGTTGGTCTAAATTCAGATAGATAGGCGCAAACAAAAACTATGTTGGTCTAAGTTCAAATAGATAGGCACAAACTAAAACTATATTGGTCTAAATTCAGATAGATAGGCACAAACTAAGACTATATTGGTCTAAATTCAGATAGATAGGAATAAACTGAAACTGTTTCATTTGTAGTATTTTTTATCCACTCACATTAATCAAAGATGAAAATTATAGCATTTGAGCTATACACATACAACTTGTGGGACATTTACTTAAATTTCAAGTCAAATAATTAGTAACTCATAGATTAATATGAAGATTACCCAAACTGAAGTACATTCTGTGGTAGTTGGGGTAACTGATAGTACATGATATAGTTGTAGGGATAACTGATTGTACATTCTATATTTGTATGGAGTAACTGATAGTACATTCTACAGTTGTTGGGGTAACTGATAGTACATTCTACAGTCGTAGTGGTAGCAGTTGCCGTTGCTCAAATTTTTCGATAATGTTGGCTTGTCTCGCATAATTCTAAGGTGGTTAATATGTCACGCCATTTCTCTTCAAGGTTTAAGATTATGTCAAATGTGGACCAAGAAGTTGACTAGGTATGGAAATAATCTGAACTTGTGGTATACCATCATAACTGACAATATTTAGAGCAATTTACTGTTAGTAACTGTAAGAAAACTAGGGTGTCTTTTTCAGAATCATTCTTATGTATTAAGGGGGCCCCAAGCCGAGACGTCTAGAGATTTAGGGGCCCCTCAATATAAGTATATTACAGGGCAACCTAGCATCACATTTTTGAAAAGGTCCCTTTTGAGCTTGAAGTCCAGTTTTCCTATCCAAACGAATGGTTCTTGTGTTTCTTTACGAACAGATACATATGTCGTACCAAGTCGCCCATTGACCTGTTTCCCACATCCCCTGTGATACTTACAGGGTTGTTAGTATTGGTATCGGCCAATACAGTATCGGCGATACTTTTTTAGTATTGGTTGATGTATTGCCGATCCTTTTTTGTATTAAGTATTGATTTGCGTATCGCCGATACATTTTAACCGAAAAAATGTCGATACTCGATACCAATACTTTTCTATTGCCACTATTAGATAATTGCAGCAAAACAATAGCGATTTTAATACCTTGTTTTAAAAGTAATCTACATAAATTCAATCACTACCAGTAATCATAGTCATCAACCCTACCAATATTAACACCACCCACATCCCCGCCAATACAATCATGGTCATCGAATTGAAGGAAATTTTGAAGTTTTTGCTTTGCGCGCCAATATCTATAAATGTTATTCTTATATTCTTTCATTCATTTACTTTCTTTCTATCAACTATTTGTTCAATGTTTCAATGAACGACAGAAAAGAAAACTTTATTTCTTTTTTGATCGATCTGTCAGTTATATAAAAACTTGCACTCTTTATATTTTAAATAAAAATATTTTTTATTGTTCTCAAAAGTATTGGTATTGTATTGGTATCGATTTTGGCAATACATTTTTACTTGAATATTTGTATTGGTATTGGCGATGCTATTTTCATGAAGTATTGGTATTGACAGTACAATTTTAGAGTATTGGTAACAACCCTGGATACTTACGATGTATTGATTACACATTTTAACTAGCTGTTTTCTCTTCAGATGTTTTGATTGATTACACATTTTAACTAGCTGTTTTCTCTTCAGATGTTTTGATTGATTACACATTTTAACTAGCTGTTTTCTCTTCAGGTGTATTGATTACACATTTTAACTAGCTGTTTTCTCTTCAGATGTATTGATTACACATTTTAACTAGCTGTTTTCTCTTCAGATGTTTTGATTGATTACACATTTTAACTAGCTGTTTTCTCTTCAGATGTATTGATTACACATTTTAACTAGCTGTTTTCTCTTCAGATGTATTGATTGATTACACATTTTAACTAGCTGTTTTCTCTTCAGATGTATTGATTGATTACACATTTTAACTAGCTGTTTTCTCTTCAGATGTTTTGATTGATTACACATTTTAACTAGCTGTTTTCTCTTCAGGTGTATTGATTACACATTTTAACTAGCTGTTTTCTCTTCAGATGTATTGATTACACATTTTAACTAGCTGTTTTCTCTTCAGATGTATTGATTGATTACACATTTTAACTAGCTGTTTTCTCTTCAGATGTATTGATTGATTACACATTTTAACTAGCTGTTTTCTCTTCAGTTGTATTGATTGATTACACATTTTAACTAGCTGTTTTCTCTTCAGTTGTATTGATTACACATTTTTACTAGCTGTTTTCACTTCAGATGTATTGATTACAATTCTAACTAGCTGTTTTCTCTTCAGATGCATTGATTGATTACACATTTTAACTAGCTATTTTCTCTTCAGATGTATTGATTACACATTTTAACTAGCTGTTTTCTCTTCAGATGTATTGATTGATTACACATTTTAACTAGCTGTTTTCTCTTCAGATGTATTGATTACAAATTTTAACAAGTTGTTTTCTGCATTTCTTTCCTTTTGCTCTCTGCAAAGCTGTAATCTTTCATATGATAGTCAAAGCTGAACATCTTTCATATAATAGTGAAAGTTGTACATCTTTCATATGATAGTCGAAATTTGCAGAATTTTTTTTTTAATAAGTAGGCCTAAATTGAAACTTCTTATACAAATACGGGAAACAAAAAAGAATATGTTATCTCATTGTGAAAAAAAACTTTTTATTCATTACATGTTATGCATAATACAAAGGTTATCTTAAAAAAAAACCACACGCTTTTTTCTTTTGCCTTTTTGCAATTAAATAAATAAGTCATTTTGACACGCACACACAAACACAAGTCAAATTAAATGAGCAAAGATAAAATACTTCTGAGTGGACGGATGTATATTGATATACCTCTGTAAACATAATACTGATTGATGATAAAACATCCTGTACACATCTTGTAAATGAAGAAACATTTGTACGTTATGTCAAGAGATACATATAATACAGATTTGTACATACTCAATCACAAGAATTACACGGTACTCGCTTTGACGGGGTGGGTTAGTAAGGAGGGGGGTAATAGGGGTTATAAAAAGAAGCAATTCAGCCCACAGTTTATGCAATGCCTTTATGTATAACAATATAATATAATAATAGCGACTTGGGCGCTGCGTTAAATCGAAAGTAAAGAATTAATACCACAGTATTCCAGTTTAAAATACAATCATGAAAAAAAAAATCGGATCTGCCCGAAACCAAATAATAACCTCGCCTGCCGATCAAGCCTAAGGGGATGAAACTCATGCTAATGTTTTATATACTTAATAAATAGATGTAGATAAACAACAAGTTAAGTATATATTGTATTTAAACAATACTTTAAAACTGTTTTTGTTGCAGTTTGTGTGTGTGTGTGTGTGTGAATTCACATCTCATATCACTGAGAGGCTATTCTTTGATGAATTAATGAAACGCGATGACATTAATAATAAAAAAAAGTGTTTGCCAGCAGAAAATGGTGACCAAACAATGTGCGTGTTTTAAAGAAAAGACAAAAAAAAGAAAAATGTTTTGTTAGCAAGACATCCTGTAGATAGCAGTAGTTCAATTGTGCGCACGCCAATGTGCGTGCGTCACAGTCCTTTCGCTGTCACTAAATTGATATGCCGTTGAATCAAACAAATTATTCTTTTTTTTTTTTAATAAGGACGGGGTGAGGTGGGGGGGGGGGATCCCTTTCCAGAGCTTGTGTCGAGTCGATCAATGCTAGCGTTCAATAATGCTGAACGACAATTACTGACCTAAATAATATCAACAGCAACTCTCATTCCATAAGACTTTAACTCAAAACAGAACTGAAACAAATATACACACAATAGACAGCTACAAATACTTTAAATCAAAATGATTCTTGGAGTTAGTCATTTTTTAATTTTCTTTTGTTTTAATTATAGACTTAGGCTAAACTAGGATCACCCAGGCCTACCCCAGGCCTACTCTAGTCATCATTAGCACACAGTGGCATGGAACGTCATCACAATGCCATTCATAAGTTTAATATAGAAATAATACTCTCAAAATTATGTAAGGCCGTTATCGGTTTATTTATTTGTTTACATGGACGGAAGGAAATATTATGAACAGAAAATATTTACAATAGTTCAAATTTATCAAATAGTTACCCTCTGGTATTTTTTTTAAAGGACTTTATAACGTGGAAAATAAAACAACATTAGACAATCAAGGATTTCAATATGTTTCAAGTGGCTACTGTGAATTGTGAGAAATTCAGTTGGACACACCTATACATAATGAGACATCTCCTTAGTGAAATATTTCTAACGGCTTCTAAAGCCATTTAAGTATTACATTTTTAAAAAAAAATCGCTTTGTCGCAATGCAGAGAAAGTTCGATGTGATATTATATAATTTGTTACACAGTTCATTTGTTTATGAAATAAATGGTCATAAAACTTACAAAATACATATCTCTACAAATACATTTTAAACTAGTATCATGCTCTATCTGTACATTTTTCTAAAGATCTATTCTCTCTCTCTCTCTCTCTCTCTCTCTCTCTCTCTCTCTCTCTCTCTCTCTCTCTCTTAAACACACACACACCCAGAGCAAGTAATGGGTCATGGGTCAATGGGTCAAATGAGTCGCAAAATTAGATGGGTCACATGGTTCATGGGTCAATTTTCCCTGACCCACGACCCATCCTTAGTCTCCGGCACATAATTACAGCACAACGTAACTGCATGCATCCTGAAACAGTTGAAGCTTTGTCTGTCATTTTGCATGGCTGCAGAGGAAAACTGTTGCAATAAGTTGAAATTTTACTTCAATAAAAAACTTGTATCTTTTTACTTTTTGTGCTTTAAATTTCTTAGCAGGGACATGCACATAGTTTGTTGAAGCATACTTTTACTTTTAAACAATTTTAATGTGTCCCATGTTAGCAGCTTGCTTCAATGGGTCATGGGTCATGATGGGTCTGGGTCAAGAACTTGATGGGTCATATGGGTCATGGGTCAAGCTCAGTGACCCATTACTTGCTCTGCACACACCCTCTCTCTCTCTCTCTCTCTCTCTCTCTCTTTCCTTTCTCTCGCTCTCTCTTTATCTCCGTCATACATATGTGTCAATTCATAATATTCATGGTCTGAAAACATACGTACCGATAATTATACACAATTAAAAGGTTTTAATAATATTACGCTTTCAAAGTCTGTCTTTAAGTAAAATGTACAATCATTCAAAGAATTTACCACATGGCAATATTTTACTACATCACAAAATAAAATAACATGGCTATCAGTTCTAAATGTATCATCGTTTTAACAACCATCAGGGAGAAAAAAAATATTTTTAAAATATGTGCAAGGTGTATATTTACATATATATTAAATAATATGGTTTATTGGAATAAATATAATAAATCAAAAATAAAATAATGAAAATTACACGCCTATAATTTTTTAACACACCAATCGCAAAGTTCTAAAACATTCTGCACGATGTGTCTCTAAAAAGAATACAGGCCAGTGAGGCCACAAATAATACATATCGTGATATAGACTTGTTTTGTTCATTTCTAATACTAGGTATAGTAAATATAAAATAAACAATTATGTTACAAAAATCACAGATGCGATGGATCATACGAGTTTTAATGACTAGACTTTTTAAGCGAATGTATTGAAATAAATAAAAGTAAGAAAACACTAGCTGTAAATGAAAATACAATTATGTAAGACTACAATTTCACAAATCTGAGCATAGATGCCTCTACCCATCCATTTCCTGGGGCACCAAATATTCCCATCTTTATTGTAGGTATTGATAATACGATAGCTAAAGTAGTTGTTATTTTAACAGGCCTCTGTAATGTGGGTGAGATTGCTGAGCAATTATTTTGATGATTTATTTGTTACCTACATTAAAAAAAATTCCAAATGAAATAAAACCTGCACATCAAAGTTTTCCAGATCCATATTAAACTACTTTCAAACGTACTTAGCAATTTCGTTTTACACCTGGAGATTTGACAATAAAATTTTTTTTTCTGTTTTAATCATGAGATAATAAAAAAAAGGTATACTAACTTGAAAAAAAAAAAGAAAGCAAAACAGAATCCTTTCAGTTGAATCAAATTTGAGTAAATGTCTTAACTGAATGAAATCAGAACATGACAATGACTATTTCTTATTGTTTTATGATTGACCTTTTAAAATAAAAAGTAAAAGAAATCATCGATGTTTCATTTGTTATGATATTAGCTGAGAAAACTGACCTGCATTATTAAACGTTTGTTTAAATAATAAGTCAGAGTAGGCCTACTGTCAGAGTATGGTTGTGGGAAAAAAAACAGATAAGCCTGGATGACGCAAAAATGTTAAATTAAAGGACATAAAGCATTTTAATTTTTTTATTACAGATAAGTTTTTCTTGAGAATATATTCACTACGCAATTGTATATTCATACCATTTTACTTTAATATATTCTACCAGTGGTCCCTAACCCCCGGACCAATACCGGTCTGTGGATCGAATGGTATTAAGCCGCCCAAGAATCATAAAATTATTTCCTTTTTATTTACTGAGGTGTATTTCTCTCTGCATAGTGAAACTTTCCATGGACCAGAGATTAACCGGGAGCTGAGCGACTGTGAGCGGCGTAAATCAAAACAATCTTAAAGATAAATAATCAACGTCATCCCGCCACCCCCCGGGCCGCGGTAAAATTATCAAACGTTGGCTGGTCCGCGCGTGAAAAGGTTTGGGGACCACTGCTCTAAGCCACTATATATACATACAATTTCATTTTAGTATATTAACTACAGCCTTTGTATATACAAACCATTTTATTTAAAATAAATTAATACAGCGGGATACCATATCTTTTGAAAAGCAATCATTCCATTCCGCACATTTTTTTTTTAAATGGTGCAGGTGAGTTTTGCTTTTATATCTAAATTGTGGTTTTATTGACACCTCGTTTGTTAAAACCAAAAATTTATAGCAAGTCAACTATAACTGCTAAAATTTTAGTCTGTTCACCATAAATTTAATCTGCTAAAGTTTGTTATCAGGCAACAGAAATCAGCATAAAATGAAGCGATTGTGACAAATCCATAGGATGGCCACTAAAAAATAACTGAATTGATTCCAGCTGGATTTTGTTCACGTTTTCTCATTTTATCACCCTGGCTTTCCTTAGGAAAACTTAAACTGTCTACTGTACATTAATCTCATCAGCAATAACTCTAATTGATTACATCTGTGGACTGGGAATCCCGAATTCAAACAACTTCTCTATATCAAATTGACTTCCGCTGGAGCCTAGACCAAGGCTATCACTCCATAGGGACTCCGTCTGATCTGGCTCAGGAGACGGCGCCCGTGGAGGGGTATGCAGGTCTCTGTTGTTCCTCCTGCTGCTGTTGATCAGTCCGTCTTCCCCGGCCCACCATTCTGGTGGTCTGATGGTCACCCCGTGAACGGTCAAGTCAAGCGGATCGTTTCTCTTGTAGTCTGTCTGTAGGGAGAAGGTGTCGCCGGTGGAGAACAGCTCGTCCAGCCCTAGGTCGTCCGAATTTGTTTCAGAACTGGGCGGGCTCATGGCCAAGAATGGCGACGACTCTGACTCGTTCAGAATCTGCTCCGTCTTGATACTTCTACCTTCGATGTCGATCTGCTGGCTCAGGAGCGAGGTCCAGTTGAAATCCTCCCTTAACGTCAAAGAGTTCTCTTCCTCGTCGTCGTCCATCCCGAAAAAGTCCGTTGAGCAGTGGCTAAGTAGCTTATCCTCCCTGGTGCTGCTCTTCAGACCGACCACGCTGAGGTAATCTTCATCTTCCTGCCTGAAGCGCTTCAGTGGGGGAGACGGAACGTTCTCTCGACTCCCTCGGCGTTTCTTGAAGACGCCACTTTCCACCATGTCGCAGTAGTCGGGGTTAATTCTCCAAAAACCACCTTTCCCTGGCTCGTCCTTACGTCGTGGAACTTTCTCGAAGCATTTGTTAAGCGAGAGGTTGTGTCGTATAGAATTCTAGGAGAGCAAAAAATAAGGATATTATTAGTAAGTAATACGTTATTTTTTTCTATTTTTCATATCTCTTTAGTTATAAAGGAAGGACATACAATGTCACATGATCAAATAAATTACAAAAAAAATCGAAATTCTAACTATTTTCATCGACCAATAACTTTGTTTATTCTGTGTCTGTGGTTGCTCTGCGTGTCTTCCATGGGATTGATTGGTCATAAACTTGAAGAAGGAACTTTGCCATATACAACTTCACCACAACATCTGAGTGTGCATTTTAAATTCATCACTCATGAATATGTTATGTAGTCGAATGAATGTCACATGTTTGTTTCTTAATTTTTTGTAGTTTTAATGAATGAGCCAGAATTCTTACCAACACTTGATTTTAAAAAAGCAGGAAGTTTTAGCAAGAAAAAAAATCAGAAGAAGATATCCATCAAAGAAAAATCCGTAGATAAGTCACAGAAAGTGATTAGAAAAGATCATTTTCTAGGGGGCGGGGGGGGAGGGCAAGCATATTTTAAAATAGTACCGTATGATTGGTATGATTAAAATGTCTAAGACGAGAATAACATTATTTGATATGCATCCATTCATCGTTTTAATAATTTTCTCCTACAATTTATATGATTATTCACGCTTACTACTCCAGCTCTCAATCTTAGTGATCACACACACACACACACACGCACACACATACACAGGGGAAATAATCACACCCAAGGGAAACAATCACACACAAAGGAAACTAATACATAGGTATTTGGCGGAAAGGACGAGTTGTATTGTTCCCTACATATATTTTTTTTCAGAATCTAAATGTCGAACTTTTCCCCACATAATGTCCTTTGATGTCGACATTTTTCATGTTGACATTTTAACCTCTCACTTCGGCACGCACACTTAATATTCATGGAGGTCTTTTATTTTGTTGTTTTTATTTATATCCGTAAAACTAGTGCACTGTAAATAAAACTAAAAAAAAAATATTATACAAGAAAACACACAAACCTGCCAGCTAGGATCTGTAAGTCTGTAATACATAAAATTATCCGTGATCCAGTTGTAAATCGAGGACAATGTGATTTTATTCTTTTTCGTGGATTTCATGGCCATACAGATGAGACTGGCATACGAATACGGAGGTTTGATATACGGGTTGTTCTTATAGTCAACACCTTCAGAGGAACCACCAGACGGCGCTATATCTGGCAGACGATTGTCAAGCTTGGAGTACTGTACTGTTAGGACTGGAGGCGATGGGATTTCTGAAATCAGACAGAGAAGTACTGCATAATGCATAGTCCATAGACTAGATCATGTCTAGATGAATACATAATTTGCATAGCAGGCACGCATGTATAAGCACGTTGAAAGTTCAAGCTTGCATTTTGATCACTTCAAAAACATTGTACAGAAAGTGCTGCTGTTTAACAATTATTCTTTCTATTGATTTTTTCTTAACTATTTTATTTGGCCTCACTGTGTATTTCGGCAAAAATGCATTTATGAATATTATTGTATTACGAAGGGCGCTGGTATTTTTTTCAAAATTTTATAATAATATTTATCAGTGTTTCGAGACATTAAATGTTTGGTTGTTAAATATAAATAATCAGACGTACCTTGTTTGATATAGTTTTTATTGTTATCGTAACCATAGCCATGCGAGCTCTGTCTTGGCTGCGTCATTTCCGACACCTTCAGATTCTGTAACCAGCTCAGGCTGGTTAAACTATCGTCCAGATTACCGCCAATTTGTAAATTATCATATGGGTGTTTGGCCAGCCAGTTCTGCTGGAGGCGACTGGCCAGCGACGCCGCCGGTGACATCACGGGGCGTGACACCACGGCGGGTGCCTCCTGCACGAAGATCACCGGGTACTTCAGTTTCGATGTTTGTCCACACAATGAAACCTCCCTCTGCAGATATCACCTGACGACAGACTGTCACGATGACTCAGTTGTTCATTGACGAAGTGGCTTGATTTTTTGTTTGTTTTTTTTTACTGAAAAGATAAAATGTAAATCTAATGAAATTCTCAGGGGTTTTTTTTTTGTGTGTGTGTGTGATGCGGAGCTAATGATAACAACAATAAAATAATATTTACTAAAAATCAACTAACATTTGTTTAGATGCAAGCTATGTCGTTTGAAATAGAAAAGCGAACTTTATTTAGGGCTTTACATGTAAACAAAAAACAAAGCAAAAAAACTTAGAATGGCTGTAACCAATAAAAAGTTTCTAATCCTCAGTCTGTACAAAATAGTGGTCACATTCAAAAGTTTATCAAAGTATCTAGAACAAAAGCTTCAAAAACTAGCCCCAATAAACAGTTTATGTAATTAAAAAATTCATTTGGCATTGACTTTTTTTTCTGCTTTTGCTTAGCTTCAAAGCAGTGGTTTACTTATTTCTAAGGACAAGTTATAGCCGCATTTTTCTTTGCATCACAAAGTTTCTAAGAAGATGCAAAATATTTTTTTCTCTCATATATATCAAACTTTGTTCAATGGCAATTTGTGATTGTACTTGCTTGCATGATTACGTGAGTATTGTGTGTATGTGTGTGTGTGTGTGTGTGTGTGTGTGTGTTTGTGTGTTGTGAGCGTGGGATTTTTTAATCTAAGTTTGGACTTTTTGAGCGCACTGGGCGATAGGCATTGTGAATTTACGTTCATTGTGTGTTTGAATTAATTTAGCCCTCGTGATTATTTGTTGCTGTTGCAGATAATTTTACGTTGGCGTTTGAGATTTATTTGAGATTTATTGATGTGTTGTTGTTTGTTGTTTTATTACCTCATTCATTTTAATTTTTTAGCCGCTCAATAAATTGAACGCGCGTTTGGATATTTCGAAGTAAAGGTGAATACGTAGTTCCTATGACCCGATTATTTATCGCGTCCGGCCGTCATAACAACACCATCTGAGCCATGGTCCCTCAGGGGACTCTTGGAGTTAGACATGGCTGGTTTACATGCGAGATTAATAAAACTTAACAGTTATTGCCCTTTAATACCACAGCGTAAATTAACATTCATTACATATACTAAGTTAATCTCCATTCATTTCGCTGTTTTCTCTTCACCCTCCCCACCCTCCCCTTTCCACCCCAATATTCCCGTGAGGATCTTGCTGAGTGAAACACAATCCTCTTTATCTAACGTTAGCTAATTGGCCGTATCATTTGTCAAGCCGTTATTCCAGTTTGATACGTACACATTAGTAAATATATTCGTTGTATAAGTTATCCATGTCGTGTCGATTGTGGACCTTGTATAAGTTATCCATGTCGTGTCGATCGTGGACATTGTATAAGTTATCCATGTCGTGTCGATCGTGGACATTGTATAAGTTATCCATGTCATGTCGATCGTGGACATTGTATAAGTTATCCATGTCATGTCGATCGTGGACATTCATTTTTAATGCGTGAGGTTGTTTGTTTTTTCTTTCTTTTATGCACATATGTAGGTCAGAGTAATGTTGGAACATGAATAGCTTTGAAACATGCTACGTATATCATTGGCCATTTTTCTCAAAACCAATCTGTCCCAACGGTTCCTGATGAAATAAATCCCATCGAGTATAAAACACAGCCAATCATTATCTCTAGAGTATCACTTCCAAGGAAATCACGCATTAGGGCATTACTAACGAGCATGCTGATTGGTTAAATTACTGGAAGCTGAGAGGGGGGGGGGTGTCAATCAACTTGCTAAGATATTGAAGTAACAATGGTTACTATTTGTACCAAAGGCTGAAGTATCGTAATGTCATTGACACAATCAACTGACAATTATTAGTGAGTAAAAATGAGAGAGAAACAAAAGTCAAACAAACAAACAATAGGGTAACAGCTGTTTTGTTTTCTGTATAGAAGTCAAGGGAACGCGGTTCAATGTAACTGGGTGTCAAAATGTAGAACTGCCTACTTTGAGTGGAGTGTGTGTGCAGGAAAATGTGAGGACCGTTGGCTTGAAAAATAAATGCGTGGAACAATTGAGGAAAAAGGAAGGGGGAGAGAGAGAGGAGAGTCAGTTCAGTCAAGTGTTACAGTCAAATAGTTGTGCGGGTGGAGTTCAGATATGTGTTGACGTCACTACACTGTAGAGGTCGCTAACAAGCCGATCAAACTATTTTTATGTTAATGGTACCACTAGGCCAAACACGTTTATCTTGTGGCCAGGTAACGCAACACAATAGAAGTTATATTTTGTGGGTGTGTGATGTGTTCAGGTTTTTTTTTAATTATTTTAGCACCGACTAACTGTACTGGAACAATGAATTTTATCACATTCTCCTAGCCATTCTCTTTGCATTTCATACTTTTTCAATGTCGTTCTTATCGAAGTATAAGTGAATGTATTTAGAGGGACAGCTTGGCTATTAAAAATAAAATACAAGTGTGTATAACAGAGTGGCCAAATTGGCCTCTTTTCTTAGAGCCGTTAGCGACTCTTGTTGATTATAGTGTGGCTCTCGTCAAGTCTGTTTTGCTAGAAGTTATTTACTTCATCATGTTCGAATGACTATGGTGAGATAAACTGACTTGTGCGATAAACTGACTGGTGCAATAAATTGACTATGATACTATACATTGACTGTTGCAATAAATTGACTGGTGCAATAAATTGACTGGTGCAATAAATGGACTATGATACTATACATTGACTGTTGCAATAAATTTTTACTCTATAAAAAGAGGAATGCGTCTCTCATTGGTCTCATTTGTTGTCAACCCTAAGATAAAATTGATTTAATTATTAGTAAAAGTATAAATGACTTTTGTCTGTTATTAGAAATAAAAAAAGGTGTTTAGAGTGGAAAAAAAACTTCATTTGACCCGTTGGCATTATAATAAACACGCCAATTTAAGCTTTTTTTTTTTTTTTGAGGCCTATCAAAGTTATTGAATTTAAAAAATAAAAAACTTAAAATGATTTTTTGCGATAAAACAAAACAGTGTTGTTCACGTTCTAATTACTTGATGGAATTGTGTCATTTGTAGATCAGGGCTCCTGCAAAGTGGTGCATCCCGTACACATGTCAAGGTCACTTACACTTAGAAATGTGTGGATGGGTTAGATTAGGAGGGTCCCAGTTGGTAGGAATTGGCAGTATAAGGCAGTATAAGGCAGTATAAGTTAATGGTAGCGCTGACTAGATTTATGCAGCCCCGTAGCGTGAAAATTCTACAGCAGGGGCCAGGCATTCTAAAGCAGGGGCCAGGCAGTAGCAGGGGGTGGCAGGCAATACATTTTACTAAGTATAGCAAATAAGCAGAGGGGGCCCGACAAAACGCAGGGGGGCCCAGCCCCCTGCCCCCCCCGCACGCTACGGGCCTGAATTTATGACATTATTATATCTGTCTTTATGAAGTGCTAGAGTCGAAAAAAATGAAAAGAAAATGTCTGCCATATCAGATTGGGCTAGTAAAAAAAAATTGAAAAATGTATTGCCAGATTTTATTTTGTTCACCCTTTAACCTCACCCACACACACAAAACATAAATATGACACCACACAAATTATTTTTTTCACCCACACACATAAAACATATATATGACACCACACAAATTATTTTCATCCACACACACAAAACATACATATGACACCACACAAATTATTTTCACCCACACACACAAAACATACATATGACACCACACAAATTATTTTCACCCACACACACAAAACATACATATGACAGCACACAAATTATTTTCACCCACACACACAAAACATACATACGACAGCACACAAATTATTTTCACCCACACACACAAAACATACATATGACAGCACACAAATTATTTTCACCCACACACACAAAACATACATATGACACCACACAAATTATTTTCACCCACACACACAAAAAATACATATGACAGCACACAAATTATTTTCACCCACACACACAAAACATACATATGACACCACACACACATAAAACATACATATGACACCACGCAAATAATATTCCCCCACACACACAAAGCATACATATGACACCACACAAATTATGTTCACCCCCACACACAAAACATACATATGACACCACACAAATTATTTTCACCCACACACACACACAAAACATACATATGACACCACACACACATAAAACATACATATGACACCACGCAAATAATATTCCCCCACACACACAAAGCATACATATGACACCACACAAATTATTTTCACCCTCCACACACAAAACATACATATGACACCACACAAAATATTTTCACCCACACACACAAAACATACATACGACAGCACACAAATTATTTTCACCCACACACACAAAACATACATATGACAGCACACAAATTATTTTCACCCACACACACAAAACATACATATGACAGCACACAAATTATTTTCACCCACACACACAAAACATACATATGACAGCACACAAATTATTTTCACCCACACACACACAAAACATACATATGACACCACACAAATTATTTTCACCCACACACACAAAAAATACATATGACACCACACAAATTATTTTCACCCACACACACAAAACATACATATGACACCAAACACACATAAAACATACATATGACACCACGCAAATAATATTCCCCCCCACACACAAAGCATACATATGACACCACACAAATTATGTTCACCCCCCACACACAAAACATACATATGACACCACACAAATTATTTTCACCCACACACACACACAAAATATACATATGACACCACACACACATAAAACATACATATGACACCACGCAAATAATAATCCCCCACACACACAAAGCATACATATGACACCACACAAATTATTTTCACCCTCCACACACAAAACATACATATGACACCACACAAAATATTTTCACCCACACACACAAAACATACATATGACACCACACACACATAAAACATACATATGACACCACACAAATAATCTTCACCCACACACACAAACATACACATGATACCACACAAATAATATTCCCCCACACACACAAAACATACATATGACACCACACAAATAATCTTCACCCACACACACAAACATACACATGACACCACACAAATAATCTAAATACATGAGCATTTATTAGTCAAGTAACTTGTTTAAACACAGTGCGCGCGCATATGTTTATGTGCGCTTGTGCGTGTTCATCTTTTGCTTACGTCAGCTACCGGATCCAAACACATATACCACTGATCGACTTCTAACAAATTCAGGCGATAAAGTTGGTTAATCAAACAATGCCTATCGATACAATACTATTGATCCCAACTACCCGAATGTTTCCACTCCACCCCCCTTCCCTTCGCACGTCACAGCGAGCTTTATGGTGTGTGTGGAGGTGGGGGGTAGTTCCTGTCCGGCTAGGAGTATGTGGCCAAACTCTATGACCCGTGGAGGCCATGTACTTCCGATACGGGTCATACGGGATATGCGGGGTTTCTACACTGAAATATTCTCTCAAGTCCATTCGTGTCCGAATTTCTAATCAGCGCCATCCCATAATATACGATACTGCATGTGCAAAAAAAAACAAAAAACACCGCATTGAGTAAATTAAGATGTTGGTTGTTGGTGGGGAGAGACTAAAGCATAAAGCCAGAATTCAATGTAGCATGGTATCAAGATATTATCAGGGCCGGTTTACAGATCAGGCCGACATGCCGTGGCCTAGGGTTCCCGCGAAAAAAGGGGCCCCAAAATGTTGAATACAAAAAATAACTTAGCAATAATTTTCATTGTAAATTGTAAATCCGGCTCTGGGTATTATACAACAATAGTTTACAATGATCAGTTATCATATAGACGATATTTGAAATGATTCCATTATAATTCTTCCCCTCTAAAGAAAATGTGCTGTGAAAGCATCTGATTACCGAACCAAAACGTGGCTTAGAAAAAAAGTCTTTAATTAACTGCTCCATCGATTGGTTCAATATTGATTTTTTTTTTCTTTCGTTGGACTGCATTAAGATGGGGGGGGGGGGGGGTATTTCAAATAGAACTGTTTGTGTCTGAAGTCCAGGAGCGGGTAAATAAATAACTGATAATGTGACTTGGTGCAAGTCCTGGATAGGAGTCCCACCAACCTCAGTCCCCCCCCCTCTGTCCACCTCTGAAAAAAAAAACTGACCCCACTTCTGGTATATTTTTCAAATAAAAGGGTCTAAATATAAGACGTGACATCTTTAACGAGACATGATGACATCTTTAACGAGACATGATAACATCTTTAACGAGACATGACATCTTTAATGAGACATGACATCTTAAACGAGATATGAAATCATTAACGAGACATGATGACATCTTTAATGAGACTTGATGACATCTTTAACGAGACATGATGACATCTTTAACCAGACATCACAGGAAGAAAGAAACTTGTGGGTGAAACAATATTATTTATTATATGTTGGTATGAAAGTCTACTTCCATAAGTAAAATGGTGTTCAATGTCTTAAAATAAAAATTCAGACATCCATAATTTTGAGTCACATTTACTCCATGGCTTTTTGCTTTATTATCTTACTATCGCAGACGTGTGCATGCGAGTATCAACGTGTGTTGAGACTTGATTGTGTAATGTGATGTTTTAAATGTGTTGAGACTTGATTGTGTAATGTGATGTTTTAAATGTGTTGAGACTTGATTGTGTAATGTGATGTTTTAAATGTGTTGAGACTTGATTGTGTAATGTGATGTTTTAAATGTGTTGAGACTTGATTGTGTAATGTGATGTTCTAAATGTGTTGAGACTTGATTGTGTTATGTGATGTTTTAAATGTGTTGAGACTTGATTGTGTAATGTGATGTTCTAAATGTGTTGAGACTTGATTGTGTAATGTGATGTTCTAAATGTGTTGAGACTTGATTGTGTTATATGATGTTTTAAATGTGTTGAGACTTGATTGTGTAATGTGATGTTCTAAATGTGTTGAGACTTGATTGTGTAATGTGATGTTTTAAATGTGTTGAGACTTGATTGTGTAATGTGATGTTCTAAATGTGTTGAGACTTGATTGTGTAATGTGATGTTTTAAATGTGTTGAGACTTGATTGTGTAATGTGATGTTCTAAATGTGTTGAGACTTGATTGTGTTATGTGATGTTCTAAATGTGTTGAGACTTGATTGTGTAATGTGATGTTTTAAATGTGTTGAGACTTGATTGTGTAATGGGATGTTCTAAATGTGTTGAATGATTAAAAAAAATGAAATCTTTAAAAAAAAAAAACACACTTTAAAATCGCTTATAGTTAGGTCAACATCTATTTCCCGCCATTCAATTCTGTTTCGGTCCAAACAATAAAAATAATATGATACCCAATCAAAAACAGTCTTCAGTTTTCATTTTTCTTTTATAAGTGAAAACAATTATATTATTTATTAAATATGTACTTTATTACTAAAAAAACTTTTTATATTTAATATTTTATTGTAGTAAATTGAACAACTTATTTATTTTTATTTGTATTTAACTATTTATGGTAATTAATTGACCATTTCTTAGAAAATAAAGTAAAGCTTGCCATTATGTAGATACACATTTAGTTTGGAACATGAAGGTTAATTTATTTATATTTTTTTTTAATAAAATTCTTTTTTTTAATTATTATTATTATATATATAAAAATATATATATATATATATCTATATATATATATATATATATATATATATATATATATATATATATATATTAAGGATAAAGAAGTTTAGGTATAAAAATCTTGAATTGAAACAAAATGGTACGATTGAATGTACACAAACAACAAACATACTTAGTGTTAGTTATGTTCTAAACTCTCCCTTCACCGAGTCATTTCTATACATATCACCGGTTACCACAAAAAAAAAAACAACACCAGAAAACAACAAACAAAAAAAAAGTAAACAGTTGCTCACTTACCTGCTGTGGTGGACAAAATGTTCTCAGCCAGCAGGAGGGTACACAACCGACAGTTAAAACACAAACCGATAGTCTCTTTAATCTACAGCTGATCCTCCCCTTATATTTTGTGTTGAAATGACCTGCCCGAACCTGTTGAGTTCTTACGAATCGGTCGGCCTAATATTTTTTTTTCTTTTCTACCTTGACGCAGCACGAGCAAAAAAAAACTGTAATTTGTGAACATTAGAATTTAAAATTATAAATATATTTATATTGTTTCATCGAAATCTAGCGAATTATAAATTTAAAAAAAAAAAATTTAAAGCTTAAAAAAAAAGAAGCCACAACGACAAGTTGACAAGTCCCAGAACACACGCTTGGACTGAGCGCGGGAGCCGGTGACCGACTAGTTAGTTCCCCCCGCCGTTCACCGATCGCGACAGACGTGTTCCAGAATTGGTTCATTAGAGGCGTGGATTGAGCGGTCTATCTGTGTGTACCGGGGCAACAAGGTAAACTCAGGTAAATACACCAACTCTGGCATTGTAAGGTTGCCTTGTTTGTTTTCATGGGTTCACAGCAACAACTGCCACAAACAACGCAATGAGGGGGAGAAAATTTAAAAATAAAAAGACAACAGATATAGAAATAGATATTCGCCTCGTGTGTACAAACTTTTGAACTGAAAAAAAAAAATGTCTGATTTTCTAAAGCACTTTTTAGAAGTCATATTTTGTTGGGCTCTTTTTTTTTCCCCTTTGAAACTTCAGTGAAAAATCAAAATATTTTTTAGAGAGTGAAATTTGCCTGTGTAAATATGACTGAACCCTAAATAGATCAATGGAAGAATAAATATGGCAGCACACTAACCAGATCAATAAATGTCTTTAGTACCGCTATATGTAGACTTTTAATAAATTAATGGTAAAAGGAAAATTGTATATGATATTTTACTTTATTATTCTGTATTTATTGCTGACTACAGTAAATCTGATGCTCACGGAAATCACTGGCATCATTGTAGCGGGATGGGGGTCTAGGAACTCAAGGGGGGGGGGGAGATTATTGTTGTTTGTGGAAGGGGTCTCAATTATTTATCGAGAAAGTACCCAAGTTGTCAGCGACGCCGATTACACAAGTTACCTGACAGAGGTACATTACATTCATCACACTAGTTACCTGACAGAGGTACATTACATTCATCACACAAGTTACCTGACAGAGGTACATTACATTCATTTAGTTTTGAAAAAAAAAATCCATGATAAATATTTATACTAAATTTCATTCTTTTGGAAAGTATTGTAAATTGTGCAAATCAATTTTCGAACCTGTTCTCAGTGGCGTCATTAGGGGGAGTGGGGGGTGCGGGCAGCACCGGGTGACACCAATTAGGGGCAGTGCCGTAGCGAGCTTAACTCGCACCCTGCGCACACTACCTTTTTAGCTTCCCCTCCCCCATTCGAAAACCATATAATATTATATGTAAAACATATCATTTGGCGCCCCTTTGTGAGTAGCGCCCGGGGCATGATGCCCACCCTTCGCTTCGCCTCTGATTAGAGGTGACACCAAAATGAACAATTTTAAATTTCATAGCAGAGAAGAACTCTGTATGGTCCGTTTTATAACCGATCATAGTAAAAAAAAAACATTAGCAGTAGCACAGGGTGCCACCATGCAGAGCGTCTGGAGCTTATGTAAATGAATACAGTTCAAAGCTGCTCGAATCAATCTGGAGATATTTGCAAACGCGCTAAAAAAAGGGGGACGCATGTAGTCACGTGGTTTTATGAAATTGGAGACGTAGTTTAGAAACTCAGTTTAATGAAAGTAAAATACATCTTAAAATTATCTTAGGTCTAGTGCAGGAGAATTCGAAATATGTACCACTTCTCATGGTGGAAGTCTTGAGGGGGGTGACACAGTGGCGACCCTAGGGTGAGGGGAGGTGGGGTCCAAATTCGAAAGTTCCTCCGGGCCCCAGCTTGAGGGGGGCCCCAAAAGATTCGTTACATTAAATATTAAGTATATTATCTCATGTCATGATGTCGAATGTCAAAATGCAGGCCCCGCCCCCAATGAGGCCAAGCCCCCCAGGCCCCCAAATCCCTAGGTATAGCACTGGGGCGACACCAACCATAGTGACGCCACTGCCTGTTCTTGTCCCAAAGTTGGCAAATTTGTAGGTTCTTCATGATGCAATTTTAAAAATGTGGAGTCCATTAAGTAAATTCGTGTAGAATTACGAAGCCAATTACTTTTTTTTTAGTAATATTTACAATGGTAAAAATTCGTCCTGAAATGATCAGTCAAAATAATAACGAGTCATATCACCGCTGTAGAAGTGAGCTAAAAAGATTAGCTTTTTTTTAGTTTTACATAGATTTATTAAATTATGTTTAAAGATTGCAACAATCAATAGCAAGTTTTTTTGTTTTTTTTTAAAGTATAAAATAAAAATATTTAAGACAACTCGTTTAAAAAAAACTTTTATTAAAACTATATAAAAAGTAAAAAATAACTCCTTCAGTCAAACAAAAATGTAGCCTATATAATTTATCATTACTAAAATTAAAAGCGTGGGTGAATATTATAAACTAGACAAGGGGCCGTTCACATATTATATAACGCAAAAATGTCTATAGGTGCGATAGCTGTAGAAACTCGTGCAATATAATTTGTCTGAATTAATCGCTTACCAGGTGACTAAATTTCTTCACTGAGCGACCAGTTGTATATTTAAAATATGCTCTGCAATATTATGCTTAAGAGAAATTTCATTTTTCCGGAACCCATCATCCGAGTTTTCAATAATTCTTGTGGGGAAATTTACTTTGATATGCAAATGTTTTTGAATTACGAATCATGCATATAAACCGAAGTTTGACTGTAGTTCATTTAAGAATTACATGTGATTAAAAAAAAATTCTTATATGTTAATATTTAATAGTCTGCTGTTATAGTTTTTTTTTGTTTAACTTTCTAATGTAATATTTATTGAATTAGTCCATAAAATTGATTTATGATATTTGCACTTTTTAGCTCATTTCTCCGCCCCGGGGATCAAATATTGATTGATTACGTAGTCAGATCTAGATCGAACTTAAGATAAGTGGTAAGTTTGAGTTTGTAAACCAAATACTGACAAATGAATTGAGGACAAAGTTTGAAGAAGTGAGCAATGCCCTGGGGCAAACAAACTGCGCCGATGTCAAATATTAAGGTTATGTCACTTCAATGTATGCGCACTTTCATGTAACATACACACTGATATGAATGCTGCGTGTCTGTGTGTGTGCTTGTAGGCGTGTGTGTTTACGTGCGCTTCTGTGTGAATACTTGTTCGATATAAAACCGGCAGTGTTTATCGGCCTAAGCTTTCTCATAATTACACTTGAAAAGAAATTACACAGTCAACGAGTGATTATAATCCGTTAGCTCCAGGTGATTATAATGATGAATACGATGGGTCACGCATGTAGAGTTAAAATGTTGTAGCCCATCATGTATGATATCTGGCAATTGCTTTTTAATTGATACAAAGTATTGCTTAGATACTGCCTAATGGAAACTTATTAGTTACTGCCAATATGATGCAAAGTAATAGCTGGATACGACCAACATGATACAAAGGGCAAACTACAGCCAATTCTGGCTCGCCGAACAGTTTAATTTGGCTCGCCGGACAGTATAATTCGCCATTCGCTTCAGAGTGAAGCACATCACAAACCTTTTATGGTATGACGTTTAAACGAATGTATAAGTGTTCATGTCAACAGTCCATTCATCTGCTCTTTGTCCGGCCCGCCGGTAAATAAAATTAGGAACCCAATGTGGCAGGCGACTCAAAGATTTTGCCCACCCCTGATCTAAAAAGTACTATGTATCAAGTTATTAGCATCTAGAATTTCGAAATAAATGGCGTATGCTGCACTCACACTGAATTTTAGAATGTGTTCTTGGAAAACTTCTTTAACACCACATAAGAAAAAAAATAATATATAGGAAAGCAACTTCTTAACGATGAAAAAAAAAGTCAGTTGTACAACAAACATTGAAGGTCACACAGACACACTAAAAGCACATGATGAGCAGCAGCAGCAGTGATTGTATTGTACAAAGACGTCACAGAAGTATAATGGTCAACATAAATATAGGTCTGAGAACATGGAAAAGTAGGTCTAATATTGATGCGAGATCGGAAGAAGCTAATGTAGTGCCATAATTAATTTCTCATTTTTGTGTATGCTGAAATTTATTTCAAGATTATTGACAATTAAATGAAAGATTGACGTAATCATCAAGCCACTGCAAAGTAAACGACATACTTACTTGCACTGCAGCTAGGATGCTTTAATATTAAACGTGATCATCTAATGTATGCGAAATGCTGGAACATATGAAATCACGACAGGGGCTACAAACTCTGTTCAAAATACAGTTGTACCTTGAGGATTTCAAGAGATTATAAAGAGACTTGTTAGAAGGCTACCATCTGAACAAGCAAAATATTAGGCAACTGATCTTACACACCAGCAAATATGAGGAATGATTTTTTTTTCAAAGTTTGGTTCATATTTAATTGGAACTTGAAAAAAAAATGACACAAATATTTGATAATCTCAGCAGCTGTCTAATACTCTAATAGGTGAAACGTTGGCAGTTAAATCTGTACAAGAGTTGAAGCAAGCAGTTGCTGATTAGTTTTGGTGATATTAATTTACCATTAGTCAAAACTAGTATATTTTTGCAAATTGCTGTTAAGTAAAAAATATGTGTTCTTACTATAATATGATTTTTGCGAAGTAATATGTTTATTTTGTAAAGTTGCAATTCTTGTGGAACTAGTTATGTTCTAATACAATTTTTGTTCCTATTTATGGTAAACAATTTATTTATGTGAAGAAATAGTTTTCCGGATATAAGTTGCATTAAGAATTTAGTTTTTAGAGTGAATTAAAACACAAAAATAAATGTAAAATATGTTTTATTACAATGAACATAATAAAAAAAACAACAGAAACATGGACGTTGTTAAACTTTTCATATCGGTTGGGGTGGGGGGGGAGCGCCAAAAATGTTACTCGCACAGTGCGCCACAATAGCTACTGGCAGTGCTCGATTTAAGAAAAAAACAGTGCCGGGGAGGAAAAAATAATTCTGCAGAGCCGGGGATAAATATCTATGGTCTCATTCCAGGCTGGGGTATATTAGATAAAGCAGAGCCGGGGATATCCCCGGCATCCCTAGCGGTATATCGAGCCCTGGACACTACAAATTTGATACAAAATGCTGACTTGTTAATGCTAACATAATAATATCAAATAGATTAAAAGTACTTGCTATATACTACCAACTTGATTCAAAGTACTTGCAAGATACTACCAACTTGATCCAAAGTACTTGCTAGATACTACCAACTTGATCCAAAGTACTTGCTATATACTACCAACTTGATCCAAAGTACTTGCTAGATACTACCAACTTGATTCAAGTAGGTGGTAGCAAATACCAATTCGATAAACAATACTTACTAGTTACTACATACTTGACAAACATTTAGTTAATAAATAATAATTATAATAGTAATAAAAACAAAATATCATTCTTGAATAGAACAAGGAACGGTATTGAAAATCAATTAAGATACATGTCTTATTGATTATATATTTTTTTTAAGTTTAATTTAATATTCATACCGATATTAGCCATAAAGAAATGACTGAACATAATTAAGTTGCCACGTACACAATAAAAACGAATGATCAATGAGCTGTGGGTTAACAGTTTGAAACAGCCAGGTCACGACTTGACAATGGCAGAGACAATGGCATCATATGAGAGGGTCTCACATAATCATAATGTGACCTATCTAGCGAGAAACTTGTTTTAAATAATAAGCAACTCACAATGAAGTATTTAACCATATTTTTTTTTGCATGTATTATTGGTAATAGACATTCGTAAAACTTAAAAAAAATAAAAATCGTTATAATTTATTACCAACTGAAATAAATAAATTGTTTTTTTTTTAACAGGAAGTCAAATAAAGATGTAGGCTATATGAATTAATTTAGGGATACTATTTTGAATCATTTTACATACATCCTGATCTAGATATTTTTTTTCAGCTTTTAAATATAAAAAATGACGTCATATCACAGATCTCAATATTTTTTTTTCATTTAGAAACATTTTTTTTTTATTATTTGCTTTTTTTTATAACTATAAAGATCAGTGCCGTAACGAACTTAACTCGCGCCTGGGGCACAAAACCCTTTTAATACCTTTTTAGCGCCCCCCCACCCATTTGAAAAAATATAATATTATATGTAACACATACCATTTGGCGCCCCTTTGTAAGTAGCGCCCGGGGCATGATGCCCACCCCTCGGAAAAAAAATTGACAGGCCTGCTCTTAATCCTGTTTAAAACATGTTCACCCGGCAGTGGGACACCCCCCACACACAAACATACACACACACAGTGGCACCGAGAGCCAACGCGGGCCCCAGGGCAGGACATCATTGCGGGCCCCTTAATAAACAATGAGTCGTGAAAAAATGACATGGTCGGGGCTGCCGGGCCCCCTTTATGCCCCCTTACAGATGCGGGCCCCCTGGCAATGACACCCCCTGCCCCCCCTCTCGGCGGCCCTGCATACACACACCCGTGCCGAAGAGTACCATGTGATACAAACAAGTTTATCTTTTGGCTGACCGCCTACCCTCCTTCACCCACATCACAGACCCAGTGTTTCGTTTCTTAATCTTTTTTTTTATTTATTTTTTTTTTCTGTGGTTCTAGCAAAATTCAAAGGGTTCCAGGGTGCCCGAAAGATCCAAAAATTTGGGATCAGCTCGCCTCTTTTGACAGAGATCAATCAATATCACTGATCTACATACATTTAGCCACATACAGGTGATCAATAGCTTGTGCTAAGCAATCAATAAAATCGACTAATCGCCACTAACACTAGCTGCCATATCGATTGTTGACCTGTATCGAGGTGATACGAAGTAAATATTGACCGGCAAAGTTTACCAACTTGACATATTTTTTTTTTCATAATACAAACTTTTTTACATTCAGAGGGTAGCAAAAAACAATATTAGAACGTATCTCTACATTTTGTATGTTCTCTGTAAATATTTCAACCATAGATCGATTGATTGATACACAGATATAGTGACATCAAGACAAAATTGATAAACAGACAGACAGACAAACATTCAAAATTTCAGGTATGTATGTAGTTATGGATGTACGTATGTATGTAGGAATAGATAGATAGATAGATAGATAGATAGATAGATAGATAGATAGATAGATAGATAGATAGATAGATAGATAGATAGATAGATAGATAGATAGATAGATAGATAGATAGATAGATAGATAGATAGATAGATAGATAGATAGATAGATAGATAGATAGATAGATAGATAGATAGATAGATAGATAGATAGATAGATAGATAGATAGATAGATAGATAGATAGATAGATAGATAGATAGATAGATAGATAGATAGATAGAACAGGCTGTTCTTTCATACCCACCATAGTCAAGTGTGCCGTAGGAATGGACACAATGGGGGCACTATAAAATAGTCTTGACCCATTCAAGTTAGACCAGCCATTGGGGAAACTACGCCCCGCCGACCTGTTTAATCCGGTCTGCCGGAGGCCACTCGTTTCGGATTGAAGCACAGCATGAGCCTTTTATCGTTATAACTTCCATATTTAATGTTTATCATTAGTCGGCCATCTGCTATTGGTGCGGCCCCACCTGTCAACTTGGCGAGCTCAATGTGGCCCGCGACTCATAAAGTTTGCCCACCCCCAAGACTGTTGAGAGGAGTTAAATGACAACCAATCACAATGACGCATAACGATCACGAGTGAAGATGACGTGTGTACCCGGTGTGTGTTAATACGACTCTAAAGATTGATTGATTCGTTGAATCTTATCTTGACCTTTTCACACCCAAGATTACCTCTGTTGTGTTACCACAGGTCTAACAGTAATAATAATAGTGTGATTGATGCCTTGATTGAGATGACTCTAAAAAAAAAGCTTAAAATTAAGTTACGAAATTTGCACCCAAACTCACAAAAAGTGAAACGAATTAAAATCTTATTTTTTTTAGAAAAAAGAATTAAGTCATCAGATAGAGTGAGAATGTGTAGTAAGAAGTTGATTTCACTGTTTTATGAGTTATAAAAAAAAAAAAAAAAGTACAGTTCGCTTAGCCCTAACGGGCCATCGGGGCAGATGAAGTGTAGAATTCATCTGTTTCTATAACCTCGGCATAAGAAGGGATTTTGCGGTTAGCACAACGCCCAGTCGCCTTTACTTCCCCAATTTAATTCAGGTACCCATATTGCTGGGTGGACTTGTGGGGACGACTTTGCACCAAAATTTCCCCTGGAAAAATTTCATGAGTCTCACCATGGATCGAACCCAGGACTCTCAGGTCGACAGCCGAGTACCTACACAACTCAGCCATTCGTCGCACTATATGAGTTGTACGCTAAGTAAAAAAAAAAAATCGAAACAAAAGAAAATGTGGGGCTAAACAACAAAAATTCAGCAGTGAAACGTCAAGTTTTTAAACGTTTGCTTTGATTGGGAAAAAACTTAAAATGTACACGCGTGTATATTGTATCTAGAAGAAAAAATTGATTTTGCCATTCATTTCTTTGTTTATTATGCGCCACCACTCACTGCCTTCAAGATACAAGTATCTGCCTCTCGGCGCATGATGCGGGTGTTCCATGCATATTTAGCAGCGAGGTGAGTTTATAGGCTACTTATTTTAAATTCTTAGTACAAACTCTGCTAATTTAGTAACTTTATTAGCAACTTAGATACTTGAGCATTGGGTACTTGTCATTGAAATTAAAAAAAAAAACTTGTGTGCTGGTTATCTTTTATGTTGGGGAAAGGGGAGAGAAATAGGGGATATAGTCAAATTAATGTTGTCTATGCATGAGTTACTACCCTTATAGCTTTTTTCAGATCTCTGTACAAATAAGTTTTAGACTCAAGATCCTTTTAGCTTTAAAGCACGGTTTACTTGATCTTGTAATTTAAAATACTTGTGTGCTTGTACTCGTACTTAGAACTTATGTATTTGCATGAACAGTACTTAATACATCTATAAACAGTTCTAAGAGACTTTTCATCAAGAATGAAGGTCACAAAATAGTATTACGTACTAGTAAAATAGAAAATATCCTCAAATGCTGTCCACAGATGCATAGGGTCAACACCTAAGCTTTAAGCAATGACACTCAAAACCAGGTGAGGCAAATAAGATTTTTTTTAATGCCCCAAAAAACAAAAGAGCAAATTGAACAGAATTTTGTTGCGGTGCTGTAACTAGCAAATTACAATTGTTTCTAAAAATTTATACTCAACTAAAAATCAACCTAACCCTATTAGGAAGTCTGTATCGGTAGCCACAGCAAGTTAGAGTCGTCAACCACCTTTATCCCTCAATTGTTACCACTAAGACCTGGAATTATGTCACTCACTACAGAATATAAAATACTGAATGATATAAATTGTGGTCCTTACAGAGGCTCAACCCCCGGAACCGTCAGGCCAGGTCAAACGCTCTTCACAATTGTGCCACCGGATCAATTTTAATAAGACTAAAAATAATTTTTTCTGTACTTTTGAATGTGTTGGTGTACCAAGCTAATTTGTCGGAACAACGTATTGTCGTCCCTGAACAATTTGATCGTCAAAAACTAAAATCTGATGCATGGTAATTTAGTAAAAAAAAAAATAGACCTATTTATTGCTCTGTTACAAGCTCTGAGGGGACGGATGGACCAGCTGAGTAAGTCAACGACACTTGCCCTGAGGCTTTTTTATTGTGTAAGTTTCCCTGCTTTCCATAGTGCCTCCATGGCAATTGCAGTAGTGATTACAAAAATATCAGTTTATTACCTCTGAAACATCACTTATTAAACCAGGGTAGAAATTAAAAAAACATTTAAGGTGATGACAAGGGTGAGCAAACACTAAGTATTTATTCCCACTACTGGAAACACTATTAAGTATTACAATGTACTTGTAGTTCACTAGTGTGTAAGTATTGTTAAATTTTTGTACAAGAAACCTAACAAAATTTGGTCAATTCAGTGAAAAGTTATGGATAATATTGGTTTAAGTTCATATTCCCATGAAAAGAACTTTTAGAAATACGTGAACAGAAATAACACAAAATGACAGGCATATAATAAATATCACAACTCTCACATTAAGTCAGGACAATATTTATTGAATTAAAAAAAATCTTTACTATCAGCTTTGTTATTTAGTACAGCAAGAACATTTAAAAGTCACCAAATTTTGATGATGATAGCATGCCCTCTGATCTAATGTTAATAGACCTTCTGTTCTTGGCGCTGAACAGCCGTGCGGGAGTGGTTCTTCATCAGGTAGTCTGTAAACTCCTGATATGGGGCCTTAGTAAACACAGTTTCTTTCCATAGGTCAGGGGTCAAATAAGAGTAAGTCTTTGCAATAGCAGAATAAGTAGCTTTAGCTGAAATAGAGAAAAAATATAATGTAAAGAAAATACAAATACTTGCCAGTAACAAAGGGGAATACAGAATGTGAAAGTGAAAAAATAATTACCAAAGTTTCCAAGAGTAGAGGTAGCTCCACTGGCAGAGGTATAGCAATCTTCAATACCAGCCATGGTAAGCAACTTCTTTGGTACCGGGGCACTAACAATACCTGTTCCTCTAGGAGCAGGGATCAATCGTACCAAAACACTACCACACTTGCCTGTCACCTGAAAAAGTTGGAAAATATATAATAATATAGATGAAAAGTACTCAAAAATAGCCAAATATCAATGCTTAAAAAAAAAGTTTAATTACCTTGCAGGGCACTGTGTGTGGTTTACCGATCTTGTTACCCCAATATCCCCTTCTAACTGGAATAACTGATAATTTGGCCAGAATGATAGCTCCACGGATGGCTGTGGCCACTTCTTTAGAACACTTAACACCCAATCCAACATGGCCATTGTAGTCACCAACAGCTACAAAAGCCTAATGAATTATTTTAAAAGATATACATTAGAATATGAAAAAGTTTGTAAATAAATGGCTCAGTAATATTTCATAATAAACACCTGTTTTAGTAAACATTTAATGAAATTGTAGAATATATAAAATTTCAAATTGACTGAAATTCAGAGATTTACAATATTACCTAAAATTATTGAATCACTACATAATGGTTAGAAATTATCAAATGGAACCAGATGTTAATGAAAATGTCAGATTAACAACACCAAGCTAGAACCATAAGAAGAAAAATGCTTTTATTGGTGAAAAACGTGAAATTACACGAAAATCTTAGCACTGACACTTATGTAAATTAGGGGGGGCTTCGATTTTCATTAAAAAAATCTTGTTCTATTGTGTGGTATCTTTAATACGTAAGCAATTTAGGCAATTTTGCTCTTACCGTTTTATATGACAATAGTTGTTTGTCTTATAAAATCATATTTCCGCCTTTTAAAAAGTAAGGACATGGTTTATAAGCATATGTTATACCTCATAAAATACTGTCCTATTACATTGCAACAAACAAGTTTATTACTTAGTATCAGTGACGAATTCAATTATTTATTAAATACAAGCCAAATAACATAGGGTGCTCTTTCAGCACAATATAATTGTGTTTTCGAACAGGAATTTTAGTTTATACTGGAGTAAATAGGACATCATTTGATGCTAAAAAGCACAACAAAATAATGCTATTAATAGTATAATGAACATATCACCCATGTCCGACAATTTTATTCTATAAATATTTTATTGTGGTATATATTACCTTAAACCTGGTTCGTTGACCGGCACGAGTCTGTTTCTGGACAGGCATAATTTTGAGTACTTCATCTTTCAAGGTACCAGGGACAAGGAAGAAATCAATGATTTCACATTCCTAGAATTTAAAGCATACAAGAAATAATGAAGCAATTAATATACTAAATTCAGTTCCAATTTGCTAAAAAAAAAAATATTTATCCTGAAATGGAAATATATGGACACTATTTACATAATTTACGCAGAAATGGTTTCTATTATTAAAATTGTCATAAATGCATGTTTTATCCAAAATAAACACATTTAACTTATCTTAAGGTAACTACTTTATTTTGTTATTGATAAGAATCATCTCAAGTCGCATTTTTTCCATACATTGAATTAAAAGGTAAGAGTTATTTTGTCATTTTTAAAACTTGCATATAATCAAACCTAATATATTCATAATCCTTTTCTATTTCTAAATTTTTTGTGGGCATAGCCTCTTCACAAACGGAGTGGCTACGATTACGTCAAGCGCCATTCTATTATTTCTCATTTTTTTCGGGTACCGGCAATTATATTAGGGTTAGGGACAGTATTAGGGTGTGGAGAAATATTGACATAATCCGGAAAAAAAATACAAATTACGTCTTGATGTAAGCGTAGCCTGTCCCTTTCACAAATTGGTGCATCCACGAAAATTTGTGGACATGGTATCAGCCATTCAAAAATTAATGGAATGTACTCACAGAGTGCTATATATCTAAAATCATTTTACTAATTACTTTTTAAATCAAAATACCTTGATTGGAAGAGAAAACAGATATATTTCTTCCAAAGATTTGATTTTGCCATCCTTCACAAGACGACCAAGTTTAGTCACTGGTACCCATTCCTTGTCTCCTTCCTTAGCACCTCGTCCACGTCCCCTGCCACGTCCGCGGCCTCTACCCCGACCACGTCCACGTCCTCTTTCTCCAAAGCCACCACGGAATCCACCCCTCGGGCTATCACCGGCTGGTGCTGCTGCTGCGTCCGCCATTGCTGTAGTGAAAAACAATATGATAAAAAGTTAAAATTGATTTAAACACTTGAAGCCAGTTTTATTCAAGGACTAATTTTTATCTCATTATGCTATTGCTTGATAAAAGAAAATGTGCCCTATTCACTGGAATACATTTTAATTTGTAGTCTGAATAAATGGTGTTTAGTAAAGAGCTTAGCTCAACAGCGCTAAAAAAAAAAACAATGATAGTACAATAGTTTATGATTTTAAAGGCCAATGCATAGGCTACAAAATAATTCGTCCAAAAATGCGTTTTTAACAAGACACAGTGAGGTTAATATATAAATTAGTTAGGGTGAGCATTACATTGACTTTCGGCTTGTAAAAGAAAAATTCAATTAGCGTACGGGCGTTATTTTTTTTTTTGTATTGGATAAATTAATTTTCATGCGCTTTTCTATGAAGCAAGAATTTTAAATATTCCACAAAATATATGACCCGAATATATGTTTGTAAATATAAATAATAAGTTAAACTAACTAAAATGTAATTTATGATTAATGATCACCAACAAAAAACGTGTAGATGTGATGGATTAAGAAATGATGAAAAAATTAACGGCCTTACGTGATTGTAAAACGATCAAAGAGACTAACTTCCGGTTTGAGAATGATCACGTGATATTATACAATTATACCAAAATTTTAAAAGAGTAGGGAGAATGTATTTTTTTTTATATTTTAAGTCTATAACTCATACGCTACAAAACCCAACTAAAAAAAGAATATAAATAAATACCCAATTTAAAACATAAAACGTACTAGCATAATGGCTAAGTAATAACTAGACAAAAAACAACATACACATAATTGAGTCAACCACCCCAGGCAAACTGACTTATAATTTTTGTTGAAATGAATGACTGTGTGCTGATCATCTAATAACAAAAATTATAATAATAATTAATTAAAATCTGAATCACTAACATAAGACAAGTCGCTACTTAATACTACCATAATTTTGATTGTAGTCAAATTATTGGAAGTCTACACTATCCTTCATTAAACTTAAATAAGTTCCTTTGCTTTTTTTTTTATAGATTTAAATAAAGACATATCTAAAATATTTTGAGAATAAAAAAACAGTATACCTATCAATTATATGAAATATTTTTTTTATTGCATCAGTAGTGAATGATAGCTTTGAATATAATTTAACAAGTACATGGCTGAAATTGTTTATACTAATAATACTATAAATTATAAAACTTTATTTTATGCTGTTTCATCCAAAAGTTTTTTTTTTGACAATCATGTAATTGTAAATCTAGGCTTCATAAGGCGATAAGGAAAACTTAAATAAAGAAACTGACTGGGTCTCACCAACTAATATCAAAGCTGACTCCATTTGGCATTTGCACCATTGATTTTAACATTAATGGATAGCTCACGGCTTCTATAGACTATACATTCTGTCACTTGCAATGATCGGACATTTTTTTTTAAATACATATCACAAAGTAGGCTACGCTCCAAAATTATTTTTTATCATTATTTTATTTGTGGTCTAGGAATAATTAAGGGCCACTTCAACAAAAATAATTCGTTGCTAATAAAAAAATTGTTTTATAAATAAAAAATATTTGTAATTAATTTATTTAATAGATAAGATTTCTATTTTTATCAGTTCTGGGTATTTTAAACATAGTGTACTTTAACATTTGCATTAGAAACATATTTTATCTCATCTGTGTCCCATTAAGTTATTTGAAGTTTTTTAATGTAAAATAGATCGACAATTTTTTTAAAATATAGATAAAAATTAATAAAAAGATTTTAGAAAAAAATAATCAAATACAACCAACACTAATATTGAACAAAAATACTACATATTATGAGTCTGATCCATTAAAACCTAGGCCCTGATGCCTTAAAATTAATGTAAAATACAAAATATCTTAAAACAAGCTGAAGGAAATATTAATAGCTTCGGTTATTAAATATTTCAGACTTGATTTACCTCATTGAATAGAAAAATAAAACAAGTGCAGTGTTATAATTATATTTTGACAAATGCTTTAAACCACACAGATTTTAAAGAGATTTTAGCAAATAATATTATAGTAATATAACATATGAGTATTTTTAGTTTCAGACTACTTTTTTATTTGATATTATTATCATTTTATAATCTGAAAATGCAATATTTTGTAACAAAATATACATCTAAATAAAAATATTAAATTTATTAGCACCTTGTATCTGATATTCGGAACCACAGAAACAACTTTATTACAGTTAGCTTTATTAAAAAATACCAATTCGAGACTTGAGACGCGTAAATTAAAACTTTTTTTTCTAAGAGTTAATCAATACTTTAACTGAATTCACAGGCATGGCATTCATATTACTTTCATTTAGATGGAAGTCAAAACAATTATAAAGTTGCTTTTACATCTACTGGTATACTGATATTTAAATAATACACACAAGTAACATAGATAGATCATATTCATTTAACTGCATGTTTATGAAATTCAACGATCCCTACTTTGATAGCATTTATTTTATAGATTGACTAAAACAATTTTCTTGATGGGTAGACCCTTGACTATTTGGCACACCTTTTCCCATCTGTGCAATTTTTATATAAAAAAAGAATTAAAATAAGTTTCAATAATTTGTGTGACTTTAGTGACTTGACCTAATTCCTTGGTCTCCAATGCAGTGAAAAGGGCCTCAGCAATCACTCTTCAGTGCACTATGTTTTGGGAGGCTTCTTTTTTTCAGTTCACCCCATGTTAGGTTGCAACATTTCATTTCCTGATCGCAAGTTGTCTTTGGGTGGCCAGCCTTGGAGATTCCAATCTAGAGCCATTTTTGTAATGTCTTCTGGAGGCTTTGTAGGTCTATTGCATCTTGGTTTTCCAGTGAATGTTTTCTTTATTTTATATATGTGTAAGTGTATTCATATTGTACATAGTTATAAATAAACATCTGCAATTTACTCAGAGATCATAAAATTTATCTTATGCGTCTATTAATTAGTTTGGTCTTTCTTGTTTTTTTTAATAAAAAAAATAAAATACTTCACATTTATAAAGTACTGGCCTGTACTACTAGAAAATAACTTCTTTTTTTACATAAAGCTCTTAAACTATTTTTTTTGATGGTATGAGTGGTAGCCAGTGATTGGGAGGGAGGACATATGTATAGAATATGGCCTATCAGAATTAGGCTATGTAATAGCTAGCATTTTAGTGTCTATAATAATAAAACATGTACAGGGTTGGTCACACATGAGGTTGACGAGTGCCACATTCAGGTCTTTCATGTAGTAAAAAATACTTTAAAGAGCAGCACCATAGTCAATTAGTCAAGATAAAGTGAAAAAAAGTAATGTAATAATAATAAAACTGGCTTAAAGTGAGCAATAAAAGCTCATTGAAGATCACATTTGCTTCAAAGACCCACATTTTGTTCTAAGAGCTGCATTTTGGTCCCCACTTATATAAAATAAACTTTCAATTTTAAACATTATATGCATGTATATATATATATATATATAAAAGAAATAAATTGAGTATATTACATTTGTACTTGAAAGTTTATATTTTGTTGATACATTACATAACACAACTAATACCTACAATTTAAACATCTATTACAATAATTACATGATTAACTTATTTGTACATTATATCTTCATATTTCCAATCAATTACTACAAATAGGTACAAAATACATTAACAGAATACAGCTTTAAATTTGGTTGAATGTTACTAAATGTTATAATATATTAAATATTAACAGTTATTAATACATGTATTAGAATTCAAAGAGCCAGCATACTGGACTTTAGTTTTTTTTGTATGTGTGATTTTCTACATGACATTTGTAAAAAAGTTGATTGATCACTGTAATTTACTTTCAATAGGTCCAACTCCATTTTTAGGTCACTATCAGAAAAATACTACACACATGTATCAACATCAAAGAGTGTTTAAAGTTTTGTTGTTAAAATTAAATGGATTAAATAGGTAGATGCAACAAACTACTTATAGCTGCAGATCATTGGTGATTCAGAAATTGCTCCATTATAGACTGAATAATACATAGACCAACATCGCTTACAGTGTAGTCAGATTTTCCCACATAAAAAACAGCAACATGTACAGTATATGTATTTATTTCATTATTTTTATTCTAAATCTTGTCTCAAAAAATAAATTTTAAAGTTTAAAATTTTTAAATGGACAAATAGAATTATTAAGACATTCTCCACATTTAGGTTTTATAGGAAGACATATCTGTTGCCCAAATCCGACCAGAAGATGATTAACTTCACTCCAGTAGCTTCTGTAAAAAAGAAATATTTAAAATTTAATTAAAATATTGAATTGATACAATTTATCAGCTTTCTTATTAATCTATAAAAATGAGTAACAACAATTTTCAGGTATTACATCATTTTGATTTTATTTTTTGTAAAGAAGAAATGTTTTCCAAATTATCTGAATTTACCTTTCAATTAAGTAGAAGTATCAGTATTAGGAAAATCTACAGGTTGATTGAGACTAGTTGTGAGACATACACAAGGTTTCATGACAAATCATATTTTTCAATTTTATGGTATATTTGATTTTTAAGCAATTTAAGCAATATTGCACTTATTCTGAACACCAAATGGTGATATTTAAGTGTCAAAAATATCATTATTCATCCTTTTTACATTAGGGAATATTTCATCAAAAATGTATTTAAAAGCATACTTTAAGAGAATATTTTTTCACTTTTAACGAGTTCATTTGATTTTTAAAAGAAGAGTTCAAAACCTAAGTTTTCTGTTTGATGTACGTCAAATACCATCGTTACTGACACAATAATTAGCAAGCATCTGGTACTTTTTTTTAATGCAGGATCAACATGACAGCACAAGAGAGAATACTTTATCAATATTTTTTCATTTTACATTCATTTATATTTGGTGCCTTCTCTTCCCTTTATGTGCTTATATTACTTAATGTTTAATCCAGTACTGGTTATTCCAATTTAGCAAGGTATTCACTCTGTATAAGAAAGATATGATGAAAATTCAGTCTGCTTGTCTGGTTTAGACTTTATGATATGTTTTTTTTAAAACAGTGAACTAAGAGCTATTGATTTCCTCAAACTACTTATAAAATCTCCTCAAGTTCAACTCACACCAGTTTGGAAATACATTATTGTGTTAGATTTTATGAGTTTTTTTTTATACTAGATGTATTTTGTGCATTTTTATCCTCAGCCCACTGCCCCACTCTTAAAATATGCTTTGCTTCAACTTGTTCCACTTTTTAATCTTTATCATAATTTCAATGCATTATAAACATAAGAGTAACATGACCAAAACATGATACAGGATGTAAAACAACACATGACCAAAGTAGAGAGCTGCACGGGATTGGGATTCGGGGAAATAAATTTAACGGGAGTTCCATGGGATTGGTTTTGTTTTTGCGGGAGTCCCATGGGTTTGGGTTTTGTTTTTGTGGGAGTCCCGTGGTTTTGGGTTTTGTTTGAGTGGTACTCTCACAGACTTCAGATGAATCAATCAAATCGCACGGATGAGCTTGGGATGATGTGTGATGTATGATACACACCTAGTTCAGGGCCTTTCCTTGACATTCTTGGTATTTAGGTCAAAACGCTAGAGTAGATTTAGAGACAGAGACTATCCCCTTCGACGTTTTAATATAATAGATATCTAAGAGTTAGGAGTAATACCAATAAGGGTGACAAGGTGACAGATGACTTAGGACAAGGTGGGGAAACAATAGAATAGTAGACAGCAAAGGTGTGAAGACCGAGATGCGACGTCGGACAGGCTAGTATGGTTAACAATGACGACCAAGTGACGCTCCTAGAAAGATTAGATAGTTAGGAAAATACTGAAGGGATTGTGACGTACTTAGGGTAATTAGGGCACGGACGTTGGGGTATAAATAGGGGCTGGATTCGGACATTAGTTAATTAAGAGAAGTTAGGAGAAATTCGTAGTTATGAGGAGTTTTAGAGATCTCTAGTTAGTCAGAGTTGAGGCAGAGTGAATAAATGAAGTGTATTCATTTATGGACTTTTGTATTCTGATGAATTTCTGATGTACATTTATGTAAATAAATCGTTGTACTAACAACGCCTCGAGTTTGATTGGTTTTTGAGTTGTGACAAAGGAGCGAGCAAATAAGAGTGAAACAGACAGATATACTTCTCTAATTCTCTTTTTTAAATTTCAAATAACGGATAATAAAGCAAACATTCAAAAGTTAGTTTACGCAAAAAGCGAGCGCATTCAGTTTTACGTAAATAAAGGTGGTAAGAGCAATATTTGGGAAAGTTTCAATCGTTTGCTCTTGGATGGTGAGGATGTGCCATTCGCAGTATGTACAAGATGCGATACCATTATAACTTGGAAGGCACACGATGGTACGAATGGTCTGTGGAAGCATCTCGAGTTTTGTAAAAACTGATCACCAGTTCCAAAATTACATCAATGACTAGCTTCATTCCAAGTCAAGAGAAGATTGTTAAACAGGTTCCAGTTCGGGTTAAAACAGAAATCAAAAACACCATTGTTTCAATGTGCGCTAAAGACATCAGGTCCTTTTCATTTGTCGAAGGCTGTGGTTTCCTAAAATTGGCTGCAAAGTTGATAAACATTGGTGCAAAATATGGGAATGTTCCTGTTAATGAGATTTTGCCTTGTGCCACGACTGTTTCAAGACATTTGGGTAATGTTGTGGAGAAAGAAAAAAATCTCCAGAAAGTGTTAATGACCTCTTATTTTTACAAGAACTTAAACTGTAGAACTGTTTACTTTACTTATTATCTTAAATGTTTTTCATGTATGTTTTTCGAGAGGATTTCTACAAACAAATTTTTAAACCATTTTTTATGAGTTATAAGAATATTTTTTGACGGGAGCGGGTGGGGTTGGGAAAAATTTTTGCAGGAGCGGGTGGGATTGGGAAAAATTTTCGCGGGAGCGGGTGGGACTGGGGGAAATTTCTTTTGGGAGCGGGTGGGACTGGTTTTGAAAACGCGGGAGTGGGTGGGACTGGGTGTGATTTTGACTCCCGTGCAGCTCTCTAGACCAAAGACACAGAAAGAATGACCTATGGAAGCATGAAAATCTCAAAACCCAAAATAGAGACTCTGGCTAATAGTAAAAAACACTTACCTTGGTAACCAGTCTTCAAGCTCTTTTCTGGTATCTTCAGGATTTTTAGTGGGTTCTCTAACCCACCCCAATCTATTTGATATTCGATGGACGTGTGTGTCAACTCCTATACCTGTGACAGTATGCCAAGCACATTGCATTACAAGATGAGCCATCTGAAAATTTCAATTATGTCACTTCAATACATACTAAATAAATAATTAAAAAAAAACAAAGTTAACACAATGATTTAAATAACTAGAAGTTAAACTACCCAAATTCACAAATTAAACAGATTAAAATCATTATCGCGGTAGCTGTAATTAAAACTCTACCTTAGGCCCAACACCAGGTAAACTGCAAAGATCTTTAACAGAGCTGGGAATGTCACCATTATATTTTGTTGCTAAGATTTCTGTCGTCTCTTTTATGTATCTTACTTTTTTCTTAAAAAAGATAAGTAAATATGATTTAGTTTCCAACAGAATAAATTTTGCTAAATAAAAAATTTTATAAATAAAAAGTTGAAATAAAAAATGAATATTACCAAGATGCGAAACAGACCAAAGTACAAAGTTTATAGCAAAAATCATCACAAAATCAAAATAAAAAAGTGTAAATGTTTATTTGTTCAAAATGTTAAATGTCAGAAAAATCTTCACAAATGATTAAAAATTTTGACCCAATTTTACATTTGAATATTGCATTCAAATTTTACCTTTTGATAAAATCCTATTAGCCACCCATGCTTATAAAGTGTCTTATAATAAATTATAACTCTTATCACATTTAATCAAGGGATATAATCGTATTTAACCAGAAAAAAACCCACTAATAAATGGGTTACCTCCCGTGCATTAATATATTTTTTTTTTCTCCATGCGTTGGACAAACCCATGTGTCTAACCAGCATTGCCCATTGGTTTTTTTTTTCGTTGCAATTGGCAGTGGAATTGAATTGAGCTGTTGCAAAATACATGTATCAACCAACCAAAAGATTGCAACAGTACACAGAATGCTGTAAAAAATATATGAGCAATGTTGTCAGAGCATCAATCTTGACCGTAACTTTCAAAGGTGTGTGGGTGTGAAGTCCCTGTAAGGATGAGATGAAATTTCTTAGATCCTATAAACCACTAATGGGATGGTTTTTATGGTGCCCTTCTTTCATCCCCACCATAGCTGACAGTGCGATGGCCATGGAGGCACCACAGGAGATATAGCGAGGACTTTAGCAATGACCTGAAATATTTCCTTGGTCCTCAACGGAGATCGAACCAGGTACCTTCAGGTCGACAGTCGAGCACTTTACCATCCGTGTAGATGTCCTCATTCCTCCCATTCCAAAGATTCCAATGGATATGTTATTTGCATTAAAAAGATTGAGATTTGCAATTGGATTGGCGTTTGCAATCATCATCAAAAAAGTTCAAGGCTAATCTTTAGAATTGTTCAGTTAAGATCTAGACATGGACTACATCTCATAGTCATATGGACAATCATATGCTGTATGTTTTTGAGTCTTCAAACCAATCTCTATTAGACAATCACAGAAAATGGAACAACGGAAAATATTGTAAACCCTTAAGCATTGTAAAATTAAACATATTAAAAACTTGCCCTTTCTTTTTTCTTTTCCAGACAATTAGGCATATTTACACAAATTAAACAAATTGATTGATTTTTTTGAACAGATAATTTTTGTATTTTAATCACTTCCAAAAAATTAAATACATTGTTTGGATGATGGTGTTCAGAAGTCATGTTGATTCTGACTTCATGATTATTTTCTCACTGAAAAACAAAAATCTCATGATTTATTCTCCATACTTTATTTTACATTTTACAAACTTTTGATCCATTGTCTAAAGCTAAATGCAATTTTTTTTCTACTCACCTTCCAAAACCCTGCTGGATAAATGAGCTGTCCCAAAACATCATCTGAAGTAGAAAGAATATGAGAAATATTGCAACCATGTTCTCTTAGTCGACCCATTGCAGCAGAGGTAACTTGGTCTTTTGTCTGGCTTGACAACATAAGAGACAGTAAAACCTGATAGCGAAATACCTAAAAATATAAAGAACGGAGTTTTAAACCGAATGAGTACTTGCAAGTAAGACATGCGGCTGAAAATAGCGAAAAAAAGTATAATAATCAAAGTAATTATTTTAGTTGCTTAATTCCTTCCCGTACCTCAGGTGAAGCATTGCTATCACTTATAACATCACACCCCATAGTATCTACAGGAGCGTCTCTAGATTTTCTCATTTCTGTAATGTTTCTCAACTGTTCCAGCCATTTTGGTGGTTGCCACTCTGATTTATTTTGGGACACTGAATCCAGGCAGTCTTCTTGGTTCTTGTTATTCGCACTTAAAAGTTCTTCATATGGCTGATTTTCTGTACAAGTTTCATCTTTAAGCTCAGTTTTTACACTACTCTGAGGGAAAGACATGTTTTGCAATTTCGTGCTACTATCATTCTTGTCGACTTTCACTATACTACTGTTTTTTGATTCACTCTGTACACCTCGAGAGTTTTCCTTTTTAACAGTGCAAACAAATTGTTTCTTACTAGGCAAAACTTCATGGTTATTAGAAATTAAGGAAAAGGTGTCACATTCTGATTTTAATTCTGTTTTAACCGTTTTTGATTTTTTGATCTTTTTTTTTTTGCTGCAGGTTTCTGAGTTGACATCTTCATCCAAACTGGAATTAGTCTCAGTTACTGAGGGTCGAGTCACAGATTTAATAGATTGTGGTTGCCTAGATAATGCTAGTCTTGTAAAGTATTTTGATGTTGATGGCTTGGATAAATTCATCTTTTGGGTTCTATTTCTGAAAAAAAAATCAAAATAAGATAGAAATCTCTTAGAAAAGATTATAAGTACTAAGAAGCCATTTTATAACAGATAATTTTTTTTATAGACTGGATATTATATTGGCTAGATAGTCCAGAGTCTACTGAAATAAATAATAAAAAATATATCTTAAAGACAAAACTTTAGTTGAAGCCAACAAGATGGCTTAGTTTCTAAAAACATATTAATAATATAAAATATACCATTATTGTAAAACAATTTATTTTCTTAATGCTCTTAAATGATAAGATAAAAACTATGAAAAAAAAAAACTAAACAAAAAAGCAAGTTTTCAACCCTCACACAAAACACAAGGCTAAGTTCTAAATTCCGTTTTATATACTATGTTCATAATGATGTCAGCAATGCAGAAAAAAATGACACTTATGTTCTTTTTTATTAAAAAATACTATTTAATTTATAACAGAGTCATCCCACCTAACCTGTCAATGAAAATTGCCATAATAGGTAACAAGCAATAATATAAATTAATGTTTTATTCATTGCAACACTAAAATGAAAAATATGATCTGTAATATGATCAATGCAAAATTTAAACATTTTTTATATATTTTTATACCAATTCATTATAATTTCAATAAATATTTTTCAAATGATTTAATTTTAGTCTATAATCTACAAACAATATGTTGGACAGTGCAGTCACTAACTACTGGAATGTCCTCCTGCTAACTGTTTAATGGAGTCTTCTTAAAATAATAATTCTCCCTATATTGGTGCACTTAACCTCATGTGGGTCCCCACACCGCACGCCCTACACGCGCATTGATGTTTGACATATATGAGCAAGAAACATCCTTCCTAATATTCATGAATTCTAAGGCCACATTTGTCAAAAATTAGCAACTGAATCTTTACTTGAAAACTAAAAATGCTGCTAGTAAATCTTATACCCTTGTCAATCATGACATTTGAGGCCCTACTGAGCTGACCATTACATCCTCTGCAAATTCATTTTAGTCTGAAGGTCTGGTTAGCAGTACAGTAAAAACCTATCAGACATAGGATATTGTCAGTTTTTGAAAAACTGGTTTTGGGGAGAATTTCGAGGTATTCAACTACCAATTGAAAACCGTCCCTAAAGATACATTTCAGAAGGGTCCCCATGTGTCTCTGAAAGTCTATGGCCCAAAAAATTAAGTACAGCTTTGCTAGGGTGTCATTTTTGGGGCATAGGTCCAATAGCAACTATAGGAACAAAAGCAGCTAAGTGTTGGCTATATTTATAGCAGTGGTTTACAAACTATTGTGCTTTGTGACCCCCCCCATGACAACACTTTTGGTTTTGTGACCCACCATTTAAACTATTTTGTTTTTGCAACCCTCCTGCAAAGAAAAACTATAGTAAAAGAAAAAGAATAAATATGTATCAAATATTACTATTTCTCCTTTTATTTTGAAGACTTACAAATATTTATTCTTGCAACATATAGAGAATATAGTTGTAATTATTCATGTATAGATTTAAAGATTTTTAATTATACATTTTAATTTTGTCGCTAACCCACCTGAAATTTAACTGCGACACACCAGTTGATAGAATATTAAATTCAAGCATAGCCACTTAATGTGCAGGGCCTAATTGGGCACAATCAACCAAATGACCGCCCTGCATAGTAAATAACTAATACACTGCTCTGGTATTTTGGGTTAATGCAGTGTTCTTAGCCTAAGTAGGCCTACAACATGCAATCTAAAGACTGTTCATTTAGTCTAACTATTGGCTCTGTTTTTCTCCTTCTACTTCACCAGCCCCGTAGCCAAGGGGGGCACTGGGGGCCGTACCCCCCGCTAGGTGTGGAGTGCCCCCCCCCCGCTTAAAAAGAAGAAAAAGATGAAAAAATAAAGAAAAAGCAACTAAAATGTGAAGGTACTCCCTTGTTGGGTATTGGTGCCCCCCTGCTTACTTTGACCTGGCTACAGGTCTGTACTTCACCCTGGAACAAATGTTTAGTTTTGTTAAATTTAGTTGACAAAAAAATCTACAAGCGCGCGCCCTCCTATCCTTAGGCATGAGGTCTGGGGAAGTAAGCCCAGTTGCCACCCCTTTTGGTTGACTGACTCTAGTTGCGTTTAACAGTGATATGAAAATCATGTGATCTGGGGCGGTCAGTAGTCCCATTGCTATCCTGTTGTTTGACCAACTAGTTGTGATTGACATTGAAATGATTAAAAAATTCTGCCTGATTGAATAATACTAACAATTATAAAATTTTTAATTGGCAAAGTTGATATTCTATACTTTTCTAAGTATATAGTGTAGGGCAATATATCATATAGGATTGATGAAAAAACTACAGGCTGGGGTGTAATTTAGTTTCCCTTTTTTTTTCTTTTGGTTTGGCTTCTGAGGAAAGTTGTTCACATGAAAATAAAATATTAAGTATATAGTTGAGGTCTTACTACTCTTACAGAGCCACAAAAAATAAATACTCCATTGCCCCTTTGTTAGACATCTTTGACTTAGTAGCTTCTATGGTCAGATTTAATAATTATAATAAAATTAAATTATAGACAGTGACAGAGTCTAGTCTTGTATACTAATACTTTAACATTTTCTTACTCACTGAGAGTCACTGTCTTATGTTAATGATTAGTGAGTACTATATAGAAAATCTTATTAAAGTTAAATTTTAAAGTTCATTTATCATATTCAAGGGTAGTTGTATTAAGAAGTATAAACATTATCATTATGCAAAGTCGCCAAAGTATAGCGAATGGTATTAAAATTGATTTTAAGAAAACTTAATAAGCGAAGCCGCCGAAGCACCTTTTCACCGCCCGAGGAATATTATGCGAGCTAAAACCAAGTCATCACCTTAAAATGTGTGTTTAAATAGAACGAAAAAAAAACACTTATTCATCAATTTATAACTGAAATTAATCATAAATAGATTTTTAATCCTAGTAAAATGTACAAAATTAGTGTTGACTGTAGCCTAATCATGAATGGTTGTAGATAACTCATATATGAACTCCATTGAGTTAGCGGGAAATGTCACTGACATATGTACACTCAAGACACTCATTTCCGTGTGCTAGCTCCATATGTATATAGGGTTGCCATATTTTTTCACGGACCAACCGGGACAGTTCTGTCTTTTTTACTTTAGGTTTAGGGATTCGGTTTCGGGGGGGGGGGTACGAAAACAGTAATGTAAAAAACACTTAAAATATAGAATTGATAATCTTTGTTATTTTATTCATAATGGTACACAAACATGATATTTTTACAAAACGAAACAGTTTTCTACTTGACACTTGTTGTACCACTCGTATTTTTCACTTCTGTAAATTTGTATTACTGTGTTACTTACCAAAATGTTACTGATCACACAAGAGCAGATTAATCATTCTCTGATCTAATAATTTTGCTCAATTATTTCCAAGAATCTGTGCCCTGAATTTAAACCGGGACAATTTCAACAACCGGGCGGGACACCGGGACAACCCAGTATATCCGGGACTGTCCCGGTGAAACCGGGACGTTTGGCAAGTCTATGTATACATGTAGTTAGCTACATATGTATATGCATAGACATACTGTCTATGGGTATATGCCTTTAAATCAGCCACTGCCCACCCCACCCCCCTTTCTCAACTAAGTTCAATGTGTAATTTGCCATGTTATGTAAAACAGTATTTTATGAGATTCAGGTCCTATGCTAAAGCAGGGCTCGATTTACCGCCGGGGATATCCCCGGCACTGAGATCTGTCATCCCCGGCTCTGCTTTAGCTAATATATCCCTGCCGGGGATGAAATCATAGACATTTATCCCCAGCTCTACAGAAATTTTTTTTTCATCCCCGGCACTGGTTTTTTCTTAAATCGAGCACTGTGCAAAAGGACTGTCGGGACTTGCATGTTGTTGTAAGTTTATAACAATTTAAAGTCTAGTCTGTCGTTCATTCAAATTACGTATTTTCATAACCAACTTAGGGAAACATCATAGGAGAGACACTTTTTACAGAATGTTGGCCTTTATTGTTCACAGGATCACCACTAACAGGACCAGAAGTGAAATACGTACAACTGAGCACCCAAGGAATATATATGTATATCCAGATTATATTCTGTGCTGAGTAGCCCACTTGATAGTCCTTTCACTACATGGGAAGAATGACCCTGATCCACATTTCGAACAATTCTAAAGGCATCGGCTACAAATGACGTTTGTCATTCATCACTTACAACAATATATATATATATATATATATATATATATATATATATATATATATATATAGTAGTAAAGTTACCTTAGCCCTAACGAGCCAAATGAAGTGTAGAATTCATCTGTCTCTATGACCTTCTTAGCATATGAAGGGCTGTGTGGTTAGCACAACGCTCAGCTGCCAGCCTCGTAGCCAAGAGGGGAGGGGCACGCCCCCCCCCCTCTTAAAAAAGAAGAAAAAATAAAGAAAAAGCTAAGGTGCCCCCTTGCTGGGTATTGGTGCCTCCCTGCTTATTTTGACCTGGCTACAGGCCTGTCAGTTGCCTAGAAAAAAAAATCTTTACTTTTACCCGCTAATTTTTTTTTAAAATTACATTTAAAAGTTTGTGCAAACATTGTTGATACAAAAATGCATCTCTCGTATTAAAAAAAAAGTTTTTCAGTTATGACCATCCATCTCCCAAGGAAGAATAAAAACAAGACTGATGATAATCTATTGCAAGTTTCTGGAAAGGGCGTAGGGGAAAATATAGTAAAGGTTGGGCACAACTTATTTAGTGGGACTGATGGCCGAGTGGTGTTGATGCTCGGCTGTTGACCTGACAGTCCTGGGTTTGATCCTCAATGTCCCACATTCCAACCAGCTTTAAATGGATACATGACTTAAGTTGGAGAAGTAAAGGCGGCTGGGCGTTGTGCTAACAGTAACCACACAATCCCTTTATATGCAGGCAGAGGTTTTGGAAACAGATAAATTCTACACTTCTGCTCTGATGGCCCCTTACAGCTCAGAGAACTTTACTACTTACTAATATTACTTTACTTTTTACAACTTATTTAAGAGTCAATAAAAAAAAGAACAAATTATTCACCAAACTGAAACAAAATAAATTATCTCAACAATATTAGTTTATTAGTACAAAATATTGGACAGAATAATAAGAATTGGTCATATATTAACATATTCTATTAACATATTCCTTAAAATGACATTTTTGTTAAAAAAAATATTTAATTACACAGATTTTATTTTCTGTCTGGAAATCAACAAGCAAAAGAAAAAAATGAATGTCAACACTTTAACAGAGTAGGCTGCTATGTGATTACATAAATACAATAATGGGCATGAGAAGATGATATGAAAAAATTTGATCATTAAAACAAAGAGAAAAAATATAATTAAATAAAAGTTTAATGCCCACATATATTATAACTTATAAAGTATAAAACTGTGTGAATAATGCTGTGTTCACAAAGTTAACCAAGGAAAGTCACAGGAGCTAACCCTCAGCTTAATTCTTATTAACAGGTGAATTAAAATTTGATAATTTTTAAGTCTTCCTTGGACCATACCAGTTTTTTTTAGAAAAGTGAGGATCAAATTGTGGGTTGAGACCCACTGGCAGGTCACAAGGTAATTAGAAGTAGGTCACCAAAAATTATATTATTTTTTAGCAAGAATGTATATACTGGTACCAGTAATTAGAGTTAGCTTTACTACCTTTATCCTTTTTTTTCTTCCTCTAAGGTGGAACATGGGAGCCAAATATTGGTGGTTTGTGAATCACAAAAATTTGAACTTAAAGAAAGGATTGATAAATTAATACATTTTTTTTTTAATCATGAGATTAAAAAAAAATCTTTCAAAAGATTCTGTTTTAAATTGTTCATAAATTCTGTCAGTGGATCAATTATTATTATTATGGGAGACAAATAGCTTTGAACTGGTAAGTAGACTACAACAAACAAATTAAAACAACGCAAATCTATGTTCAGAAATAATAAAATAAAAATTTTGGTTTGAAACATTAGCACTGAAGTGTGTAACAGCCCAGTTGTTTATGTCAGGAGCAGTGTTGTCATATAATACTATTTTTTTTTAATCACATTTGCTACTTTTTGAGATAATGCCCCTTAAGTAGTGTGCAAATTATGTATGCATATAGTCTTACATGCATGTTTATGGTGACCATACAAATAACTTGTTCTAGGTTATCACTGACTATAAAATTTTAAACTAAAATTCAAACTTAAGATTTAAGAAAAGATATAAAAAAAAAAAGAAGTACCTCTTTTTTTTTAAAGATTACTAAAGGATCAAATTAGTTTATAAAAAAAAAAGCTGGCCAATATTATATAATACTCCGGTAAAATTTAGTTAGATGTTAAATATTGATCGATTGATTTTTAACAGGCATGTGTCCTCATGCTAAAATAAATAAATACACAGTTTAATGATATTTTTAGAGCATTTTCGAAAAAAAATGCTCTATTGTCCCCGTTTTGTCTGTCTGTCTGTCTGTCATCACCCTAGATCTCAATAACCATAAGTCCTAGACTCATGATGTATATATCATTTTGTAGGTCTTGGCCTGCCAAGAAATAGCTTTTTTCCAATTCGCGATCTGACCTCTCAGGGCCGTAAAAGGGGCCTTATAAAGTACCGTTTTTTACTATATAAGCTATATTAATAATGGACCGCCCTATATCTCAGCAACCATAAGTCCTAGACCCATGATGTATATATCATTGTGTAGGTCTTGGCCTTCCAAGTGTACATCAAAAGTCCATTTCACGATTTGACCTCTCAGGGCCAAAATATAAGAGATTGTTATGTACCGTTTTGCTTATATTTTAAATATAAATAATAAAAGCTAATCAAAGGGGCATAATCATTATTTATTTTTGTAACAGTTATTCAACATGACTTACTTGTCCTTTTAATATCTTTTTTCAGATATATGCATTACACAATTGAATTTATAAACATTTCCAAAATTTACAAATATTTACTGAAAGATAACAAACGTACTGAAAATGCGCTAACACGTCCTGTGTCCAGAATGGAACAGGCTTAATTGCTTGTTTTTTAACTTAAGATGTGTGGGGTACACATCTTTATTCTTCTAGTGATTTAAGAAACGAAATTTTTAAAACTCCAAAAATAAAAAAAACCAACACACTCTATTGAAATATGAGGCACAACTTGTTTTTCAACTCTGCAGTTTAAATGTAAAAATAAGCAGAACTGAAATTTCCCCAGGGATTAACACAAAACCTACTAAAAAAATTCAAACACTGTTCAGTACCCCATACAGTATATCATTATTTAGGCAGTTATTTTTTTTTTCTCTTTAAAAATCAACTGAATACTTAAGTTTATTACAAAACTAAGTCACAGGCAAAAATATAAAACAAACTGAATGATAAAACATCCTTATAGTAAAGGAATTAAGAAACTTTTTAAAATGCCCTGTTTGATATGTAAGCTAGAACTTACTATGTCAAGTATAACTAAAAAAAGTGTACACAAAATTTAAGCATGAGATTATTATCAGAGCAAATAAAAATATAGGTAAATGATATAAAACTATGTTCACTATATACAGTATGTTTTAAATGGGGGGGGCAGAGGAAATACAGTGTCAACTATTAAAATAAATACAAAATAATAATTATTGAAAAATAAATAAAAAAAAGTAATCTACACATGAACTTGCCATACTATAAACTTTCTGTTAATTTAGCCATTACAGTTTTCTGTTTCTAGAGAGAAAGTTTATGACTTCTTTTTCTGTTCTTGCCATATTATTGGAATGTGAATCTGAAGTAAAATATCCTTCGCTGCCATTAACTGGAGAGAAATGCTGTAAATTATTTGCATAGTCCTCATGTCTGTCCTCTGGTGATATAGGTGAAATCATATTATTGTCCAGCTTATTGGATATTTGTTCAGCTTGGAGGGAAATTACTACTAATCCATCTTCATTATGTGCTTTAGTGACAATATTGTCATTTCTGAAAAGTTCAATGTTCATAAACTCATCATTTTTGGCAACCACCTGAGCTTTATGCAAGCTGTGTTCCTTGAAAAACTCAAGATTCTGAGATGGCAATTTTGGATGATGAAGATGATATTCCACCTGACCCATTTGTTTTCTAAACAAATCAGGAGTAGCTGGAGGACTAATACAACTGGACAGTGCATTGACCACTGGTGGACCTTCATGAACAAATGTACTGTATGAATTCAACATTTTTTTCTTTGAGGGGGACGAGTAATCTTCAGATGGCTCATGACACTGACTGACTTTATTTTTCTCCCTGGGTTTGTATTGGCGTTTTCTTTTTGCAGGGTTTAGACTCTGCTCTAGAGCTGCTTCCATCATTTCTTTCTTAGTTCTTCTTTTTCTTTTCTTTTTAACAACAGCCTCTTGTAAGTTGGCATCTAAATGCGTTGCCTTGCTTTCTGATGTTTGAATTTTCAAATGCGTTGGCTTGCTTTCTGATGTTTGAATTTTCGGAGTAGGGGAATCATCTGGGACTTTTCCTGACGCTAAATTTTTTTTTTTAGTCAGCCTGAATTTCATCAGCCTGGCAACCTTTGGGTCTATTCTGCTCTCTGGAGGCAGATCCTGAACGATGGTCACTGTGGGTGGTGGTAGGTTCATACACCAAACAGTTTCTTCACAAAAACTATTATTGCCATTTAACAGGGGACTGTGATATTCTGGCATGGCTAGAGAAGTTGTAGTAGTGTTGACCATAGGCTTGAAATTTCCCGCAAAAGTGTTAGTGACAGTATTAGTGACCCCATGCTGGTCAAGTCTTGCTTCATTTTTTTCAGGTCTAACTTCATCTTTAGGAGGTCTTCCTACTCTTCTACCAGTCTTGGTACCAGATTTATTGCTGGGGCCAAGAGCACTGTCATTTTTTGAATGTAAGTCAAGCTCATTTTCCCCTAGCATGGGAGAAAACTGATAAACCTTTTCTTGGTAATTATCTGATGCCTCAGGGATAACTAGCAGATGACTTGGGTCAGCTGAATTCAACAGCATGGCTGCTGTCTGTTCAGTACTTTTCTCCTGAATTGGTGTGTTTCTTCTTGAGCTGACAGTTGTGGAAGGGGTGGTAAAAGAAAAAGACAGGTCAGTAGTTGATGATCTCATTTCATGCAGTGGGATTTCATTTGGTGAGGGACGCAAAGAGACAACATCTTTCACTCTGGCTGCTAAACTTTCTTTAATTGATTTGCCCACTTTAAGACTGGCATAGTTACACTCTGAAGCATCAACTTTATGGCTATTGATCAAGTCGTTTCTGGTAAAAAGAGAAGTTGATTTCAAAACATTCTCACTCACATTGGGCTCACAGCAGGAGATAAGTGGTAACATCTTTTGAGAAGAGAGAGAACTATTTTCTTGAGTGGGGAAATTATTTTGAGGACTTGGGAAATTATTTTCATGAGTGGGGTAACTATTTTGGGGAATGGGGATATTATCTTCATGAGTAGGGAAACTATTTTTAGTAGTGGGGTAATTATTTGGAGAAGTGGGTAAACTATTTTGAGTAGGCTTATTAGCAAATGCTACATCATCTTCATCAGAACTATCAATGATATTTACAACATCCTCTTCATCTCCTTCTGTCAAGTCAATGATACTATAATTTAGTTTGTTGCCCAGTTCCAAGTTACAAAAAGCAGTTGTTTTTTCTTTTGTTTTTTTAAATTTAGATGTTATGTGGGCCCTCATCATAGACGAGAAACAGTTTTCATTAGGTTGGCTGTTAAAAAAATTTTCTAATGGTGTTCTTTTGTTTTTTGGTGGCACTACTTCAGCAGAGTCCACGGAAGATCTGCGTAAAGAAAGAGGAGCTGCGGGTTCAGCGGATGACCGACCAGAGGCTGATAGCAATGCAGTGTCTGGAGTCATTACTGGAAGGTCACAAGTGTTGGATGGCCGGCTGACAGTGGCCTGATCTGATTCAAATAATCGTTTACAAGAAATGTCACTTTTGGAAGCTCTTGAAGAAGGAAGTTCTCTCAAACTTGCAGTTTCAGATAATTTAATGGAGCACTCCTTTCTTTCAGTGGCTTTATTCTGTGCTTCCAGAGAATTTTTCTTAAGTAATGTGCTGTTTTGTAATTGGTAGGAATGAGTTTCACTGGTCAAGTTTTCCGAGGACACTGGCAATTTGTCAGACGAGCAAACCCCGCTTTGCAATTTCCCAGCTGTGTCAACTGACTCTACACTTGCAGAATTCTGATGACTGTATTTAGAATTCACAGACAGGTCCAGAGGTTCTTCAAATTTTTCATTTACATGTAGATTAGTTTCTGAAACAAGTCTTGAAGTAGTTTGATGCTTATTCTGTCCACGCTCAGTTATAATGGCCTCTACACTCAAAGCATGCCCAGAGTCCGTTTTATTAACTTCCTGCTGATTAATTCCTTCTGAAACTCTGGCCATTTTTCTCTCTACCAAGGGTCTTCTGGAGTTTGGAGTAATCCTACATTCCACGATTATATTAGTGGAATCCACCTCTGGAATCCTGACCCAGGAAGGGTATGTCATTTCTTTTTCTCTAGGTTTGTCAACTGCTTCTAATAGCTGGCTATGCTGAGATGTATGATTACCATGGCAATGATTCTGTGAGTGCTGATTCGTTTTCAGCAGGTTCTGTTCTGCCAATGACTGGCAGTGTGCATATTTAAAGGATGAATTTGATAGGATTGGGCCTACAGCCGTTGATGCAGGAAAAGCACTTGGTGCATTTTTAAAATGATGAACAGCTTCAGGCCCTACTGCCTGCTGAAAGAACTGAGCATTAGGAGGTCTAACATGTCTGCTCGTATCACATGAACAATTAAGTCGGTTAATATCATGAGATGGCCAACAAGTTTTAACAGCATTTTCATAATGGTTGTCATACAGGTGTATATTAGGATTTACTATACGAGGCCTAACATTATTATTTTTCTTTTCTCTGGCTAAATACTGAAGTGTCACTGACTGATAATTTTTGTATGTTTCTCCACAAGGAGGAACAACACTGAAACGCTGAGAGCCTGGAATATTTCTTGCATTTTGATGCCCATAATTAGAAACTGGATGAAGGTGTCTGTTTTGATTGTTGAATGGATTATGGTCTTGAGGAAGATAATGTTTATGTAGACTGTGTTGATGAAGTCCTTGTGGAAGGCTATGATGATAGGTTAGTGGTGGTGGCGTCTTTGGTCCAACACTTTTCACACTCTGATTGACAGTGTGAGAGGGAAATGAATAGCGTTGCAGAGTTTCCTCAAGTCTGCTTAAATCTGAAGTTTTCGATTGATTTAAGCTAGTAGGAGATTCTCCAGCACTGACTAAACGCCTGTCTGTAACTGACTGTAAACTGAATCTGCGTGAGCTACTTAAGTTATTACCCTCCTGTTGCTGAGTAACTTTTTGGTTCCAATGTTGAGAATTTTGAACAAGATGAACATCATCACTCTTTGGCAAAGGTTCTGGGACAGAATGTGAACCTTTTTGTTCACTACCAATGACCTGTGCGACATTTGAATTACTGCCTTCAATTCTTTCTATTGTATTTGCTTGAAGATGGTCGGACAGATTTCCATCAACAGCATGATCATGAACATATTTCTTCTGTGGTAATGAATGAGCCTTTTGACTGTTGAAATAAAGGTCATTTTCAGCTGCATTTGTTTGTTGGTCATTCTGAACTGAATTCAACCTCTTTTGTAGACTTTTTGTTTCAGGTGATTCATGGGTAACTATTTGCAAAGCAGCTATGGTATTGTCACCATTACTCCTGTCTTCTGTAATTGGTGACTTTAGTACCAGGTGATTTGCTTGATCAGTTATACAATAAGCATTATCTCCAGGAGTGACTAAACCAGGCACCACTACAGCAACTTTTCCAGCTGTATTCTGTTTGTTGCTGTAATCACTGTTTATTTCTGATGAATTTGTGGTTTTGTTGGCATTTACATCTATTTGGTTCTCTAATCGTTTCTCAACAGGATTGCTCTTTGTAAACATCGATACTTTTTTGAAACTGTCAACATCATGGCATGTTTCATCCTTTGCTTCAGTATCCGACTTTAAATAGGCTTCTACTGCAAAGCTGATATTTTGTTCTCTGTTATTTTGTTTTGTTTCGTTTTGTTTAGGTGACACCGAATAATGAGGGGAATCACCATTTACACAGCTGTACAATCCAGAGAATGGAGATTCTGAGCCCAAGTAGTCATCATGCTCCATCTCAGTGGTCATCCAAGCATTTAACTGGTTTGTACATTGAACAGAGTTTTTATTAAAAGAGCTTTCCAGACTAGTTTTCAAACAGTTCTGTAAAGGGGAGCCAGTAGGCTGAGCTTCTGAAGTGGGCATCTGGTGAGGAGGGTGTGGGGATGAGCTTATAGCGTCACTCTGTGGAACATGAGGAGCTGAGTGAACATCTTGCTTATGAAACAGCAGATCGCCTTTATCAATTTTTTTTGAATCAACACAGCCTCGTTTTATTGTATCCATCGCATCCAATGCTTGTTGTGGATCAAGCTCATCTATCATTAAAGGTTTCGGAGAGTTCTCATCTTCAGAGATAGATTCAAACTCACGTGAATTATGGCTAGTAGGTGTTCTGTCGAGGGAAGTAGGAAAATTACTTTCTTTTAAAGCTGAAACTGAAAAATCTCGTAGGATCTCATGTGTGATAGAACAGGTATCACTAAACTGATCAATAAATGTGGTTGTTTCTCTAGTACTATCTGTGTGACAATATACATCTGATTTGTCCTTATTTTCACTATTATTTCCATCTGCAGTGACTTTATTTTGTCCTGTTTGACTGTTATCAGAATTATGCACTTTTGAATAAGAAGTACCATTGTTTTTTGTTTCTTTCTCCCTGGAAAAATTACCAAAGTTTTTGTTTCTGTTATTGTTTATCAGTTCCAATACGTCCCCTGTTTCAAAGCTATTTTCATGATTAAATGAATGTATTTTTTCATTTTTGATGGGGATTAGTTTGGGAGGCTGAGAATTACCTGAAGGACTAGGATGCTTTGTGTCCATATAATTATCTTCAACAGGAGACAGCTTGGGAATATATTCTTCCAGTCTGTCATCATCTTTTTTATGTTCTTTAGACATTGTGTGAGCTGAGCCCACAGCTTGCTGTGCCAAACACCCAACATCTTTGGAAGGATTGTTTTCCAACAAATTGGCACCATGCAGTTTGGGAAACAACAAAAGTCTTTTAATTTTTTTTGGTCTTGGTTTGCCATGGGTAAGTTTCAAAGAGTCCGGCAAATCAACATCACTGGCTAGTTTGGCCTGGTGGCTGTCTGGTGTTGAGACTGGTGAGATGATGGAATCAGTAGAAAAAATGTCAGAAAACACATTCCTGCTCTGGTCTCGATGCTTATTTTCACAATCAGTTTCAGCAGTTTTCGAATTTTTGAAAAAACCTGAAGAGTTCTCAGGCAACGGGTACTCTGGAGTTTTGTCATCATCTTCCACCACATCAGAAGAAGGTAAATACCCGTGAGCAGGAATTATGAGCGGAGGCAAGGCATTTGACTTAAGTACAGGGCTCCTTGGGTCCTCATCATTTTCTGTTGAATGGAATGAGGAGACCTTTGCCATTGACTGAGTGGCATTAGTGTCATTTTCACAAATATCCAATGGTTCCCTATCATTATGGAGATAGTTACCACCACATGAAGGAGATTCTGGAGAAATTGTAGCAGAACAAACAACAGGCACTTTTGAGCTTTGGGAGGTATTTGTGGCAATAGAGTCTGTTTTCTGTTTGATGCTATACAGTAATGGTTTCTCCCATTTCTCTATCACTGCCTGGGGGAGACAAAAAAATTGTTGGATTTTTTAATAAAGTCTAGCTAAAGAAAATTATTTTGATTCCCCTCTTCCCCCCCCCCCCCCCTTTCCATATTTCAAGAAATTAAAAAAAATATATAATTTATATTTTACATTAAAAAATGATTTTGATGCCAGTCACTTATAAGGTTGCTGTTTTGTGTTTTTAAGACATAGCTTCTAATGTTTATGTTTAAATGAACCAGCTGGCTTGTGTATTAAGGACACAGCTTGGTTAAAAACAGCTGGGTTATGTGTTAAGGACACACCTTGGTTATGTTTTAAAGACAAAGCTGGTTTATGTTTTAAAGACAGCTGGTTTATGTTTTAAAGACACAGCTGTTTATGTTTTAAAGACAAAGCTGTTTATGTTTTAAAGACACAGCTGGTTTATGTTTAAAGACAAAGCTGTTTATGTTTTAAAGACACAGCTGTTTATGTTTTAAAGACAAAGCTGTTTGTTTTAAAGACACAGCTGTTTATGTTTTAAAGACACAGCTGGTTTATGTTTTGAAGACACAGCTGGTTTATGTTTTAAAGACACAGCTGGTTAATGTTGTAAGAACACAGTAGGATTCATTATCAATGAAACACATACATATACAAGTGAATTACACCAAGAAGTTGTATTTTATATAAGTCTAAATTTTGTGTTAACATTCATTTTTTTTTCAAATTCTGTATTTAAAGACAATTTTTAAAACAACACATTTTCAAAATTACAGCTTATTACCCAATGAAAGTAGGTCAGGCTATTGGTTCATAGTAGGTGCTAACAATATAAAACTAGATTTGTCAACTTTATAAGCTATGCCTTTTAACCAGATAAACCAGACCCCCTCATCCAGATAAACTAGACCCCCTCATCTAAATAAACTACATCCCCCCATCTAAATAAACTAGACCCCTTCATCCAGATAAACTAGACCCCCCCCCCAACATTCAGATAAACTAGACCCCCTCATCTAAAAAAACTAGACCCCATCATCCAGATAAACTAGCCCCCCCCCCATCCAGATAAACTAGACCCCCCACATTCAGATAAACTAGACCCGTCAATCAGATGGACGATAAAGGGCTAACATAACATCGTTACTGGGTCACTAAAGGTTAACGGAATAGCTTGTCCCATTAGAGTTTAATTCCTTAGTCATACTTCTCGGGAACTATTGTTGATTTGGCTATATTCCTTTGAGCCAAATCAAGAGCTTCTACTGGCACCCCCCCCCGCCCCAATGTTACACATAGAGTGATGTTTTTCTTCTCAGTTATCCAACCCCATTTACAGAGGGGATAGAGGCAATCAGTCACATGACACATACCAAACAACGTTCACATTTTCTGAAAGCTTTGCGCCGCAAAATATTTTGCCTGTGCGCAAATTTGGAAGAAAATAAAATTTTAGATCGCACCATTAGGAAATATATGCATTTTTTAGACAAAATGTGTGTGCACGTTGATGTCATTTGGGTGCGCATGCGTACAGCCTAGACGGGAGCAGCCATAAATATATTTGGAACAGCCGTCTCAAAACTTTCCAAAACCATTTATTCAAAACATGAAAGAAAAGGCAGACAAAACATTGCCGAAACTGCTGTTTCCCTTACCTCCTTCCCGGCTGACAAAAAAACAACTTTGTTTACTCTTGTAACAACAGCTTTAGGTATATTCAGACAAGTTTAGAATCACTGTTCAGTTAGTAAATCAACATTGAAAGTTCATGGGCCCAGGATACAGTCACATATTTTGATAACTAGAATTCCAGCGTTGTATCTTTGTTTTAGGTAGAGTTAGTCTGTCAGCACAGGTCGGTGACCTCTAGATATAAGTGACGATAGATGCAATTACGGGAAACAAAGGGATGATAACTTTAGTATAAATTTTTAGCCGCACCAATCGCTAGGCTGGAATAAGGGTCCTTATGACGTAGTTGAGTTAGAAAGGGTGTTGGGAAGCCAATCAAAAGTTTTGTGTATGTTCAGACCTGCAGCAACAGTAGCGTAATTAGCATTACTGGCGCCCTGGGGGGGGGGCGGACTCTGATAATGCAGCGCCATTTCCGTGGCCTAAAAAATATCTTGTAAAGTATGGTAGATGCCGCCCCTGACTAGAAGCAATACATGTATAATCGTCGCCCCCGCATCTATTAACGCCACTGATTGCAAATATAAATAATGTCTTAGCTTAGTAACTTATTTGTTCTGTAATCACTTGCACTATGGCACGGTAAGGCCCCCGTCTTCAGGGGCGTGTGTTTGTATGCGTGAGTGCGAGTTTGTGTGCAGTGGTGTCGTGTTCTTTGTATGCGTGAGTGCGAGTTTGTGTGCAGTGGTGTCGATAAAAAACTGTTTGAAAGGAGGGCTGTGATTAGAAGAGACTGAACATAGCACCTGCACTAGCTGACACTTTTAACCATCTGAGGTTTACACAAACTATGAGCTTGAGACCCATCTGCCATTAAATAATCCATTCTTTTGGTTAATCAACAACTTCAATCTCAATTCTTATTGCTGTTCAATTAAAACCCTCTTTTGAAAATATTCCAAAGATCTTCCCAGCACAAAATTAAAACAAAATTGTTTTCTTTGAGAAAGAAAGAAAGAAAAAAAAAACTTCCTTACTTTTATTACCTTCTTTACGGTTTGATTGATTTTACTTTCAGTGTCAATCTCAGGTATGGCGTTTTTCCTGGGTCTGCCACGTTTACCATGGGACACAACTGGCCTGCCCCGTCCTCCCCTCCTAGCCATGCGGCTATGTCTGTCGCCGGTGTCGTCCGCTGTAAATGACACACACACAAAATAGATCAAATGTCCATATATATATATATATATATATATATATATATATATATATATATATATATATATATGTATAAATAAAATTCAGGGTATTACAAAACCGGCTTGGGATATAAGTAGAGGGAAAGTAATGATATAAGTAGAGGGGAAATAATGATATAAGTAGAGGGGAAATAGTGATATAAGTAGAGGGAAAGTAATGATATAAGTAGAGGGGAAATAGTGGTATAAGTAGAGGGGAAATAGTGGTATAAGTAGAGGGGAAATAGTGATATAAATAGAGGGAAAATAGTGATATAAGTAGAGGGAAAATAGTGATATAAGTAGAGGGGAAATAGTGATATAAGTAGAGGGGAAATAGTGATATAAGTAGAGGGGAAATAATGATATGAGTAGAGGGGAAATAATGATATAAGTAGAGGGGAAATAATGATATAAGTAGAGGGGAAATAATGATATAAGTAGAGGGGAAATAAAACAGATTGTTTAGTAGGAAACTGTACGTCTTGATATTTTTTTTTCATACGTTGATAACTAAATATTTTAAGTGCAGCTGTTCTAAGTAACTCAATGTTATAATTAAATGTTCTAAATCTAACTAAATATTTTAAAAGTAAATGAATGTTTACAATGTAACTGATTGTTCTAAAATCTAAATGAAACTGAACGTTTGAAATTTAGTGAATGTAATACATGTTAATAAACGTGTTAATTGTATCAAAAAGTTCTAAAGATGGCTGAAAGTTTCAAGTGAAATATATAACTAAATGGTGTAACTGTAACCACATTTTTGAAATGTAACTAAATGGTGTAACTGTAGCCACATTTTTAAAATGTAACTAAATGTTGTAACTGTAACCACATTTTTGAAATGTAACTAAATGTTGTAAATGTAAACACATGTTCGAAATGTAACTGAATGTTGTGAATGTAACTGAATGATCTAAATATAACTTCAAGTTAGAAATGTCAATGAGCTCATCCCGTTCAACACAACTCTCCATAACCGCGAGTTATTTAACTCCATACATTTATTTACATGCAGCATTAAAACAACATTAGGTCAAGTTGGTAAACAGAAGACCGCCAGCGAAACACAAGACCTAGTTTGACACCACATGGTATTTGTGTAGTAATGTAAATATTGTCATTTTTAAGAGACTAAAATATAATATGTCTGCATCAATGTCGGGCCATTTAGTCCAGTAAAAGAAAACAAGCAACTAATAGGCCAACTAAAATAATCCGTACAATGCAAGTCAATTTTCAACATAGTCAGTCACGTTGATTAATACAATGCAAGTCAATTTTCAACATAGTCACGTTGATTGATAAAATGCAAGTTAATTTTCAACATAGTCAGTCACGTTGATTGATACAATGCAAGTTAATTTTCAATATAGTCAATAACGATGACTGATACAAGGCATTTTTTTTTAAAGGATCGGATCTTAGAAATATAAAAAAAGCAGCCTGTAAAACTAGAGAAGTTCATCGTTCTCCACCCTCACCCAACTTCTTTGTACCGTTGTTTCGAGAGACAAGATACACGACGCAGACATATTTAAATTGCCTACTTGGTAGTTGGCAAATAATAAAGATAAACACGCCCTTTATATTGGATTACTTTTAATGCTCTCAAAAAGGCGTTTATTATGTTACATGTATTGTTCGGTGTAGAAAGGAGCTCTCCAAACCCAGAATTGCTTTATCAAAATTAATTTGATTCTCTAGAACTAGAGTTCGGTAGACTTATTCATTTTGGTCTGGGCGCGCTGCACCGGCTGCAAACCACAAAACTCACAAGGCCAACAGGCATGCAGTTTTATTTGCACTGCGTATTTCAACTGACCAGTTAATTTCGTTAAAATTCCAATATCTCGCAAATGATTGTTTGAATAATATGAAAAATCGCCATTAAAATATCAGCCGAGAGAATGAACTGAAAACGAGGAAATATCTGAATTGTGAAAATGATCGCTACATATTAATGGAATCATTACACATTACAACAGTAAGTAGCCTATATCGCCACAACGGTGGATCCATTTCAGAGATATGTAGTACATACCACACAGGGAGACATTAACAAATAAATACAGCACTTATAAAATATTTTTTAAAAAAAAAACCTGTTACATTGAAATCACTGGCCAAGATCTATAAATAGATTTCAACACTAGAAGACTTGGTCTACATACAGGATCTCAAGTGACCGAATTTTTTTCACTCCAAGTTAACGTACCAAACACTATAACGTACCGACTTTTATGATAAGGCGATCTGAGAAACAGCGGCTCTCTGGTTACTTCAACCAGTAATGTGAAACAAATCAAGTTATGTTTAAATTTAAAGTTAAGATACGGAACATATGTAGGCAAAAGTAAAATTTCCCGTATTCCCTTTGGCCGGCATGAGATAATCCAGGGATGGGCAAACTACGGCCCGCGGGCCGCATGCGGCCCGTCAGAGTACATTATGCGGCCCGTTTGCATGTACAAGTTACGATCGAATGTCGATGTAGATTCTCGTTGTTTGGAGTTTTCGCTATATTTTTTAAAATTTTATTCCGACTATTTGATTTGAATCTAATGATATTAAATCACTTTTATTGCTCCAGAGTATTAGTTAGAGCTGCTTGACCTACAAGCAGATTATGACCTGAAGAAGTTAAAGTCAGTTCTTTTGTTGAAATAATTATGAATAGTAAAGTCTCATTACTAAATTAGCAGCTGATTAAGTTTGTATTTTAAAATGTAACAAGCATGTGTAATAGAGTGTGAATGTGAAACAAAATTACAAATTATCATACTTCATATTTTTTCTACGTTTTAAATTGTAATTAAGTAGACAAAATATATATGCGGCCCGCCGATGTAATCAAGTTTTCAATGTGGCCCTCCGTAGAAAAAAGTTTGCCCACCCCTGAGATAATTAATAAAGGGTTGGTTTGAAAATATATCGATTTCCATAAATGTTTTATTTATCTACAAAGTTCTGGCAAACGGGATGTTCAAGAAAAAAAAATTGTTGATGTAACACGGTGTCTTTCTTACTTTTTATCGCAGAAAAATTCTACACATTTTCAAATCGCTGCATGTTTTTAGAGCATTTTCGAAAAAAAAAATGCTCTATTGTCCCCGTTTTGTCTGTCTGTCCGTCCGTCCGTCCGTCATCACCCTAGATCTCAACAACTATAAGTCCTAGACCCATGATGTATATATCATTTTGTAGGTCTTGGCCTGCCATGTGTACATCAAAAGTTCATTTCGCGATAGGACCTCTGAGGGCCGGGCTTCAGGGCTCCTAAGGGGCTTATATATTATATATACACCTTGTACGTTCAATAGCCCGTTCATTTGGTGCGAAATACTGCAGCACGTAGTTTCACCAAGATTTATTAAGAAACTCATCAAATGAAATAGTAAGCTTGTGTTCTGAGTTCAATTGAAAGTATCAGAGCTATGCAACAATTGACGGAGTTTTCGGACGATTAAATGACTACAATTTAGAATGTTTCAATTATGAGTGACCACAAACCACTTGTAGTTAGATTTAAGAGAAAATAATTTTTTTTTTCAAATATAAAGAAACGTCTTTATAATTTTTTTTTACAGATATATGCATTACACAATTGAATTTATAAACATTTCCAAAATTTACAAATATTTACTGAAAGATAGCATACGTACTGATACATAACATGAAAATGCGCTAACACCTCGTAATAATCAGTTTAGGCTTGAGAATTTACAGTTGGCACAGAGATGGTTTTAATTATCTGGCCACTTAGTTTAGCGGAAGTGGGAAAAACAGACGATAATTATTAGACGATAGATTTGGTAGACAAGCAGATGGACTTAATTCCTCATATCACATTATTTTATACCATGTATGTACTTCCATAGATTGAATAAATAAATATATATATGTTTGATACATAGAAGTCTATTCAGTGATTTATACATGTCATTCGTCTCATACATGTGAATACTTAATAATATAATAATATACACCAAGTCAAGTTAGTTGAATCATAAACCATCCGAAGAGACTGAAATATATTTACACCTACCAAGAAACAGAAGTACCACGAAAAATATATATATATACTATACATACAACTGATCTACTAATACACAAAAACTAACTATGACACACGTCCTGTGTCCAGAATGGAACAGGCTTAATTGCTTGTTTTAAATTTACAGTCATAAACACAGACGAAAATAACTAGCAGAGCTGTTCCAATGATGTCAACTCAAAGCCATTCTCTTATGGGTAGGAAAACTAGGCAAAAGTCATGAGTTGATGTGGTGCCCCCGTCTCAAATATTGTGCGCAGAAAGCGCCGACAGTTACTTTTCCCTATTTCCCTGTATCTATGGATGGATGTCTCTCTCTCTCTCTCTCTCTCTCTCTCTCTCTCTCTCTCTCTCTCTCTCTCTCCCCCTCCCCTTTTTCCAATACATGTACTTTAAAACTGTTTTGCTTCAACGCTCTCATGATCAGCCATCAAAAAAAAATGTTTCCGTGTTGAAGATTTAGTATTTCAGTATAGCAAGTTAATAAGTAAATAAACCGTACAGACATTTTATCACAACAGACAATGAATGCAATGCCTCAATGTCCATCGTCTAATTAGGTCAAACTTGAATGAAATTATCCACCATAACAATGAGATTGAGTTATTACCCATGGGACTGAGGGGGGGGGGGAAAGTCATCTTAACCTCGGCGCCTTGTGCATAATTATTAAAATAAACACATTTCATTACACAGTTCGGTCATTTTATTTATTTACTTTTGTTATTTTGTAATTACATTACAGATGAGACCGAAAAAAAAATTTCATATTAGGCCCATACAATGCATACTGCAACATAATTTTACCTTCTTTTAAGTTATTTTGTATACATCTATACAATTAGGTATGTTCATGGTGGGGTCAGAAAAAAAAATGCCGACAAAGTTGCTTTTAAAGAACAGCATAGTACGATACAAAGGCAATTTGTATTTTGTTCAAGCAAAATAAAAGCTACCGGTACCATAGAAGTGGTGTGTGTATTAGATGGTGCCTATGCAGCCGGCCAGTTTGGTTATTCTTTAGAGCGGCAACATCCAGATAATGAATAGGAAACATAGGAAAACGCTGCAACTGTACCGGTATATCAAACTTGTATCAATAGTCAAACTTAAAATTTGCATGATATGTGCACGAATATTATCAGTTGATTCGATTATACACTGTAGGATGTTGGTAGACTGTCAATATTTCTTTTACGTTGTAAACAACTGATTGGGTACTGAAAAATATAAAGATCAATCACGAAACTATATCAGTTTTACTTTAGTGGCCTTAAAGAGTCAAATGATCGAGGTAAATATGTTCAGTCAATTTAAAATACAGGTTAAAACACTCCATGCAACCATGCGATAGGCTTAGAATTAGCTAGCAAAATTATTTTAAGATTTTTGCAATTAAAAATGGGATAGGGTGGATGATAAATAAGTTTCGCATGTGCGCCCAAAAATGTATTATGCTGACCCTGCCCGAATGTGTGTATATTTTTATTTTTCACCAAGTACTGCATTCAATAAATGCTTATTGAAAATGTTTTTCCTCTTTTGATTATAAGTATACATTGATTTTATAAAAAGTCAGTAACAAAAGTAAATATATATCAATACTTTTAAACAAATACATGTATACATCACTTTAGCGCAACATATTTAAACGTGTTTCTTTATATATAGTACTAGTGGAAAAGCCTGCTGAAGCTGGCTGAACGAAATCCGACAGAAGGGATAACAAAGAAATATACGAAATACTGCAATAGAAAAGAACATGTGGCCCTTACTGCCATGAATAGAATACGATATGAACAGAAATAACAAAGAAATGTATGAAATATTGTATTAGAAAATAACATTTGGCTTGTATTGCCATGAACACAATACGATATGAACAGCTAAATATGATAGATTTCCTTGCACACCACATTTTTAGTGTAGCAGGCGGATCTGTCGTGGAGCAGTTTCTCATGTTTAGGGGCCCATCTACCACGTGGACCATTGACATCTGCTGATCTGCGTACACGGGAGAAAGCAACGTATAATTGCCCGTGGCTAAACACAGGTAGTGGCAGGTAGATACTGACCATATCCAGTGTCTGGCCCTGCGATTTATTTATGGTCATTGCGAAAGCTAACTTCACAGGGAATTGCCTTCTCCGTAGAACGAAAGGCAAGTCTGTGGTTGTCGGGGCAAGGTCCATTTGTGGAATGAATAGAGTGCGACCTTCGTCACTTCCGGACAGAAGTTCAGCGATGATGAGGTTGGGTTTAAGGTCCCTAACCACCAATCTGGTGCCGTTGCATAGTTTCGGCTTCATCGAATGTTCTTTTTCGAGGCATAGTTGTCTCGTGGCAACACGCGAATGTCTGTAAATGTGTGCAGTTGAAGAAGAAATAGTAAAGCAATGCGAACGTGACATTGACGATGAGTACATGCGTAGGAGAACGGTTTCGTACCATGAGTTACAATTGATTAATATTGATTTGGAATCATTTATATTGATTGAAAAAGTAATATTGATTAATTGATATGTGATTTCACTGTCTAATTTTCAGATTAAAATCAGCGAGTTTGGGAGTCATATATATTGATTTACAACAGTCTATATTAATTTACAACGATTGATTCATAACGATTTATATTCAATTACAAATTGACTTACATTATGATTTATATTGATTCATTGTGATTTATATTGGGCGTCCATCGCGCTCCACTCGGTGCCCGGCTGAAGTTCTACAGACGGCCAATTTATTTTTATTGCAGGGACTTTAAACATGTGTTCCCATTGCACCATCTTTTCAGCTAGCCTGAGGTAGACAGCGAACGTGACGACATAGTGTACGGACCATTAGCCTGATTCCTAGTGTATTGTTAGTGTATGGACCATTAGCCCGAGGGAGGCTGAACGAAATCCGACAGAAGGGGTAACAAAGAAATATACGAAATACTGCAATAGAAAAGAACATGTGACCTTTATTGCCATTAACAGAATACGATATGAACAGAAATAACAAAGAAATGTATGAAGAGAATAACATTTGGCTTTTATTGCCATTTGGTTTTTATTGCCATTAAAACAAATGTCACAACGCACACACCGCACGATTTGAAAACTACCTGCGAGGGAGACACAGGGTTACATCGCATACACCACACGATTTCAAAACTACCTGACAGAGACCCACGGGTTAGACGATTATGTATGGAGGAAGTATAAGCAAGGAAAATAAATACTCAGTTATATCCCTTTGCCCCCCCCCTGCCCGGTGTCGGTGGCTGTTAGAAATCCGACAACGGTGTCACTCCACCCCTGTCCCCTACTTAAGGCAAGGGACATACGGTGGTTGTCACCGCCAAAGGCCGCCACTGCATGCCAGACAAGTTTGTGTCATCGATTGTACTAGACGCATAATAGAAATCTGCACTGCCTGACAAATGAAAATATTAACTAAACAACAGGCTTTGATCTTGTGCCAACAATAACATTGCAAACTACAATTAATTTTGTAATTTTTTTTATAAACAATAGGCATGCATGCACATTATACAACAGTGATAAAGTTTTTTTTTTATTCCATAGCAAAAACTTGGGTGAAATAATAACAGACATATCTAGGTCAGTAGGTGTCAAAACGAGAACCACGCTGCAGGTTTGGGGGGGGGGGGCAATTCGAAAATAAACTTGTCTAGACCTCCACTCGCACTTCTTTCACGTTTATGTTAAAAAAAAATTATGTCATTACGTGTTTGGATGGGATACAATACCAAAATATGTTGGATAACATACATGATTTAGCTGTAAGAACAAACGCATGTGTTGTATAAACATAAAACTTTCACACACTATTAGTTTTAATGTTATTTGCAACCATTCAATTTAGTCAAACGTCAAACGTGACTCTTGATGGTGTTTGTCGTATGATGGTGTTTGTTGTATGATGGTGTTTATCGTATGATGGTGTTTGTTGTATGATGGTGTTTATTGTATGATGGTGTTTATTGTATGATGGTGTTTATCGTATGATGGTGTTTGTTGATGCATATAACTTTATCCTCTAATTATTTTATCGAAACCATTCCCATTTATTTGTCACATTTTTTTTATTAACAAGAGCCGATTGTACGTCAGCTGTTATAACACTTTGACCTACTTAGATAGGAATGAGAATACAAATCTGATGCGCGTGCACGTGTGTCTATCGCAGAGTGTGTGTAATTGAGCGTGTGTACAAGTTTTACAAGCGTTATTGAAAAAAAAAAAGATGTTTATCTCTTGAAGTAAAGTACAATGTACATTCCGCTGCTGACTGACACACGACGCCGGGCAGAGCAACTACAGATTTGTGTGAGGGGAGGATGGAACAGTTATGTTTATATAATAATATATACGGCGCAAATAAATGACGCAAAGTCGAAATAAAATAAATACTTTTGAAAATAGTAATGACCAGAGAATTAAGTTTAAATACTTATGAGTGTAGAGAACTTCTCTTATTATTTAAAAAAAAAGCAAAGTTATAGTTCTGCAACAGTGCAGAGAAAAATGCAGTTCTAAAAATAAGTCTACATAAAAAAATTTAAATGTAACTTTAGACATTGTATCACTAATCATTCTATTAATAGTTTACAACATCCACATTGCCTTAATGACTAAGCAATTTTAAATATACATGTACGCATGTATGTATGTATGTATGTATGTATGTGTATATATATATATATATATATATATATATATATATATGAGAGAGAGAGAGAGAGAGTTTTTCCTTCTACTTTAAACCTATCAATGACTCACTTGTTTCAGATCACAACATTCACGACCCCCCAACGCCACCCCCTCCTCCCTCGTTCAGTTTTACTATTTTTGAATTTCATTCATGTTTATAAAGGTGCATAAAGAGAGTGGTTAAAAAAAATCTTACCCGGCGTCTCGTATACAAATCCTTGATATGACAGAAACGAAAACCAAGTGTTGGTGAAACAGAACAACACAGTCTAGTGGACATTTCATCGTGTGCCACGTTTCCACCGACTTCAGTCCCGCGCATTGAACACAACAACAACAACAACAATAAGTGGGTAATGAAAGAAAGGACAGACAACTGCGGCTTAAATATAACACACACGGGCAGAGTGATCTTTATAAGTAGTGTATTTTATTGGAAACTGTTTTACCTTATTTTCCATTTTAGATTTCTGAAGGAGCACGGATATATAGATACACACACACACACACATACACACATATATATATATATATATATATATATATATATATATATATATATATATATTTATTTCAGATATCATTATAGGCAGGAAGCAGTTTAACGACCAGTATCGCATGTTCGTTAACATATTTCAGTTTTAATGATTGACTATTAAGCCGGTTGTTAGTAACATAATACCTTAAGAGCATGGGTATAAACAATAAAGCAATAACTAATCCAGAAGTTCATGTTTCAACTGTCAAGACCAAATAAAGATATCACTGTAACACCAAAAAAAAAAAATTACCTACGGAGCTCAGCCAATAGCTCAAGACCGTTATTGGTAAATTCAGCTGCACCTCGCTCCCATCCGTTCCCCTATTCAAACCCATTGACACAATAGTTGTGTCGTGTCATTGACACAATAGTTGTGCCGTGTGTGTTATGTTTTTTTTTTAATAACCTACATTTATTGTTCGGCAAAGACTCGACAAGAAGCCTGCATGAACGTTTGTAAATCACAAGCACTAAGCTAATCGCTATTTAATTAAATGAACAGTATAAAAAACAACAACAATATTTTCTTTATCTGTTGTCTCGGTTCTTGTAATGGTCGAAATGCTCGTGTATAGTCGTTATAAAAACAAACCAGAGATGTAATAGCTTACACACAGAGATGTAATAGCTTACACACTGAAGGAGAAGTGCTACAAATGATTGGCGAGGGACTGTTAACAGGCCCACCGACAGAAATGTCGGGCCCCTGGGCAGGGCTGTCACGGGCCCCCGTGCTGATAATAATATTTTCAAAAGTTGATTGGCCAGCTCAGTCCAGGCCCCTAAAACTCGCCGGGCCCCTGGACATTTGCCCCCTGCCCCCCTCTCGGCGGTACTGACTGTTAATACTGATTGTTTTTGTGTGTGTGTTGTTTGTATTTGTACACATGGGGTCAAGTAGTATCAGCAGCTAAATGAGACAAGGTTAAATTGTGTACAGGTTAGCTTAGACAGACAGATGTACACAGAAAAGCTTAAATTTGCCAACTGTGTACAGGTTAGCTTAGACAGACAGATGTACACAGAAAAGCTTAAATTGCCAACTGTGTACAGGTTAGCTTAGACAGACAGATGTGTACAGGTTATCTTAGACAGACAGATGTGTACATGTTAGCTTAGACCGACAGATGTACACAGAAAAGCTTAAATTGCCAACTGCGTTCAGGTTAGCTTAGACAGACAGATGTACACAGAAAAGCTTAAATTGCCAACTGCGTTCAGGTTAGCTTAGACAGACAGATGTACACAGAAAAGCTTAAATTGCCAACTGCGTTCAGGTTAGCTTAGACAGACAGATGTACACAGAAAAGCTTAAATTGCCAACTGTGTACAGGTTATCTTAGATAGACAGATGTGTACAGGTTAGCTTAGACAGACAGATGTGTACAAGTTAGCTTAAACAGACAGATGTACATATATAAGCTTAAACAGCCAAATGTGTACAAAATAGCTTAAACAGACAGATGTACACATATAAGCTTAAACAGCCAAATGTGTACAGGTTAGCTTAGACAGCTGTGCACACAGTGCACATGTATGCTTAAATAGACAGCTGTGCACATGTAAGCTTTAACAGCCAACTGTTTCCAGGTTAGCATAAGCAGCCGAAAATGTACATGTTAGCAATAGGCAGAGGCCAAATGTGAAGGGTGAAATGGCAAATAATGTTACTAGATGTGACGTGTTACTAGACTTGGCATGCTCCTAGATGTGGCATGTTCCTAGATGTACTAGATGTGGCATGTTACTAGATGTGGCATGTTACTAGATGTGGCATGCTCCTAGATGTGGCATGTTCCTAGATGTACTAATGTGGCATTTTACTAGATGTGGCATGTTCCTAGATGTGACATGTTACTAGATGTGACATGTTCCTAGATGTGACATGTTACTACTAAATGTGACATGTTCCTAGATGTAACATGTTCCTCGATAAGACATGTTACTAGATGTGACATGTTACTAGATGTTATAAATGTGACATGTTACTAGATGTGGCATTTTCCTAGATGTGACATGTCACTAGATGTGGCATGTTCCTAGATGTGACATGTTTCTAGATGTGACATGTTACTAGATGTGACATGTTACTAGATGTGACATGTTTCTAGATGTGACATGTTACCAGATGTGGCATGTTACCAGATGTGACATGTTCCTAGATGTGACATGTTACTAGCTGTGACATGTTCCTAGATGTGACATGTTTCTAGATGTGACATGTTACTAGATGTGACATGTTCCTAGATGTGACATGTTCCTAGATGTGACATGTTTCTAGATGTGACATGTTACTAGATGTGACATGTTCCTAGATGTGACATGTTCCTAGATGTGACATGTTTCTAGATGTGACATGTTACTAGATGTGACATGTTACTAGATGTGACATGTTTCTAGATGTGACATGTTACTAGATGTGACATGTTACTAGATGTGACATGTTCCTAGATGTGACATGTTCCTAGATGTGACATGTTCCTAGATGTGACATGTTCCTAGATGTGGCATGTTCCTAGATGTGACATGTTTCTAGATGTGACATGTCGCTAAACTAAAAAAAGGAAAAATGGTAATGATGTAGTAATTCAATGAGAGATTAATCATGCCTCAACCCCCCCTCCACTCCCATGCCCAATCACATGCGTGACATTTAAGACACCGATTTTGACCCGCACATGTGGACGAAAAAAGAAAAAGACAATCTATCAGTTAGATCTTAGAAGACAGAGCAAGGTGATAAATGATGGCTTGAAGTTTGTCGTTAGCGTGAGCTGTTCAACCAACAACCTGTGTGTGAGAGCGTTTGTGCGTGTATGACCCCTGGAGCGTTGCTCACGATTGTGAGTCAAGATGCTTCATTTCTTTTGAAACCGAGACAGGGGCAACAGTTTGATTGAGTTCTGAGCCTAACAGTGGCTCAGGTTTAAAAAAAGGTGACTTTAAACGAGGCCATATTTTACAGAGTGCTGTGTGATACATATAGATTAAATGACTGCTTCTTGTAGTGCACAGTACAAACATCATTGTTACGATCGCACCCCCTCTCATCACAGCTCCCCCCCCCCATATTATGTCCCCCTCATCGCCACACATGTGGTCAGCGTAGCACAGTTAAAGTGACCGAGATCAAAGCCCCACTGTACTCTGGTCAAAACTCCGAGTCAGGCTTTGATGTCCGAAACGCCCCCCCCCCCTATCCCCACCCACCAGATTCGGGGACCAGAAGTTTTAAGAGAGTTAGCTTTTAGGCAGTGTGAGATTAGAGTTGTAGAGATATAGTCGTGCAGTCACGAGTAGTTGTTAATAAAGTGCACTATTTTACATTTCAAATTAATAAGCGTTGACTTATTTGTGTGTTTCACTGTATGTTTATTGATTATCTACAAAAGAGCCCGTAACAATCATACAGTTTACAGAGAGTCAGAAATCACAGGCTTGGCATCAGTGCAATATTTGCATTAATTAAACTTAGTGCCACGGGGGCAGTGGTTCTCAGTGTTTGATCAAGTGGGTCGCAAAAACTTTTAATAATTGCTCCATTGATAAACATATGCAATTAACCTTTCTTCTTCTTTTTTTTTTTATTACAGAGGGGTCGAGGAAACCTGACAGGTTTCTTAGTGGGTCGCGATTCGCAAAAAGTTTCAGAACCTCTGAACCATTGACAATTTTTTGGTCGGAACAGTTAATCGCGGAGAAGACAATGTTATCTAAACTGATGACATACACTACTAATCGAAAGAGCATCAGCTCTCACTCCGTGAACATTTCGCACCATCATTTTCCAAATGTATCAATCACACCACACACCCCTCTTTACACCAAACATTCGCTGGTGCCATTTCATTTGCTCTGGGATACCCTGAAAACCCCGGCTATTAATGACAGACACACACAGATGAGCAAGTCTTCATCCTAACCAACTTGGTGCGAGTTTCCTCATTATTCACCTTCCTTCCAGTTCCACGGACACGCATTCAATTATACACACGGGATGTAACCAACTTTATTCTGGGTCAAAACCTTCACATTGTAACAAAGACTTTGGACTTGAACGTCACAGGTATACAAGTGTGTGTGCATCTACCATTGCCATAATTCTTCACAAGTGTGTGTACATCTACAATTGCCATAATTCTTCAAAAGTGTGTATATCTTTAAATGCCATAATTCTTTACAAGTGTGTACATCTGGAAATGTCATAATTCTTTACATGTGTGTGTACATCTATAAATGCCATCATTTTGCACAAATGTGTGCGTGATTTGTATCGCAAAGGCTCACCTTTATAACAGGATCGACTCAAAAGTCATACTTGCCATGACGTGGTCTGATGTTAATGCTACTAACCATGGTCTGAACATAACTAACAACATTTTAAAACTGGTGTTCTGGCCTTATCACACCGCCGTCAGGAGACCAGGTAACAAATCGCTCACATAGAAATGACATTTCTTTTTTTTTTTTCTAAGTTCAGCGACTCATTTTTTTAGACTATTCTGTCAGTCAGTTCTACAGTATTTTGGTTCACCCTGTCTTCTATACTTGATATATGTCAAAACATTCATTATAAACCAGCGGTGATGTTATTTCTAAGGCTATAAAGTTGTCTAAGGGCATAATTATGATTGATTGTAACCATGACAACTGATTATAATCTACAGTAACAACGATAGTTATTGTATTCATTATTTCTCTCCCCCTTTTCTTCATTTATGAGGAACGGATTTATTTGAATCAAATAGTACACTTCAGTGGTTATCAAACTTTTACGATCGCGACCTACTATGCGAAAAGTTTTGTCCTCGCGACCCAACGTAAAAATACTTTATTTCCACGTCCCACCCACAAAGACAAAAACTACGACAAACATTAAAAGCGTCATTAATTGTTTACATAATTTTCCTCTTAAACTGGCAGATTTACAGATAGGAAAATAAAAAGTTATATTTATTCATATATACATCATACAGTTTTATATATATCATATAAATTTAACTTTTGTGAAATTAACCTACGTGAAATTTTGAGTTAACGATGTTTTGAAATCTTCCAGGACTTAAATCTAAATTCATTGCGACACTTTCTAATTTCGCTAGGACGATTTTCCACTATTCATTGATGACATTTAGTTTCTTAAACTAGTTTTCGGTCAAATGTTTACACAAAAAATAAAACCAAGGGTGGAAGTGAGCCGGTAAATAATAAAACATTCATGTTTCATTTTATTCGTGTATGTGAAGTCCCTGAAAGGGTGAGATGAAATCTCTTATAACCCTGTAAACCACTAATGGGACAGTTATTTTTTTGCAGTGCTCTTCTTTCATCCCTACCAGCAACGGAAGACATAGCGGGGACTTTAACCATGAACTGAAAAATCCATTGGTCCCTCACCGGATATCGAACCAGGGACACTCAGGTTTACCACTTGATCACCCGTCCGTATAAACAAAAACATTGACACATGTAATTTAGCAAACTCTACCGAAATCTCAACAATGGTGTGGGTGGATAGATAGCCGAGTGTTCTAGGCCCAATCACCAAGTTGTCCAAGGTCAAGGTCAAATAAACAGACCTTGAAAAATTATAACTCACTTAGAGAACAGCGGGCAAGATTTATGGGTTTCGTTACAGAAACTCTAAAACGTGTTCGGCGGGTTAAAAAAAAAGTTTGGGAACCGCTGCTGTTACTTGGACAGCATTGTACATGCATGGCCTAATTTAGCAGTCATTTATTTCTTCACCAGTTCCATAACTAAATTTTTACTCCTCTTCTACACCATTTCTTCCTGTCTGCCCTGATTGAATCTTGGGTTTTGTAAACTTTTAGTTCCTATAAACTTTTAGTTTAGCTCCGTTCCTAGTCTTCAAAGTCTTCATCGACAAAATCTTGGGTTTTGTAAACTTTTAAATCGATTTCGTTCTTTGTCTTCCATATTAGAGTCTTGGTTATGCAAACGTTTCATTTCGCTTGTGTGTAACATATTAATGTATCAATTAGTAAACATATAAAACTGTAAGGTATCGCTCAAGAAATTTGCTTCTAATTATAAAATTTATGGACAGAACGGATGGGTGATAATTTCTGAGCTAAATAAAAACAACAACAAAGCTTTTAATACGGTGATCTAAAATAAGGGGCAATTACTTTCAAATGTCTGGTCTTGATTAACGATCGGGTTACTGAACGTAAATTTCACGAAGTGAGATGTGTATCAAGATACAGACCAACAGGTAAACTCCAGGGATAAAGAAATATATTTTCAGAAAAGATTGTTAAGAGGAATATCTTGGTTGTCGTGAACCAGTAAGAATAAAATGAAAGTTATCTAATTGCCAAAGTGGAACGTCCCTAAATAAATAAATAAGTAAATACAATGTCATTTATAATATCTATACACATTATGGGCATTACTTCACAGCATGAAGGTATATATTACATTTACAATGGTGGCCAAATGAGAGGCCCAAAATGAGAGCCCCATCTTTACATTTACAATGGTGGCCCAATGAGAGCCCCCATCTTTGTTGTGTTTTGCGCGGCTAACAGTGAGCTTTTGATTTTTTAAAATATCATTTCATAATTGTGTTTGACACGTTGATATATTGATTCATTCCCTATGGTGAAGCCTTTTACAGTATTTTAAAACAAAATATTGATTCATTCCCATTGGTGAGGATTTTTACATTATTTTTTTTAAACACTGATGCATTCACTACGCCGAAGCTTTGTACAATTTCTTAACTATTGATAAATTCACTATGGTGAAGCATTTTAGAGTATTTCTTAAAATATTGATTTTTACTATGTAAAAAAAAACAACCGGAATGTGGCTCTCATCGAACTAGTAAAGAGGGACCAACGAAAGTCAGACAGAATGATAAATATTGATTTCTAAATGTGTGTGTGCATCTGTGCTGGTGTGTGTTAATATAAATACAAAAGTGAATATTAATGTGTTTGCAGTAAAAATCGTGTATCGTATTCACGACTTTTAAAAAGAGTTAACATTCAAAATGTATACAACGTGTTTCAATGTAAAATAAAAGCTGAGCAAATTAACAAAATGCGTGTAAACTTTTGGACAAGTTCGTCGAATGTTGCAAAGATAAATATAGAAAAATGTCTGTTTGTAAATCACAATGCTAGTTAATCTGTACAGTTACTACTCACACGTGTACACATTATCATTTAGAGACACCTCGTTTAGTCACACAGTCTACTAGTTGAACTTTTGGTACTAACCGATCTGATAGTTGTCAAGTAACCGAGTGTACGGCCAAACATAAAGGACTAATACGAATAAGTCAAGCCAGGAATCATTCTAAAGACGTGACCCAAACACACTAGATACCCTGATTTTTTTTTAATCATACACAAAAAAAATGGCTAAAAAGAATTCTTTAAGACTGGGACTGTAAAAAAAAAGGTTAAACTTAACAATAAATTGAAAAGAAAATGCACAGTGTTGACCAGAATTTCACTAAACAGTAGACAGACAAACTTAATAAAACTGTGAGACGGGCACAGGTTTGTAATGATGATACAGTAAGATATATATAAAAAGATAAACTGCGATAAAACAAACAAGGTCGGATATAACTAAACTAGTGGCCCGAATCTCAGACTTCATTTCATTTTGGTTAATTCCACATACACTTGTATGTGAGTGTGCGTATGACGAAAATCTAGGCAAGTGAGCTTAGATAATAAAATAAAGTCAAACCTTCGA